>JAXLQG010000033.1:0-94131 GCA_035928285.1 Vermiconidia calcicola
CCTAACCCTAACCCTAACCCTAACCCTAACCCTAACCCTAACCCTAACCCTAACCCTAACCCTAACCCTAACCCTAATTAAATAATAATAATAAAAATAATAATAATAGATAATATAATAGTAATATAATATAATTAGTATTTACCTATACAATATACGAAAATTAAGGTAGAATAACTAAGAAATTTTATTAGTAGAATAACGACTATAAAATAAAGATCAATAACTTAACGCTAAGACTCGATTAGTACGTGGAACGGTCACCGTTCTAGGCCGGAATAGTGTTAGGACTATTAGTCTTTCCTTTTATTTATAGATGACGTGATTTATTCGCGCGCACTATTCTAAATTAGCTCTCTAAATATACTTTCGTAGATAGTAGTTCTATATATCTAGGGATATAAATTCTTTTATTCTTAGCGGTATCAATACTTCGGTTTCTTCTCGACGGTATTTATTTTCCGAGTGCCGTGCGTACTACTCCTACAAAACCGGGAGTGCCGTGCGTGCTACTCCTACAAAACCGGGAAACCTCATTGAGAACCTTTACCCCTCCTAACTACCCTCGGCAATCTTCTTATACCGAATGTACCCCGCAAACCTCTAGGCCACGCGCGGAGATAATTCTCCATCAGTGCCTTAGTCTGGCCGACTATGGGAAGTATGCCCCGATCAAGGTGCCTAGCTTAACGATCACTGATTGATCCGTCCGGAAGCGACAAGACTCTGACGAAGTCGTAAGTGGACGGCAGGCAGCTCAGCCCTTGGAACATAAGGCTCGAATTCTCTGTGGACTTTAATTTCCGACTCGCGCCTATGTGCGGCCCAAATAAAATCCAGAACCTTCGTGTAGAGTGTCTGATACTGGCACCAGCAACAGATCTCTAGTCACTAATCATCCTGAAGTGGTGCACGCACTTATGGCTCCTACTACCATGAAAGCTGCCCGTTACCATCCTGTCAGCTTCGTCCCACGACAGAATCCAAGGATCAATGACTAACCCAGTGTAGGATTCGAACAAATGCTCTGTAGACGAAATATCAGTTCCCAACTTCACAGCAGATGAGATTTTGGTCAAGGTTGCTTCTGCAAGTTTATGTCACTCTGATCTCATGCTCTTCGATGGATCGATCCCTGCGACGGAGCCGGTGACAATGGGCCACGAGGGCGTAGGATATGTTGAAGAGATGGGCACGAATGTGACCGGATTCAAGAAAGGCGATCGAATCGGCTTTCTTTATATCAAAGGGGTCTGTTGTAAGTGACCTCTGTACAAAGTCCTCTTCTCCTGAACTGACCTCCAGAGCAGTTGAGTGCGATGGCTGCCTCGTCCACAACCTAAATTGTAAACTCGGTACAGCAGCGATTCAAGGCTTTCATTGCGATGGCATGTTCGCCGAGTACGCAGCGGTGGACTATCGCAATGCTATCATTCTTCCGGAGAATCTCAGTATGGAAACATCTGCACCATATTTTTGCGCAGGAATTACAGGTAATACTACTATACAATCGTCAACATACATTTTCTAACGAAGTAGCGTTCCATGGTGTTGACTCTTGCCAGCTTAAGCCCGGTCAGTGGATGGCCATTGTTGGTTGCGGGGGTCTCGGCCAGATGGGTATTCGTTTTGCGAAGGCCATGGGTCTAAAAGTCGTGGGTATCGATATTAACGACGAAGTCCTTGCGGAAGCAAAAGAAAATGGAGCTGATGTGACGGTCAACAGCAAACAGCCAGACTTCGACGAGCATGTGAAAAATGTAACCAGAGACGGAGCCGATGCAGCTGTGGTCTTCAGTGCAGCGCAGGCTGCCTATGACAGTGCCACTAAAATCCTCCGCATTGGCGGCATCCTGATGGTGATAGGATTGCCAGCGAAGCCTTTGCAATTCTCGGCTTTGGATTTAATGAGGAAACTATATCAAATCAGAAGCGAAAGTACTGGGCCGCCACAGCAAATGCCTCGAGCAATGGAATTTATATCGAAGCACGAAATCAAGCCGAAAGTGGAATTGTACAAGCTTGACCAAATCCATGAGATGATGGATTTGATGAAAAGTGGCAAGTCCAAGACAAGGATGGCGGTGGTGTTTTGAGGCCCATGATATATATCCGCGCCAGCTATATTCTATGCAAGATATAAATTCCATCGTAAAACTTCATAACCTGGTAGAGATGGACACCTAGTCCCCGTGCCTGAGAGAGGTGCTGTCCTAGGCCACCGCGAAGCCTATCTTGACTTCCTGGGAGATCACTCGTGAAGCGGCTCTCGAAACCCATGGGTTGTCCAAGTATTCCGCCGAAAACTCCTCACTCGGTGAATATTCACCGACTCCCGTTTCTATGTCGTTAAAGTTTTAAAATTGATTGATCGTCCCTATTTCGTGCTGCCTCACAATTCTGATGAACCATGGCAACAAGGGGATGTCCCTCTTCCAGTCTCTCTGAAAGCGTTGGGCCCGAGCTGGCTGTTACTGTACCCATTGTGCATCATCTAATCCTTGAATCAGTGAAACACTATTCAAATACGCCAGCGATAGTGTGCACACATCAATCAGCAGATCTTCTTCCAGCAATCAGGGATGTCCGTCTCGGCCAGGAGAATACGGTGAGAAAATCATGTCTCCATTGGACGCACTCTCAGCTACAACATGGCGCCAACCTGCTGGCACATGCCTTAGTCAAGCAACATCTGGAGCCCGGTTCGACCATCGCAGTGCTACTTGGGGGAAGGGCCGAGTTCCATATGGTCTTCAGAGCAGCCATCAAGATTGGATGTCCATTTGCACCCATCAACCTTAGGTCTCCTAAGAATGCAAAAGAAATCCGGCATATGCTTACATTGTCGAACGCTAAAGCGATCATTATGGACAACAACTCTGTGGCTGAGGATCTGCAACGCCACGCCCCAGATTTGATGAGTGACATGCAGGTCAAAGTCATCCTCGACGGCGACCTCGGTGTGCACAACTACCTAAGCTTTGGTGATTTGATCACAGACGCAGCTGCAGACAAGGCGTTCGAAGAATCCAGCTTAGGACTCGACCGGCGCCCTCGAAATGAGGATGATGTGGTATACATTGGATTTACCTCTGGTACAACATCGCTTCCGAAAGCAGCGCCGCATACAAACAAATCGCTTGCTTGCAACATGAATTCCTGGGAGGAAGTCTTTGCGCTGGATCACACGCGAGCCTGGCTCCATATTCTGCCGATGAACTCTATCGTTGGCAGCTCCTGGACACTAGCATATCTCATTGCTGGCGGAAGTGTGACACACGTCAACTACGCCTTTGACCCGGATTCCGTGGCCGCAGCTATCTGCACCGGGGATTACACTGATCTACTCGCAGTGCCGTCGATGATTGACCTGCTGGCCACGTCACCGTCACTCAGCGAGGTTTCTAACAAGGGCATCGATCGCATGATTGTGGGTGGGAGCAAGATTCTACGCTCTCACGTTGAAAAGTCTTTCCAAAAGATCAAATGCCAACGGTTCAGTCCGTTCTTTGGCATGACGGAGGGAACTTCAGTGTGTACCGAAACGCTGTATGCAGTTCCTGGAAACCTCCAAGACCCTATATATGCCGGATATGCAAATCCCGGGTGCAAAATTAGGATATGTGATCCAGACAAGACAGAGCCCGTGCCGAGGGGATCGCCCGGTGAAATTGTACAAGGAGGCTTGCAGAAAATCGAACGCTACCTTGGTGGTAGCGGCAAAGACAGCTTCTTTGTTGAAGACGGAGAAATTTGGTACCGGTGTGGCGATCAAGCCGTCATGCTTGAAAATGGAAGAATTGCAATAGTTGGACGCTACAAAGGTTGTTGTAACCCCAAAGATAATCTTGGGTTGGACTGACATGGTGTAGATATGATCATACGAGGCGGCATGAACATAGCTTCAGCTGCTGTTGAGGCGGTCATCTCTGAAGGAACGGGCATTGATGTAAGTATTTGATTTTTTCGAGCCGAAGGCCACGTTGGTAACATCTTGCACAGTCTCAGGTCGTTGGGATCCCAGACGAAGCAGCTGGTGAGGTACCAGTGGCGGTTATCAAACACCCAAAAGATGACAAACAAGCTGCTACAGGGGTTCAGAGATGCGTTCTAGATGCCATGGGTCCGGCATACGCCCTCGAGAGAGTCTTGAGTCTTGAAGAGCTCGGATTAGAAGACTGGCCCAAGACGACGTCCGGAAAAGTCCTGAAACGAGACCTTCAAGTAATGGTCAAAAACCTCCCTAGAACACAACAACCTTTACCGTCAGCTCCAGTCCATATTAACGGAAATGCCAAGGGGGCTATATACACGTCTGATGAGGCCCAGTTACAGCATAATCTGCTCGAATGTGCTCGCACACACGGTATGCTGATTTCCAGCGTTGACGACGATTTTCACAATTCTGGCATGGACAGCCTCATGGGGCTTCGGCTTCGAAACGCCATCATCAAAGACGCTGACCCTGGATGGCAAGGACAACTCCCACCGGGCCTGATATTTCAGTGTGGGAATATCCGTCGCCTCGCCCAGTATTTGTTAAAACTCGATACCAGTAATCACGGCTCGGTCAAGCAGGAATCACATGTTGATGGTGTCGTGGAAGAGATGTTTACCATGGTTGAAGATCTAAGTCATTTTCAAACACACAAGCCGCAGAAAGCTAAGCCTTCTGGTGGGCGCACTATAGCAAGTCTTTGTCCCGCAGTATTCGAAAGACTTACTGACAATGAAACAGCTCCTTACCGGTGCAACGGGCTCCTTGGGTGCTCATATTCTTGCAGTTCTACTGGCACAGCCAGATGTTGACCTTGTTTACTGTGCAGTACGAGGCAACAATCCAGCCGAGCGCTTGGAAAGGTCCCTTGCCAACAGGATGCTTACATCGTCTGAGTATTCGAACAAGGTGAGAGTGGTCAAACACGAGCCAGGAAAGCCACGGCTTGCTTTGGAGGAGACGACACGAGAAGTGTTGCTCGACAATCTGACTCACATTATCCACGCTGCCTGGCCTGTGAACTTTCATATACCTCTGGCATCCTTTCGAAGACACCTCCAGGACCTACAAAGCCTAGTCCAATTATCTCTGGATGTCAGGGCGCCTCAGCCAGCTCATGTTCTCTACTGCTCTTCAATGGGTGTCGCACTCAACACAAAAGGTCAGAGTAAGATTTCGGAAGAGCCCATCATGGATTTTCGCCAAGGAATCAGCAACGGGTATACACAGTCCAAACTGGTGGCCGAGTATATGATCCAAAGGGCTATGGAGAGCTTCGGTGCTTGGACATCAATCTTACGCATCGGTCAAATTGTTGGAGATACTAAATCGGGTCTTTGGAATGAGACCGAGGCTGCTCCACTTATGATCCGGTCAGCTCTGACCTTAGGTTGTCTGCCAGTGTTGGACATGGTAAGTCTATGCTCCGAGCTCGTGACGAACGTCAACTGATCTTTCCTCGCAGAAATGCTCGTGGATTCCGGTCGACTGTCTGGCCAGCGCTATTGTCGACCTGACCACGTTTACATGTCGAGAAGAGCTTGAGTTTGTCTACAATATGTGCAACCCGAACACGTTTTCCTGGACTGAAGACTTTCTGCCTGCCCTCGCAAACGCTGGTCTCGAATTCGAAAAGGTCTCGTTTATTGAATGGTTGGCGAGGCTCAAAAGTTACGATGCCACACACAGTGTGGAGGAAGCTACTACAAATTGTCCGGCTGTCAAACTGATCGATTTCTGGGAGCAGGCATACGGTGGGACCACGCAGAGACCTAACAACCTGGAATTCACCACGCACAATGCACAACGCGATTGTAGGAGCATGCAATTCCCGCCCAATGTGGTTACGAATGGGCTTGTCAGAAAAATGCTCCATGCTTGGATGAGTATCTGGGGTCCTGCCTCAGTATGCAACTAGACGAAATATTCAACATGACAAGACTGGTTCTGAGTGATGGAAAGAAGATCGTATCTTGACGACAGAACGCCGGTGCGATTGTCTTGAGGCTAGTCTAATCACGAGTATATTAAGAGTTTCGCATGGCCTCTTTCTTAGCATGCGCCGAGAATTCGATATCTCGGTTACCCCGCTGTGTGGTAGGTTGCGGCCAATCCATCCATTGGTGGTGAATGTACTCCGTACAATCCAAGGCGACCGCTTGAAGAGATTCTAAGGTACGGGGTTTCTTTGTAGATTCTCGCCATTTGAACCCCATGATGGATCCCCGCACCCAGTGGCTTAGGGTCGTTCTTTCATACCGGGAACACCGTCTTGCCTCCGGCTTCGGGATTCGTTCGCCGTGAGGCACGACTGCGAGAATGTGATGCACGAGTGCCATCAGCCACGGAATTGCGTTGAGCTAAATGGGCTCATGAAACCCGTTTTCATGGTCTTGGGTTCCATCAAACCACATCAGTACTTCAACTTACAAACATGCCACTTATTACTTCGATGTACAAAGGACCGCAATATGGCCATACGCTCACCTCTCACACGGCGAAGAGCCAACCTACGGTACACGGCTACTGCCCCACATTCTTCGTGATGCAGCAAGAGCAGAGCCTCGTAAGCCACTGGCATTGCTTTTCGAAAGTCGGGATCTGGCGAGACCACCAAGAACTGTAACCACTGCTGAGCTACATGCGGCGGTTAATGCTGTCGCCTAGGGGATAAGAGGCAAGTTTGGTGAAAGCAAACACTTTGAAACACTCGCATATATCGGGCTTTCAGATCTACGCTACCAGATAGTGCACATAGGATCTATCGTTTGTCTCATCAGTGTCATCGGTGGGCAACTGGTCTGCAATTATGGGACATGAATCACCGGTCCCCGAGTTGCCCATAACTGACTGCGCAGTTGCACAGCATCAAGGCTATGGCGAATCGAAGCATATCTCAGAGCAATTCGGCACATTGCAGCAAAGGAATTCGGTCTTCGTGCTAGTATCCTGCGTGTCGGTCAGGTCGCGGGGCCTGTCCAGAAGGGAGGATGCTGGAACAGAGCTGAGTGGCTCCCATCACTAATCCAGACATTAAAAGCTTTGGGCATGATACCAGCAACTCTTCCCGACGTTAATTGGATACCGGTTGACATCATTGCAGACATCGTGGTCGACATCATCCATTCACCAGATGCGGAAAGTCCGGCTACCTTCAATCTGGTCAATCCAAAACCTGTCCCATGGGCAAGTCTTGTACCCACTGTTCAGTCGTGGTTTGGCACTGAAAAAGTGACCGTAGCTCCATTGCATGAATGGATCACGGCACTTCGGTCCGTTGACATGGGAGATGCCAACGCAGTGAAGGCTGCTCCCGCGACAAAGATTGGGGACTTTTTCGAGGCCATTGCACGGAGCAATGCTCACAGCCCAAAATACACCACAATCATGGGGCCGGCCATCAGCAAAACCATGGCCGAGGTAGGCCCTGTGAACCCAGGCTGGATGTACATCTGGCTTTCCCAGTGGAACTTTTGATGCAGTACTGTCGCAAAAAATCAGATTGGAAAGGTTCTTCGATCCGCAACGGCACAAATGACATTACGTGGCCAAGGACAAAGCTGTAATAGGCCAGAAGCCAACAGTGATTCGCGCGATTAAGCATGGCTAGCGACCAGGAAAATAAGCGTGGCGACCACCATCCGGGCCGCCGTCCTTCTCCATGTCTACACGGAGAATGGTCTCCGGCACAGCTTCCCCGCGTGAGCCGAAGAGTACATGGCCCCATCCAGATGACACTCGCTACGAGATGAAGAGTTGGTTTGGTTCCCGCCCCTTGAGCACACCCGCGTCTCATCGAACCCTCTCGGTGGGCATCTCATCTCTGTTGGTTTCCTATGAACCTACCTCTTAGCACGATTGTCAGAAATTGGCTCGATCCACGCGTTTGGTCTCGCACTGGCTCATCGACGAACCACTCCCTTTGAGAGTTCAGGATGTAAGTGACGCTAGACTCCCAAAAGCAAATACATTCTCAAGTCACTCTGCGGTCCTCGACGAGTCTCCTCAGCTTCTCTCCCGTCCCGTTCCGGCCCCCGCGCATGGATGAGCGGGGTCTGGGGAACTGTTCAGTAACTTGGTTTTTAGCCATGTGACCGCCCTTGTCGTCCCCACACATGTTCAATCTACCTCGGGCCCTACCCCCTTTTTCTACATCCTAACTCGTTGCTCTGCAACCCCCTCCATCACAACTCTTACGCTCGAAACCGTCAGACGCGACTTGTTTCAACTTTGTAACTTGACCGTCGGAATGGACGTTTCCACACCGCAGAACCCCTTCGATGACCGAGAGAACAATGCCACAGAGAGCACCGAAAAAGCGAAATCCCAACGACGCCGTTTGTCGTCTATGACAAAGTCGCAAGCTCGAAGTTCCAAAACCTTAGCATGCCTGAGTTGTCGTCCCAGGAAAATCAAGGTTGGTTTGTCAAATGCCATTCGCAACGAAACCTCACTGATTACTCGAATAGTGCGAGCGTGTGGACGGCGTCTGTGAGAGATGTCGGACCCTAGAAATCCCCTGCACACTGCCGGATCGCGATGAAAGAAGAATGTAAGTGCCAGCCGTTCCGAGACACTTCCATTCTCTTGAAATTTCGGTGCCTTAATCGACAATGCAGTCGCTATTCCAAGGATTATATTGTGCAACTTGAAAGCCAAATTGCCGACCTCAGGAGCGTGGTTGCGGATTTGCAACGACAGGGTCAAGCGCAGCCATCCCCACCTGTACAACCATCAGCGCGACACATGCACACATCAATATCGTCGCAGCCGCAAAAACAACGGCGAATGTCGTCATTGTCTCAATCGTCACTTGGACCAATGTCATGTCAACAGCCAGCAGCGCCACAGCAGTTGCAAGACTCGGACGCCTCAACCTCCCCATCCATGGCGACCGAAGTCTCTGGTATGGGAATAGCCAAAGCCGCCGTATCAACCGCTGGCTCCGAGGCCGGAGAAAGCCTCATCACTCGCTTATGCGGAGCCCAAGGGCGACTTAACAGCAAGAACGACGGTCAGCTGCGTTATTTCGGACCAACTTCCAGCCTTCACCTGACCGAAAGTGTCACGTCAATCTTCCGATATTGCAACGACGTCGCGAAATTTGGCGCCGAGCTTGAGAAGGACATTCCGTGGGCAATGCAGCAGTATCTTCTAGATTTGTACTGGAAATACCAGCACAATGTACTGCTGATTATCCACAAAGAGGCCTTCCTGGCTGGTATGGAAAGTGGACAGTCCCCATACTTCAACAATTGTTTACTTCTTTGCATCCTGGTCTCGGCAGCCCGCATCTCCGATAGCCCTGAGATCAGGGCACTGGCCATCGCCGAAGAAGGCAACACGAACGAGACACCAATTCTGAGGAAGCGGGCCGAAGAAGCCTTGGAGAAAGATCTCTTGAGCCCAAGTCTGACAACGATCCAGTCATTGATATTGCTGAGTGTGTTGGACTGTTGTGTCTCGAATGACTCGCGCGGTTGGATGAGATCAGGTATCACGCGGCTGCCTTCCACGCTGTCATGATATTGTTCTAACGTCTGCAGGCAATGCTTGCCGTCTAGCATTTGATCGGGGCCTGCATCAAGAGTGGTCTCATCTGCCCAATTCGCAGCTCTCCCCGGTCGACCTTGAAGTCCGCCGCGTCATATTCTGGGCTTGCTTTGGGTTTGATAGGTACACAAAGGCGTGATTTTTCACATACAGTGCTAATGGAATCCCAGGCTTTGGGGCGTTTATCTAGGACGACCGCCAGTCATTAAGCTGACTGATGTCTTCTTGAAACGTCCCGACCCGGCCGTCTCTTCGTGGGATCTAAAAGTCCTTGCAGCATGGGTGGAGCTGCTTGACCTAGCGGGGCAAGTCAGTGAAAAATTGTTCGTTGATACTGCAGGTTTCTCGGTGAGAGCAGAAGCTGACTCGTAATAGAAACACCAACACATGCTTCCAAGATCAGATCGACTACTACATGGTCGCGTTGCTCAAATGGGAGTCAAATCTTGACCCCACCATAAGCTGGTTTCCGAACGCGCCTCCGGGTCTATATCAGCTCAGGTAAAGCTCCACGTGGACCTTGTGGCTCTCAGTACGGTCTCTTCACTGATACTTCTGCCACAGAATGCAACATTCGGCGTTGGTGATCTTACTGAACCGGCACAATGCTGGATTTGGCAATGCCGATAAACGGAACTGCCCAGAATCAAATACTTCACGCAGAAATTGCGTTGAGTGCGCACTACTTATAGCCAACCTCGTCCAAGACTACAGCTTGCATCATGGGAACCCTAACACGCTAATGGGATCTGCACTTTACAATATCACCATGGCGGCGACGATATTCGTTGCCGATATAGCCGAGAAGAATCGACAGAATACTAGTATCACCAAGGAACTGACGGCACTTACAGCATGCCTAGAAGCCATGAAAAAGATGGAAAGCGCTGAAATCGTGGCCCGCAATGTCCGCAAAATCGTTCAGACCATCATGCGGGTTTGCGGCGTGCAAAATCAGGGTGATTTTGCAACGAATACTTCTGCGACAAGATCTTGGCAAGCTGGCGCAGTCGCCGATTTACAAACGGCTGAAGTCCCAATGAACAGTACCGAGCGCGATATAATGGATTTCAATTTTGATCCTTCTATGCTGGATGCCCTCCAATTTCCCTTTGAAGAGGTGTTGATGGATCCGCTATCTGCGAACGACTTCTTGCAGTTATAAGAGTGTCACATACTGTATTCTTTTATACAATATCCACGGGCTCAGGGTACCGAATGCAGATAATAAAAGTATGTCCCTCTAATTTACCTTAAGCTGCGACCTTCGCGTCGTGAATGTTTACCTCGCACTTCGAGTGGTGTTGGGTGTACCATCACCACAAGGCCAGGCTCTTCCGGGTGCACAACCATTGCTGGCAACAGACGCCTTCCCAAAGGTTACCATTGACTCAAACCCTCGGTTCATTACAAGTAGGCCAGGATCAAATGTTGGCACATATGTCACCTACCACGACCCAGAAGGCTGAGTCCCCGAAATGCGGAGATCATCCTGCAATCCATCCTTCCGCGGTGAATCGTCTCCGCTTAGAAAATGGCATGACCTCTTCCCTGAGTGACAAGAAAAATCCTCGGTGGTCGTAGCTTACCGAAACCATGTCGGGGTTTGCTCTCCCGTTGCCTATCAGCTGCAAATGTGCTATAGTTTGATATGCTTTCGCGGTGTCTTCCACCTTGGCGTACCTCGTATGCTGCTTAGCTTCTACATGTGTCTACAGAGCTCCGGTAAGCGATTCTAAAATGAACTCCTCGGACACAATGGCTGCGACCGAGTTTAGCAAGCTACCGTCCTTTGACTCTCTCGAAAATAAAAGGCGCTTCTGGGGTAGGGCCGCCCGCCAGTACCGAGGAATGCTTAGGTATGCTGCGCTATCTGACCCCTGCCCACGTAGCAGCCTCAGCCCGGTCCGAGATCATCACCGGCGAGCAAGTGTGTCTCAATTGGGACATAAAGAAGCTGGAAACTCCAGGTAAAAAAGACGTCTCTATCATTTGAAAAAAGGTGCTTAAGTAACCCGGGTCATCCAGGATTTGGTCGAGAGGCCGCTCGACACGTCATCAAATCGATTCCAAACTACGAAGGTATTGCTTGGGACGATGAAGGCACTTCAATCCCCAAGCCGGCTCGCCATGGGATGGGTTCCGCCACTTCACCACAATCAGCGACGACGGGCAAGGCCACGTCTTCTACGGTTGGCACGACTTCGGAAGAGATTAAGTAATGACCCGACCAGCAGCAGAATCTCAATTGGCCATTGGGCCCAAAATAGCATCGCGACGCGGGGATTCCTGATCGACTATGTTTCCTACGCCCAAAAACGAGGGATCGCCATCGACGGCAAGTATAGGTGGGCAAAAGGTCACACTACACGACGTTCACGATATCGCGCGTGAATCCCGCATTGAATTCAGACCTGGCGACGTGTTTTTCCTGCGTTGTGGTTCTACCATGACCTGGGAGGCGATGAGCATGGAGCGGAAGCTTCAATATCGGACGGACACGGCGGAAAAGAAGCACAAACATTCAGGGCTAGAGCAGAGCGAGCGCGTGGTCCGTTCCTTGTGGGAGAATCACATCGTTGCAGTCGCTGGTGATGGGGTAAGTTTCGAAGTTCGTCCAAACCAAGACCAGCAATGGGACCTGCATCACATTCTACTGGCGGGTTGGGGCGTACCTATCGGCGAAATGTTTGATTTGGAGCGTTTAGCGGAAATTTGCAAACGATTGGGTAGATGGACGTTCTTCCTGACAAGCAGCTCATTGAACCACCCACAAGCAGTTTGAAGTCCACCAAACTGTATGGCTATTTTTTAGCAGACTCTGATATACGGTTCCTGACAAATTTACATGATATACCAGCTGTATCCCCAATTCTGCGCCGATCCTTTTCGTCCATCCTTTCCTTCCATTATGAGCATCTGAGTCTTGGAGCTCAGCAAATACCAACTGCTGTCCTAGTTCCGCAACAGATCGCGAGATGGCTGAGCTTGATCCTAGGCCACTTCCTCGAGGTGTTCACTACCATCTCTAGGGCTCTCCCAGGCGGTACCTGTCTTTGTATCTAGCGCCGCTCCATATTTTTCGGCACCAGAAAGGGCATGACCTCCAATGATGGCAGCATCGAGTTCTTGCTGCTCTTGATCTGTAAGATGAGTCACATCAAGAGCCACTTCATCTCCGAAGAGAGCCCCGACTTCTTCCAAGCTGAGACCCTTGGTTTCTGGGAATTTCCACACAACGTACGGTAGCATGAGCGAGGTCACAATGATAAACACGAGATAGTATTTCCAGCCGATGCTATTGAAAGCAGTTCCAGCAACGGATGTGTAGACTAGAATACACATGTCGTGAGGATTTGTTTTCTCGGTGAGGCATACGCCAGGGTTTGACTTACTCGTAGTCATCAAGAATAGTCCACTGACAGACCAGCCAACGCCTTTGGCCCGGATATGAGTGGGGAATATCTCCGAACAGTAAACGTAACTGGAGACGTCGGTACCGAAGCCGTAGAATGTGACGAAGAGGAACATGAAGAATATCGCTGCTGTTTGTCCGGATTTGTTCGTGTTCCCCACATTGGTGTAATTGGCATTCAGCGCTGTGACTAGAATTAGGCAACATATGCAACCCGACTGGCATTGGGTTAGTCTGGTGGCATGGGGCGACTATGAGGGGGACGATGTTACTTACTATGCCGATAGTGATGATGCGAATCCGCCCAATGCGATCGATGAGGAGTGCATTGATGAAATTGAGGAAGGCGGCCCAAGAGTTGTAAACAGCCAGTAACAGCAAAGGCGTTGACCCAGTCACGCCCAGTTTGCCCAGCAATAGGACCATGTAGTTGGAGATGACAAGTACGCCTGTGCTCTGACACATGGCCTGGAGGTAAAAGCCGTAAAGCATCCGCTTGCCATACTTGCGACTGAAGACCAGTTGGAAGATATTGGGAGACGGCTGAGACCTCTCAAGCTCAATCTGTCTTTTGATCTGCACATACTCCTCACGGGCGCCGATGTGTTGTGGGTCACTGGCGTTGGCATGTAGCTTCTCCAGGACGTTAAGGCCTGGTTCTGTCAGCGAGGGTCTGGGCAATCTGCCAGCCTAGTTGACGCACCTTGCTGATTCCGACCGTTGCTGATGAGCCATCGAGGTGATTCCGGAATGAAAGGACTGCCCAATAGCAATAGTAGGGGTGCAACGATCTGCAAAGCCAGAAGAAGTCTCCACTGGATCGTAGGGTTGTTCTCGTAGTAAATCCCAAGCCCACACCA
Source organism: Vermiconidia calcicola (assembly GCA_035928285.1). Lineage (NCBI taxonomy): Eukaryota > Fungi > Ascomycota > Dothideomycetes > Mycosphaerellales > Extremaceae > Vermiconidia > Vermiconidia calcicola. The sequence continues at coordinate 13,826 of JAXLQG010000033.1, forward strand.
CGCAGAAACTCCCTAGAGTTCATGCGATCAGTCGACGTTTTCGGTGCTGCTGCCAAACGGGAAAGAGTACTTACGTAGGAAACGCATATAATGAAGCCGTGTGACCCAACTATCCGTCCTCTCTGAGCAGGAGGGGAAATCTCAGAGATGTAGGTTGGAATGGCAGTGTTGATGAAGCCGACTCCAAGTCCATTCAAGCATCGACCCACCAGGAACATGGCAATGTGCACGGCCCCAGCTTGCAATGCTGCAGATATGATGCAGACCAAAGCAATGATTTGGACCGCTCTTTTCCTTCCAAGCGTGTCAAGAAGCCAAAACACCGTCCAGCACCCGATGACACCCGCTCCGGCATAGGTACCATTGCTTGCACCTAGGATGCGGCCACCGTAGGCACTTGTAGCTTCGAACTTGAAGTAGGAATAGAACGAGGGTTCGCCGATGACAGAACCGATGATGGCCGAGTTGAATCCATATGTAAAAGAGCCTAATGCCACGAAGAAGGCTATAGCGAAGTTATACCTGTTCGCTTTCGCTCGAACGTGACCCACACTGGCAATCAGCGGATATCAGGGCAAAGTGATCTCCTGCCGCGTTTGATTTACGTGCTCTTGTCCGAGGAAAATAACAGCATATGGATTTACTCACCTTATACAATATCCTGGTTGCCCAAGGCTCATCCGGCCTTCATATTGCGGAGATCATAACCCGTAGGAGGCGCTGCGCGGCGAACAGTGCAGCGTGGCGGAGAGTGTAACAAGGGGCTGGGACACCCAAAGCTACCACAATACCGGATGGACAAGGGTCCTCCTTTGCGGCACGGTCAAGTCTCTCCTCTGTAGGCCCCGGCATGCCCTTTCCCTGGTCTCAACCACGTTGCTGGATACTAAACATGTCAATATCACACGAGGAAGTGATGCATTGGGGTTCTGATGAAACGCTTGTAGCAGGCTGAGCCAGATTCTGCTTCGTTCAACATCGTCAAAAAAAAATATGTGGTCTGGCTGTGTTTTCCCTGTTTAGTCGTACTTGAAGGGCAGTGTACCCATACTGAATTACCATTCCCGCCGGGGCTTGTCTGGTCCCTAACCATTCTTTCAAACTGAAGAAGCGGAGACGAGGTAAGTTCCTGAGACTTTGGCCTGACTCCGTGCACAAGGCAACCCCATAGCCACAAAAAGAGTTTACTAGTCACGAATTGCAAGGGGGACAGAGTCTTCCCCAGGTTACTCCTCAATATCTTCGGCTGCGGAGATCATCCACCGGCAGGGCGCAATATGTTCCCCTTGCCGGAGCCTTCCAATCTGTACCCAGTCTCCGGCGTTCGTGAGCAGTGCTGAGGTGGTAGACCCTGCCGAGTCTGTATGCACGATTCTCTCTGGTATCCCAGGATTGACATCCACTAGTATATTGATCAGTACCGAAGTCCAGGACAAAGCGAGAGGTACCATTCGACAGCCGTGTTCCATCACCATGGCGCAGTAGCAGTAAAAAACCTGGAACAAAGATTCTATAGTCCCAATGCTGCATGCCGGCCACGACATTCCGCACGACGTACCTACTACAGAGAAACGCAAACACTCTCGAGCTTCCGTGCCGTGTCCTTGTGCCCAGTTAATATCCCAACTAGTCTTACGATACTTAATGCTGGTTTTTGAGATATGGACGTCCGAACCTGGGACGAAGAGGAGTCCCAATTTGTCAAATAATGCCACTCTGTTCCAGAGCTAGGCGTCCACATCACCACAGCATTAGCACCCTACGATAATGATCGACATGTTTAACTAGCAAGATCATGGAGCTTGCAGTTTGAAAAGAAATTTCAGATGATTGCCTCTTTAATACTCAGTGACTCAAAAGATTCCAAATTCCATGCCACACTCCATACAGTGTACCTGCTCCTAGGCTGTCAACTCAAACCCACGGTACCCATTGTTGGCAGACTCCCAGATTTTCTCACGGTACAGCGGCAAGCCCGCCATATAGTTTAGCGCTTCTCTGGGCTTGCCAGGAATGTTGTCGCCATAATACCAGCCTTTGGCCTTGGGGAATAGACCTTTGCCACCCATCTCGAGTGTGTGATCTCTCCAATCCTTCTCGGCTTCTCTTGTCGCATCGATCTTGGTGATATGATGGTCTCGCATATGTGTCAAACACGCAGTAATCCACTCTCCTTGGCATTCAGCCGAGGACGGTCCTGTGGCAAATGCTGTAGGCGCCTGAGGACCATACATCATGAACATGTTGGGAAAGCCTGAAGTAGTTAGGCCAAATAAAGTATAACAACCTTGGCTCCATCTGTCCTTGATGGACTGTTTTGGGTCGGTGCCACGAATATCGATGGCAGTAATGCCCCCAGTGACGCTGTCAAAGCCAGTTGCGGCAACAATAACGTCGACTTCGTGTAGAATACCGTCTTTAGTCTTGATGCCGGTTGCAGTGATTTCCGATATGGGGTTCTCTACCAAATCGACAAGGTCGACGTTGTCCTGGTTGAAGACCTCGAAGTATTGTCGTTCGAGACTGATTCGCTTCGTGCCGAAAGGATGAGGAGCAACCTTGGGTGCCAAGATCTCCTGGTTTCGTCTATCTTTGATGCGCGGTATGACACTCTGTCTCCAGTACTCGTAGGCTTCAGCATTGGCCTCTTCATCGAAGAGGACATCCTGAAAGGTTCCCAGCCAGAAGTGCAGACCGCCACTCTCGAGCAAAGTCTTGTAGAATGCCGCACGCACCTCTGGCGTTAAAGTATTGGCGTTCTCCTTCCGGAATTCATAGTCAAAGCCAGCAAAGGTCTTCAATATGATCTCCTTGGTCTCCGCGTACGTTTTCTTCCAGACGTCGTTCTTGGCCTTATCGTACTGGGGATTGTTCATTGGCAGAGCCGTGTTGGGTGTCCGTTGAAAGACCGTGAGGTGTTTCACCACTTTGGCTGTTTCCTGGATCAATTGCACTCCACTTGCGCCAGTACCGATAATGGCGACCCGTTTGCCCTCCAATGGCACACCTCCTTGAGGCCAAAGCCCTGTATGGAGCAGATTGCCCTTGAAGGTGTCCAAGCCCTTCCAGGGAGGAATATATGGCTTTGATCCGAAGCCGGTGCACACAACTACGGCCGATGCACTCTTGGTCTGCACCGTCCCATAACTGCGCATTTCAAGGTCCCAGTGGTGAGATTGGTCGTCCCACCGCATGCTCTCGACACGTGTGTTGAAGGTAATCAGATCCTCAAGACCCCATACTTTGACCAGATGCTGGAAGTAGGTTCGTAGCTCAGAATAGTCTGGGAACCGTTGAGACCAGTTCCAGTCTGTCCATGTATCGTCGGAGGTCAATTGATAGGTTGGTACGGGTGTGTCAACGCGAGCACCAGGGTAGCAATTCCAATACCAGATGCCACCCACCCCTTCGCCTGCCTCATAGAGACGGACCTTGAAGCCAGCATCTTTCAACTTGTGCAACTCATAAATGCCAGAGAAGCCTGCGCCAATGATAGCAATCTCTTGTACATCCGTTTCTGGACCGATAGAACCCATGACTAAATTCAGTGGATGAGTGTTCCAAATAATGTGCTGGTGCTTGGACATCGAGATCGTCTTTGGATGAGGATCAGTCCATCTTTATAAGATCGTGATCCATGAAGTTAGCTCGGCGTTGCTTGAATTGGATCCTGGTCTCCGCACAAGAACACCGGGTCTTCATGTGTTTCGGAGTTCATTCACCGTGTCGCCACCTCCGGAACAACAGCCGCAAGCCCGGAACATTCAACTCGCTTCAAAGCTACTAGTATAATGAGCAGAGGCGATCACGCGAGGAAATGTCAGAGGTCATTCAAGCGGCAATCGTCGGAAGTATAACGCCCATTGAATTACCACAGCCTCGATGTCTGGGGGCACCATATTCCGCTCGCATCATATTCGGCTATTGTACGTATATTAGGATTTATAAGGGGATCCCATACAAAACTTGGTACCTTTGCATGATTTCGAAAACCAAAGTGTAGCTTAATTACTATGAAACCTCGTCGCGGCCATTTTGAGATAGACGTTCTTTGTATGGCAAGTCTGCATTCTCTGGCAAATCGGATCATCTGCTGAAGTCGCATTCTTCCAAGTCGTGACTGGGCTTGCTGGATTTTGGGCAGTTTTGACCCTTAGCAGCATTGCCAGGCCCTTTTGATTCCAGGCGTCCCAGAAAAGTCCATTTGGTCGCGAAGGTAGGTCGCCGCAATGCTTGAACAGGATCCAGTTGAATGAAGAGGCTGTAGAGTGATGACATGACCCGCAAGGTCGTCACTGAAGAACTGGCGGGCTTTGATGAACAAAGATGCGAAATCCTGGTTTTTAGACGCATCTTCTCGAATCATAACTTAGAAAAAGGCGTAATCACGTTTGCGCCAAGACGGAAGAGCGTTTTTCCAGGATAATCATAGGATCAACTTCGCTAAGCTTTGCATTATTGGGGGGTTAGTGGGCGAGCGAGGGGTGCCCCCTAAGCAATAGGCACTCTAAGTTACGTGGAAAGAGTAGGTGGTGTTAGGGGGGTTCCCCCTAGAAAATTTAATATCTAGGGACGTCCATCACTCCCTCCGCATGGCGACTTAGCACTTTACGTGCTGTAGTTACTAGTATATTTCCGCCTCGGTACTTTCGACTGCGGCTTCGGTTATAATTTAAACCCTCCATCCGAGGTAAGCATATCACTATTATATCTCAAGTACTTGGTCATGGCCCAACTACGACGCAGTCCATCGTATAAAGCCCATGTCACTCTTCAATTGAGTGTCTATAGGGTTGTTACCTGTGATGTCTCGAAAGACCACTTACCTGCCCAGCAAGGACTATGAAATACCGGACATAGACCTATTAACCTTGATCTATGGTAAATTCCTGTATACTACACCATCAACTGCAGTATACTGACTTCCCTACAGAATCGCGGGAATCATGGACCACTGACTCCACCGTCCTCCATGCCGAAGCCGCCCAGCCGACCAACTGCATCACCAAAGCCCAAGCACGCGACTACACCAAGAGAGTAGCTTTTCACTTCAGAAATGCCTACGGTATTGGCGCAAATGGACCAGGCAAAGATGTCATCGTCTGCATATCATCCGGGCAGGTCCTTCTTTCCACCATCTTCTTCGGAGTCATCGCCGCAGCCGGCATCTACTCAGCTGCGAGTTCAAGTTTCACGCACCCGGAGCTGGCTAGACAAATCAAGCAGGGCAAGAGTCGATTGATAGTAGCCAGTCCCGACTGCAAAGATGTCGCAATGAAGGCCGCCCAAGAATGCGGCGTGCCGCTGGACAGGGTTCTCATCCTTGATAGCATGGGCGGCAATCGAATCCTGCAAGATGTACAGAGAGCCGGACCGAACTTGATCGAGGGCGTAGGCAGACCGGACAGGATGCTGAGCTGGGAAGCTATTACGGACAAGAAGACGCTCGAAGAGAGGGTTATCTGTCTGCTTTACAGCAGTGGTACCACTGGTGCGCCGAAAGGTGTCAACCTCTCACACGCAAACATTGTTTCCGAAGCCCTGATCCCGCAATACATGTTACGCGAATACTTCGTGCGACAGCGGCGACGCGACCCAAACTTCAAGTTCGAGTACCGAACCCTCGCGCACTTGCCGGCAGCCCACATCGCAGGATGTCAAGGATACTTCGTCAACCCGGCCGTGGCAGGCGGCCCAGTGTTCTGGATGCCGAGATTCGACTTTGGCAAATTCCTCGAGTACAACAAGAAATTCCGCATCACCTTCTTCTTTACTGTGCCACCGATATACCTGCTGATCGCCAAGAGTCCGCTCGTGACGGACCAGTTCGAGAGCATGCATCATGCAGTCACGGGTGCGGCACCGATGGGCGCGGAGCTACAGAGTCTCGCGGAACAGAAAATGGGATGCCAAATCAGCCAGACGTGGGGCTTGAGCGAGTCCACAGGCAGCGTGACGGGGATGCCATGGGGCGAAGACGACAATGGCACAGGCTCAGTCTCACCTCTGTTGCCGAATACAAGGATGCGCATCGTCGATGACGACGAAGTCGATCTCGAAGAAGGCATGGAGGGCGAGTTCATCTTGCAAGGCCCTATGATCACGAAGGGGTATTGGGATAATGAGAAGGCTAAGCGCGACAGCTTCACCAAGGATGGCTTATGGTTCAAGACGGGAGACGTGGGTCTTGTCAGGAACGGGAGGTTCTACGTTGTGGATCGGAAGAAGGTACGTCGCGCCGCCTTGTATGATGTGATGGGACGTTGACTGACTATATGACGCTTACAGGAACTAATAAAGTACAAAGGCCTACAGGTCGCGCCTGCAGAGCTGGAAGCGTTATTGCTAAGCCACGAGCTGATTCTAGATGCCGCCGTCATTGGCGTGTCTGACCCAGATGGATCCGGCAACGAATTGCCCCGCGCGTATGTGGTGGCTGATCGAGCCAAAATCTCGGCCGACCAGATCAAGGAGTTCGTCCGGAAGAACCTGGCTCAGCATAAACAGTTGCGTGGTGGGGTGGTGTATCTCGGTGCCATTCCTAAGAGTCCTTCAGGCAAGATTTTGAGGAGAGAGTTGAGGGATATGGTTAAGAGGGAGATATCTGGACACGGCGCTAAGCTGTAGTGTCCAAATTTTGAACATGGAAGTCGCTCTGGGTGGTGCTGACGGAATACATTGGCTGGCATGAGAGAATGTTGGCCCCGACATCCCTAGAATTGGTCGGGTTGGTTTAGAGTAGAAGCTTGGATGTGCAAGAGGTTAAGGTTCTTTGGCCGTTTTTACAGATAACCAAATTTAACGAAGATTAGCTGCGGAGCACCACAAAGCTTGACGCGTTAACCTGGACGACCGTTCACCGAGGATATATTTTGCTCCGCCGATCATAGTTCACCTTGTCCCCGGCCGGTGCCAACGGTTCTTGCCGTCTTGGCCCTCGGTGCCTCTCGGGTGCTCGGCAGAAAGGTGGAGGACCAAAGAGGAGTTCCGGACAAGGTTCGCATGCCTGGGCTTCATCCGCGGAGCGACGCCATGTCATCGCCGAAATAGTAGTGGCGAGGTTTGCACGTTCTGCACTGACTTATTGCATCTGCGCCTTCTCGACAACCTCTACAGGAACGCAAAGCAATGCCTAGATCAGCGCCGTTCGGAAGCACTCTGCCCTGGGCGGAGCCTAGCTGGTGAGTAGGGCTAACATGCAGAAAGCTGAAGCATACTTGGATTATATGTCTGACAGGATCGCCCTTGTGCTAGGTATTGTGGCCGACCCAATCCCTACTACAACGAAAGCCATGTCCGTCTGCGAAATCATCTCCGAAAGTGGGTCGATGGGGTACGTTTCTCTGCCATTGATTGTTTAGAAGAAGCCATGCCCTTTCCTTTGCCGATATCCACGACCTGGGGGTGGTATTGCTGACGGTCCGGGCAGAATTTCGCAGGCAAAAGCGAGGAATGGGAGGCCGCTGGGAGAATCCCCCGGAGTGTCTACAGCCAATGCGCCAAAGCAGGTTTGTTAGTCCCTGTGGCCGCAGGTAAGACCATTCCCAAGGAGTGGGAAAGGTTTGGCATCGTGGCAGGTATCAAGGCCGAGGAATGGGATGGGTTCCATGACTTCATTTTGTGGGACGAATTGGCCCGGAGCGGTCCTCTTGCCAGCCTCTTCACCGGCTTGGTGAGCTAGCTCTAGTAAACGCGTGAGAAATTTGTTAACAGCTCCTATAGGTGGTTGGTGCCCCTCCCATTAAAGCCTTCGCCTCAAAGGAATTGCAATCGAGGTGCGTATCAATTCTTCCGGGGTTTCATAGTGCTCATGAACTGATAAGAATCCTCCCCGAGGTCCTTTCTGGCGAGAAGGAAATATGCCTGGCAATCACAGAGCCCTCTGCTGGCTCTGACGTTAGGAATATCACGACGACGGCAGAGAAAACGCCAGACGGCAGGTACTATGTCGTAAACGGCGAGAAGAAGATAAGTGACTCTGATTGCTTTGCGAAAGATTAAGAGCTGACTTGGTTTCACTGGATCACCCGAGGAATATATTCCGACTACTTTATGGTACGCCCCCTGTTCCTGACGCCGAAGAAAGCATAAAGGAGAGCTAACGTGTGCCTAGACAGCCGTTAGAACCGGCGGCATGGGAGCAGAGGGGATCTCCATACTCTTGATTCCACGCACTGATGGCGTACACACTCGGTATCTCCCTGTCGGCTCTGGAACTCTTTCTTCGACAACTTACGTAACGTTCGAGGATGTCAAGGTCCCTGTCTCATACCTGGTTGGGAAGGAGGGGGCAGGGTTCCAGTCGGTAATGACGAATTTCAACCACGAGCGACTCTGGATCGTTGGACAGGCCTTACGAGGATGTCGCACATCCATTCATGACACCATGTCGTGGGCACAAAAGCGTGAAGCTTTCGGCATCACCCTGATCGAGCAACCAGTGGTGCGGTTCAAATTCGGCCACATGGCTAGGAAAGTAGAAGCTCTACAGGCTTGGGCTGAACGGATCATCTATGAACTCGACAACCTCAGTGACAAGGAAGGTGTGTCCCACGACTGTTGCTGAAAGTGGGACCTGAGCTAAAGCTGCGATAGGCTCACGAATCTTGAGCGGTGAAACGGCGTTATTGAAGGCTGAAGCTGGCATCGTGGCACAATATGTCGCCAATGAGTGCGTGAAGATTATGGGAGGGTACGAATTCTAGTTCAGAGACATTTCTGACCAGTGCTAACATTTTGACCCCATAGCTTGGGTTTGACAAAGACAGGACAAGGTGCTCGCGTGGAAGCATTCTCTCGGTCGGTCAAAAGTCTGATTGTCCCAGGTAGGATCTTGTCAGATTGCTGTTGGAGTCAAACTGATTCTGATCAACACCAGGTGGTTCTGAAGATATCCTGATTGACCTGGGAGTTAGGCAAGCTTTGAAGATAAGTGCACTTCGAGTTAAGCTGTAATCTTTTTAGATAGTCATCTTTAGAGTGTCGGAGTTTGCCCAAAATTGATCAGGTCTTCAAAATCCCACCAAGCAGGACTTTCGTGTAGAGGCGCATGCATGGCCGGTCCAGGAAGCACGCTTGACCCTTGTTCGCCGTCTTCGCCATTTGCAAGATGACTTACACTCGTTCCTGTCATGACGGACTGTAGGCTTTCTTCAGCTGGCGTCGGAGTATAGCCGGACAGTAGCTGCATCTCATGTTCTGACAAGGTTGAGGTAAAAACAAGTAGACCGGCCGTCAGGCCAGGATCATCCACTCGGTCCAGAGGAGACTCGAACTGTTGGTTTAGCTTGCTAGCCTCAGATGCCGTGGGGAGAATGTGAGGTGACGCAATCGAAGGAGGGCTGCCACTTCTCTTGACCGCCTGTGAAAGCACGAAGAGCGCGAAGTCTGCGGATGGATGCATTTCCTGCAAGCGCCGAAGGGCACTGATGCAGAGGTGTAGATCGTTCTTTGATCCCTCGCGGGTCGGAGAGGCTGGAGATTGCGTGTCCGCGTGAAGAACGATGCATGCGGGCAATGATAGTGCGACTCCGGTGGTTGGGAGAAGTCTGATCATGTCGCGAGCGAACAGGTCTCGGAAGATGTCTGCAATCCCATGTGCAGCCTGATAAATTTTTGCCCTCGCATTTCGGCCGTCAGAGTCATCGGTCTTCACTAACATAAGTTGTGGCCGGTGCAGAGCACTCGTGATGCCGAGATAGACGCCCATCAATAGTCTACTGTGGAGATATGTTACTCGATCGTTGATCTGCACCACATTTTTGATGTTGGTTGAACAGTGTACAGCAGGTGGTAATTCTTCATGCCAGCGTTCCAGCTCTTGGACACACGCCGCAAAGTCATGCGCAGCGGCCGGGGATTTTCTGGGTAGCAGCTTCATAGTAGGTCCGCAGGTGCCTCCTGTCTTCTGGTCAGGGGTGGAATATTGTATCGTCAGGATATGCCCAATGATTTGGCAAAGCTTCGTCAGAGAGATACACATATGTGCTAGGTCTGTTTCCAATGGGCCGTCAATGGTAGTACACCACCCATGAAGGATGTGCTCGTAATTCGAAAACCGGCCGCAGTCTTGAAAATCGTCGATTTCCAATGCGGACAATTGACATTCCTCGTCCTTGATTCTCATCGGTCGGCGCATGCCAGCTGCAATAAGGCGATCACGCATAAAACAACACCACCATATCCGTTTCCATAGGCATCTTGTTCGTGTAACGACCGATTCTCCAGGATTACAGTTGATCCCGACCGATCGTGCCGCGGAGATAGCGATCCCCAACCAATGCCATATGTCTTTCGGACAGTTCGGACTCTCATACCAATAAGTCATCAGCAGAATGCTTTGCACAATGACCACCTGGTCGGTCTCATAGTCGAAGTCGTAGAGCATCTTGACCTTGCCAAAAAATGACTTTTGTGCAGCACGCCGGGTCTCGTAGCTCCTGAGATACTCAACGTCAACGAACGTAATCGCGGCAAACATGACTGCCTGGAAAAGCATCAGGCTGACCGTGCCTGTTTGGTCTGGTCCGCGAATGGCGCCGAAGAAGTCGTCTAGGTCGATAACGGGGAGAAACGGATGGACAAAATGGACGTAGGCCTCAAGCAGCTTGTCACACAGTGGTTCTTCCGGGATATTGAGGGCTCCTTTTCGTTGCAAAAAGGCAACATCATCTTCCGCGATATGCAGGGGAATAGGATGGATACCAGAGGGCATTTCGACGCTTTGCTTGGTCCCTCGCGAATTCCGAGGGCACACCTCTCCAAGGCCTGGCAGGGTATTCGCGCTCCCCAAAGACAGCCAATTCTCCTTTCGGGAAAAGGCATCACCGGCGATCGCTTCTGGATCTAGCTCAACGTTATCTGTCAGTCCGAAGTCGGCTTCCGTCTCCAAAGACGCCCCTTGTGGGAAGATGTCAGTGGCGAACGTCGCACCAACAAAGGGCCACAAAGGGCTGTTGGGTGGATTGAAATCGGCGTCCAGAGTTGTCGTCGACTGTCGTTCAGACTCTCCACCTTTTCTCAGCCGTCGTTTGTTTTGAGCGGCTTCGCAGACCTCTCCATCCAGTTTACAGTTTGTACAGGGCATTCCACTCTCGACCATGTCGCATCTGATTTTCCTCTGCCTGCAAATCGTACAAGCCCTCAACGCACGTTTTTTGGCAATTCCGGCCTGGCGTAGGCTTGCCAATGGACGTGCAAGCTTGCCTTGCATTTCCATCATTAGGAGATATCGAAAGCAGTCTTCGGCTTTCTGTTGTTAAACGCCAGTGCTAGAGATAAGATGGCCTCGTTTACAAATGGCCGTGGTCAAAGAAAACCGTGTAAGTGAGTAGAAAAGAGGTTCTTTGATGCGGGGGATACACAAGACTCTGGGAGAAATCCATGTAAATAAACTCGGCTCAAGAGTGCGGGGTGCTTCAAGGCTGGCTACCGTCGTCTCGTGCGTCATAAATACATTTGGCCATATTGGGGCCATATCGAGCACTTAACAGAATATTTATCACTAAATCCAGATAGAGAGTGAGTTGAAGGAAACCATAACAATCCCAAGCAAGCTCATTGAACGATTTTCTGACCAGGCTTACGAGCCATGCTTGCTTGTGTGCTAGAGGGATCAGGAACTGCTTTGAAAACTGAAATCCATCGACAAACCCACTCAAGCCCGCTCACGAAAGTGCTTCGCATCTCGCATTTCGCATCTCGTCTTTTAATGATCTACGGGAGCCACTTCTTCTGGATGCTTCTCTCTGCCAGCCTCTGGAATTCAACACAACTTTTACCAATGGACCGTACGAATGCAAATCCCATCATCTTCATGAGATTAAGACTCGGGGCGAGCTGCAATGCGCTTTGGCTGCCAGTCACACCGGTGCACCTCGAGCCTCCTCAACCTGGTCCGAGTTACTCCCCTTGGGGAATTCTGGCTGACTAGGAGCCGCGCCTCCAGTGGCTATACGATGCAGATCGTTCTTGTCGTGCTCGCGAACTATCAGCTCATGCGTGTTGTGGTCGACGTGGATATCTTGGGAATATACGACAACCTCGTCCGTGTCGCCAAATACCGTCGCCATCTCCTCCAGTGGGATGCCTTTGGTTTCTGGAAGCACAAAATAAACAAAGAAAACCCCAAGCCCTGAAATGATGATGAAGATAAGATAAAATCGCCAGCCAATGTTTGCGAATGCCTAGAGAAGCACGTTAGAATTGGATTGACCCATGTCAATGGAGGTCGCTCACAGTAGCGGTAGCTTGAAGATAAACCAGATCTGTGAGCGCGATGACCCCGATGGACAAAGCTATGCCCTTCCCTCGGATATGGTTGGGAAACAGTTCGCTGTAGAACACGACACCTGCAACATCAACACCAACTGAGTACGCTGCCAGAAATAAATAGGCTGCTGCCACACCCATTCTCAAACCGGCCTTGTTCGTAGCCTCTGGCGGTTTGTTGGCGAATGAAGCAACCATTGCCGCCTCTAGAATGAGTGCAATACAGCAACCACCCACACCAATCATCATCAACGGCCGACGCCCTGTATAATCCATGATGAGTGCGCCGACAAGGTTGAAAATGATGCCGACAGTGATCCATCCACACTGGAAGATCAGCTGATACTCAGTATCGAAGCCGAGGGACGCATAGATCGTCGGTCCATAGTTGTTGAGCACCAGTACACCAGTACTTTGACCAATAAAAGCAAAGGCCATGCTCATTAGGCACCTTTTCCTATAGCTTGGACGTCGAAAGAGTTCTTTCTGTGGATCATGTCAGCCAGCGGACCTCAATTTAGGGTTCCTAGCTACCCATCCAGGCTCCATTGTACGATCGAGCTGCGCTTGTTTGGACATTTGATAGAATTCACCTCGAGCAAACTCTTGATCTGGATCACCCCTGGTTCTGTGCAGCTTGAGGACGATATCTCGAGCCTTTTCGGTTTGGCCTTTCATCAACAGCCATCGGGGGGATTCTGGAGCAATTATACAAACCAAAAGCATGATACCAGGCCATATCAATGCAATACCAAGCGGTGCACGCCATTGGATCTCTGGGTCATGCGAATAGTAAAAGGCCAGGCCCATATAGCTGGCGATCGCATAGCCAAGCGCGATGTTGACACCGTTCATGCCCACCATAAGGCCTCGGAGATCCGGTGGAGCTAGTTCGGACGAATATATGGGAGCTGTAAAGTAGTCAGTCGGGATAATACTAAGATAGTTAGGGCTCTGCAGGTGACTTACTGATGGCAAGGAACCCCCAGCTTCCTCCTCCAGCGAAGAATCTAGCAACGATGAACATTGCAATGTTTTTGCTGCCACACAACAAACCACTCCCAAAAAATGACAATATGGCGCACCACAGAAACCCAGCCTTCCTTCCCCATCTATCCGCCACCCATGTAGCAAGAAAGACATTGAAGAAAGCCCCAGCCTTACAATTTGTTAGACACAATGGGCCTCTGCAAGAATTGACATCTTTGTACCTGGAAGACTCCGGAGGTGGCACCGATGAGCTGATTAGCGTGGGGAGTCGGAATCGGCGGGTCCTTGGTGACATCTAGCAGACCCATGTAGACGAGGAAAGAGGGCTCACCAAGGGTAGTCCCAATAATCGATGCCGGGTACCCAAAGGCAATCTGACCCAGAGAGACGAGCCAACAAATGAAGAAATTCCATGCATTCCACTGACGCTTAGATCCGAATGCCATTCTCATAGGATGTACTTGACACACACCACACACGTCTGAGGGTGAGGAATGCATGCCCGAGTGATGCAGAATGCTAGATTTATAAGCACCATGAAGATCGACTGCAGGTAGGAAAGGACGACCCTCGGACCTCGACGCTGTCCTTGTTACGCGGTGGATTGCGGTAAGCGTTGTCGTATATCCGAGGTTGTCCGAGGATGTATTGGTAGGAGTAGGACCTGGTTTCGTTTGTTCGTCGGTACGGGAACCGCAGCTGCAGTGCTTGTACCAGTAAGAACTGGTCAACCGGCCATCAGTCGTGGGTATACGTCGTTAGTCGGTTGAATGTTGATAGTCGACGCGTTTTGAGGATCCATGAAAGACCCGTGAGCTGATGCCTTCACTGACCATTTACTATGTTGCTCTTTTAACTGATGTAACACGACATAACCCAGTCTCTCGTGTTCGTGTGTCAGCTATCCTTGGAGAATCAACGCGAGTTGTCCCTCAATATGTCGTTGGCCCATACTTGTAATTTCTTTGAAGTAGACCGAGGCACAAGAAGCGATGGAAAGTCCCACAGGGCTGATATCACCTCCGTAACGAAAACTAATGTCCAGTCCCTATCATTGCCACTGAACACAGACTGACTAGACCAAGCGGCCGTTGGAAAGTCCATGGGCATTAATGCAGTCACGTCGCATAGACACATCGCATGCGAAAGATGTGAAACTTGAGGCACGAGCATTAAATGGCATTTGGGTGATGTCACAACGATAAAAGAACTCATATACTTCCATATAAGCTCCAAACCAGGTCAAGGAATGATCAGCATCAACAGTCATGACCTGCGGGTCACTCAGCCCAGCTCCGGCGATAAGGGGCCACGAATACTGTTCGTTGTCCTTTCGCATAAAGTGCGAATCTGCGCTCCGGCAAAACTGCACCTATCTAGCCGGGGTTGGTCAAGATAGGGTTTGCTTAAGTTGATACTTACTCGGCCTAGGTCATCATTGGCAGATGAACGTGTGTCAAGGAGCTGGCAAGTGTCCAGAATACGCCGTTTCATGTTGGCCACCCATCGACGATCGCAGAACTTAAACAAATGCATCAGAACCCGCCCGGTCTCTCGGTCCCATGGCTGATCTGGGGGAGAAAGGGGGTACTCTTGACCTCGGTGATGTTCCCCGCACAGCTATGTGGTTAACCCCTGCCCCAGGTTTCACTATCTACTTAGAGATTTGGAGTAAGTAACGAGGACATTCCAACGGCGCCACTGCCATTTAAAGGGGGTTTCACTAGAGTTACTTAAGACTCCTTAATAGGCTATATATCCTAATTGAAACACGGGCAGTGCTAATGCTATACACAATGAAGCAAGAAGCAGTGCTGACTCAGATATGCCAGGGCGGTTCATGCGGCTGGCCATCGTAAAAGGAAACGCCGACATCCTCAGTTCAATTTTGAGAATCTCCTATGATGGTCAAACTAGCCATAGACCCTGTCGAATGAGACCCTCGGCACCGAGGGAGTATTCACTCTACCGGAGACCCCGCAGACCACTTCCAGTTGACCGGGCAGACCCTACTTCTTTGTCGAGTCTACACTATGGCTGATGAAGCATGTTCTTGAGGTTCAATACAGTGTGTCGTAAGTTGAACAACACCTCTCTCGATAAGGATCTTCGAACGACATCATGGCAAAGGGGCCCAATACGTATCCGGCGCACATCGACCATGTCCACAAGCGTCAATGGAGACCATATGTGATTTTCATGGTAGGATCTTGGCCTCCTTCCAGACGGCCGTCGTCTCGCAGCTGACATGGATAGGTTTTGTTGATGGGCATGGGCAGTCTGACTGAAGGATATGCAGCAGCGGTAATTGGGCCTACTCTCGGTATGATAGCCCCTGTGCCGCGTAAAAAGCGCTGATGACCCAAAGCTCAACCTACCTTCATCGCCTATTTTGACCTGGCGACGAGACCAAATGCGACCGGAATCATCTCCTCTATGAATGTATGTGCGTACCCAGCCCGTACCTGGAGTTCCTTGATATACTGAGCTCGAGCAGGGCGTGTTCTTTGCTGGTGCTGCCATACTCGTCTTTGTCATTCCATTTTTGGCCGATAAATTTGGCCGCAAGATGGCCATCGCTATAGTAACGACCTCTCCTCTCCTGCTCAAAATGTTGTTACTGATCATGTCAAAGTCGGCACTTGTGGTCATGGCCACTGGAGCGTTGATGGCTGGTTCGACTAATGTTGGGGAGTTCATCGTTTGGCGGTTCTTTGCAGGTGCAGGGTGAGTTGTACCCCAACGCGAACACAAGTGAAGCTGACGGGATGTTAGCACCTGGATGATGCTCTCTGCCGTGCCCATTTGGATGACCGAAGTGGTCCCGCCAGCTATTCGTGGTATCCTGGTTGATATCCATGGAGCATGTCTCCTCTTCGGTTATGCCTGCGCTAGCTGGTGCGGCTACGGCTTCTACTGGGTGGACAACAAAAATGCATGGCGGGGGCCTTTCGGTAAGTAGGCGATATCACCACTGCGAATACGGCACTGATAAATCCGAGCGATCCAGTGTCTACCTCCGCTCCTTTTGCTCAGTGGCATCTGGTTCCTACCTGAAAGCCCACGCTGGTTGATGATTAAGGGCCGGCACGAAGAAGCCAAAAAGAACCTTCTCAAATTACACACCCCAGAAGAAGCGGCCATCGAAATAGTGCAGATTCAAGCGCAGATGGAGAAAGATAGGACTTTGCCCAGTTCGTGGTGGGCAATGTTTAGCAAACCTAGTTATCGGCGGCGTTCCTTGTTGGCAATGGGTACTACTGCTGCCATACAGTTCTCTGGTATGTATCCTAACCTTTCCATCGAGAATTGTGCTCACAGCCCATTCAAGGCATCCTTGTTGTGAACAATTATGGCCCTACAGTACGTTTCCCTAATTTCACTCTCTCAGGAGAGGAGCATGATTAACGCAGTCAGATCTACGCTCGCTTGGGGTTCGACACAAATCTTCAGCTCATCTATGCCTCGGCATGGCTGACCCTAGCCTGGGGCTGTGGTTGCCTAGCACTCATATTTGTCGAGTTGATGCCCAGGCCAAAGTTCATTGCTATTGGACTCCTTGGTTGTATGGCTTTTCTGATCCTCGAGGCCGCGCTCGTGGCCAATTTTGCTGGTAGCACCAACACAGCAGCACTGAAGGCGGCAGTGGCTATGTTCTTTCTCTACGTGGTCTTCTATGAGATATGCCTCGATGGAACGCAATTTGTCTATGTTGGCGAGATGTTCCCAACTCACATCCGAGCCAAGGGAATGTCATTGGGCTGCTGCGCAATCGCGCTGATGAATGTGATGTGGCTACAAGTCACACCTATTGCCTTCCAGTAAGTTCTCTCCACTTTGCTGGAGCGAACCGCAATAACGTGTACTAGGCAGATTGGATGGAAATTCTACTTATGCTTTATCATTCCCGGTAGCCTCTCTGCAATATGTATCTGGAGGTATTTTCCAGATACTAAGGGGCTCGCGCTGGAGGAAGTTGCAGCTATATTTGGAGACCAGGATGAAATGGCAAACCCTACGATCGAGCTCGAAAGTGTGAAAAGAAGGGTGGAAGAGAAAGCTTAGACAGTGGCGCAAACGCGGCGCAAATGGATTGGCCAGCCCGAAATAGTCTTGTACAAGTCTCCTATCAACACATTCGCAATGTATTATACATGAGGATGCTAGGGTTCCCACGATTTAAAAGGTCTCGGCGTCGGGGTAAAAGTGAAGTTTCGTCCTCCACCATTGCCAGCTAAAATCGAGCCAGTAGAAGCTGTCGCGTTAATGGCAGAAATCTGAGTGGCAGAAGCTGCTCCAGTTTCGGCCAAGAGTTGACTCGACAAAGCTGCGCCATTTCCAGCGTTTGCACCAGGAGGTGTAACCATCGCCACAGCCGTTGTGGCTGCTGTACCTCTGAAGGTGTGAGGATTCGCGGCTATCGTGTGCCCGCCAAAACCATGGCTGTGAAGGTGGTGTTTCGGGATTGTTGTCATGGTGAAGGCAGAGGTCGGTGCAAGATCAGTGGCTGTAGAGTCTACTGGACCACTGCCGGCGGTATGGCCGACCGTCGTCCCATTTCCAGTGCTTAGGGTTGCGGTGATGCTGCAGGCCGTGGCAACACCGTTCCCATCGAGCGTACAACTGACGGGGATGTTCTTATTGGGGCAATTAAGATTGGTAAGAGACTGCAGGAATCGGTTGGCTAAGAAAGTGAAGAGATTGTTGCCAACCGTTGCATCAGGCGTTTGAGCGTTTGAGAGTTGAGTCTGGAAACCCGCGAGGAAAGGAGGCTGGATGGCAATCAGGTTGTTGCAATAGGCTGTAGGTGAACCATCGTCACTTCTGGCCCCGTTACCCAAAGGTGGCATGTTGACGCCCAATCGATAAGCATTGGTCTTCGCCGCGCTCATCTGGCCATTTGATGTGAGCAGAGTGTCCGGATCATTCAGAGGGACCAAGGCCGCAGGTTCGTTCTGCAGGAGCATCGCTTGAAGTTCTTGAGACGCCATGGCCGCCACCGTTGTGCCAGGGTCATCAATGCTTGGAATACTGAAGGGCGTACACCCAATTACAGGATCAACAAAGTCGGCAACCAGAGCCTCGTCCGAGGCATTATCGATTTCTGTTGCGGTGGGAAATTTGGCTTGATTGGCAGCAGTGAATTGAACAGTACTTCCATCAGCCAGGAGTAAGTACTTGGTCGGTAGGTTGTCAGACTGATCCTGGTCAACAATGGCAAAGGAATGGCTAGATATGCACTGGTTTCCGTTGTTGTCGGTTCCGAGGGGAGGGACTTGCAACTTCCCACTTGCCAGAGCAGCATTGGTTGCCTCCCAGAAAGAAACTGTGTTACACCAACTGACTTGGCCAAACACATCCCCCTGTGCTCCAGGCAGACCATTTACACATTTCAAGTTCTGCAATATTGGGGATGCATTGCTGTCTTGTCCATGTGTATCCACAAGTGTCAAAGTATTACCATTGAACCCGAAATACAGGATCACCTGAGATCCAGCGGCAATGTTCGGCACGACAGGTGCCGCTTGAGCGGTCTTTCCTTGATCAATGATCAGTGGATGGTAGACTGACAACTGTCCTTGGGGATCTAGAACGGCGGCTTCGGCGAATGCTTGTTGAGTAGAAACAGCTTGAGAACAGGGAGTGAGCAGCACCCAGGGTGTTGAAAGTCCCTCAGCAGTCAGGGCATTGGCAGGAATTTGTAGTTTACAATCCACGGCATTTGGGTCCAAGGCTGTGGCATTTGCTGCTTCGGTGCCGCCCACCATCGTGGTAGTACCTGCTGTCGTGGTGGTTGTATTTGCCAAGAGCGTGCTTGGTGCTACTGCGGTAAAGCTGCGAGTGTTGCGGAAGCCATTCCCGCCTGAGGGAGCCGCATAAGTGGCGGCGATAAAGAACGAAAACGCCGCTAGGGCGAGTGCAGAGAAGCCAGGCATACTTATGATATGCTGTAAAGAACGTGAGGTGTAACGAATGACAGGGCCAGCCCGGGAGAATGAAAATACTTCAAACAAACAACTCAGACACACGTTTTTGCTGGAAAACAGAATGGAAGACGCTTCCAAGACGACGGCACGCGGCCAAATTATAAAGCTTCAACGAGCATTGAGAAGATGCTCCTTACTTGATGGATGGAACCATCACGAGGGATATCATCCTGCATGACATTAGATCCATCGTCTCGAGACGAGCGGCATGGGCATGGCAGCATTGACTTGTGGATTACTGGAGCAATGGAGGGGAAGCGGTGAGTCACTGCATCAATGTCATTCGATATAGATCTTAGAAAGGTTAGTCTGGTCAGGGTTGATGGCTGTCCAAATGATAAAAGGGGCCGGTGGCGGCGTTTCAAGCTCATCTGAATACTTCTATCGATGTTGAAAAGTCCTGCTCCCCAAAGCGTGGAGAATAGCGTGATAGAGGGATATTGAAGTGGTGGGCCAAGGTGTCTAGAAATTAAAGTGCTCAAGCATTTGTGGGGGCACCTTGGCGAAAGCTTGATAGCCTGGGCACTTTAGCCAACAGCGGCCTAGGAACCCCTAACCTACAAATAAGATCGCGCATAACCGAACAGAAGGTGGAGGAGGGAGAGAAATTCGCGACGCGAACCGCTTCACATTGAAACCACCACTCCTGTGCCTCCACGCGGTTCGCTTAATCTGGCTGAGATTGCCTCCCTAACCGATCAGATTCAGTGGTCAGATGCTTAGGTACCGACGGAGCTTGTGGTTGGTAAAGCTGGCCACATTCCTACGTAGTGACAGAACTTGTTGTCTGCACTCCGACCCACGATCCATAATGCACTGTCCACTTTTGAGACACAAACCCTTCCTATTCCGTACTTCCGTGGTCTTACGTGGAAAATTAACCTTGCTCTCTCACGCTCCCCCAAAGAAACCGAATCAAGTTGGCCAGAACGGCAAAGCAGGCCCCCGTTAACGCCGTCATTCTTCCCTACCACAACATTCTAATCCGGCTACCCCAGTAACGTTAAGAGTGTTTGTCACTCACGACAATTCATTAGTCGTGCGGTTTATGATGATTCGTAGCCTCTAGAAGCACCAGCGATGGCTCCTCTTTTACCAAGATTTATCTGTTAAATTCTGATTCTCGAGAGCTCACTCATGGCTTCAAAAGCAAGAGAGAAGTACTTACGCTCGCCTGCACTGGTTGTGTGACTTTTCCGGCAACCAATGGCTGGAGTCCAAATTCTCAAGAATTAGGGTCCCTTTTCCATTGACACTCTTTCAAGTGAGCTCCCGCGCGCAGAGGAAAAGACCATCCAACGACATGGCGACAGGGCGTTTGAGTCGCGTCCGCCGTGCTCATTCCCATGCTGACTTCGACGGACCTCATCTCGACCAGCTTGTCAACGAGTCCGTCTCGGCCCTCGCTCCCTTTGCAGCTCTGATCCTCACAATTACCATCGTGGTTCTCTTCCTGGTCAGACTCTGTGTCATCGAGAGAATACTCATGCGCACGAAACGCTACCGTTGCCATTTCGACCGTCTTGGCCCAATCCAACAATGTACTTTCATCAACCACCACGTCGCTGCGGCGTGTAAGGTCACTCTCTTGTTTTCGGCGGCTTATCCATTTCTGGCTGTTGCTTTCGGTCACTCAACACTCCAATCACCTATCATACCACATCACAGACCTACCAACGGAGACCTCTTGATCGTCTGCGCGCAGATATTCAGTGCCATGTACATCTTCGAGCTCTTTTTTCGAAGGACAATTAGTGTCATCAGTGCCGCACACCATATTGGGGCAGTCGTCATAACGCAGTCAGCTGTCGCCATCAGCTTGGACTTCCACCACGAAAAGGATGCTACTTTTGAGTTTGTCTTGTGCTTTGTATGGGGTATGTCTTCCATCATCCGTTTTGCCCTGACTACAGATAACCCGTGTACTAATCCTTTCGTTCATCAACTAGGTGCTTTCGACGTCGTGGCCGAATTCTGGCCTCACCTCGCCATGATTCTCTACCGCTTATATCCAGGCCGGCACTCCTTGATGTACAGACTCTTTCTAGCAACCACAATTGTCGAGATCGCAGGCACTGTGTTCGAGACACTTATCGTTTTTTGGCTCTGGGGGACGTTATGGAATCGATGGACATTGCCTTTCAAAATCGTGACCCCCATTCTGCATGCGCTTTTCAGCGCCGCCCAATTGTTCGGCGCTTGGATATTCTGGCAACTGGCGACAAAGGAGAAGTCGAAAATGAATGCTATCGAGGCTGAATTGCGTTCACCCGACACTGGGCAGACAGTGTCTGACGAGCCATCAAAAGCGAGCATTTGAAGGAGAAAAGAGAAGAAGATGGAGCGATCGGGATTCCCGGAGAAAAGGCAAAGCCCATCATCGAGATGCCGTCTGCCGAGTTACCTTTGTGACCTGACGCAAATTGCCCGGACCACCTTGACAAACAGCTCGTGCGACCAGATCGAAACGTTCAAGGGACAATCACGTACAGTCGACGTATCTGTCCTCCATGCGCTGGCGGGAATATTTGTTAAACACCAAGCGCACTGACGTTTTGGAGTCAACTTACTGCATCGACACCATGGTCTCCCTGATGACTGCGTGATGGTACATTCCAGACCCCAGCCCAACATTGGCTACTCCCACAGGCAGTATCGAGCGAGCTGAAGTTAGTAGCCAGCCTTTTCCTGGGTCATTCGATCTTGAGGACATTGGTCTTGTGCCTTACGAGATTAGCACCCAACCATCATCGATCCCTGCCCAAGACTTGCAGCAGGATCTGGCAACATTTTTCAGAAACAACCACCTTCATCACGTTCTCGGTGTCCTCGAGGGCTTACCTTCAGAGCCACCTTGGACGGAGCGGCGGTACCATGTTTACTCACACGCCGTATGAGCTCGATATACTTGGTCAGAATAGAGTGATTACTGAAGTAGGGCTTCACCGAAAATGGCGGATCTATATCGGTTAGAGCTGTAAAGAATGCATGCTGCGTATGCTCATTTACCTCTGGAGATCTCACGTTCACCACATCAGAGACTTCGACTGTTATAACTTAGTGTGCCGCGGAGTGGTTCATCAGATTCTGTCGCAGTGCATGGTTCAGGCGGTTGAGGACAAAAAGGGGCAGAGCTTTACAGGGTTCAATGGGGCTTATGGGGTAAGTTTAATACATAGTATAAGCTGGACGCTCTCTCTGTCTCTCCTTATCCTCTCTCGTGAACGTCTCGTGTGATAGGTGTCTAGCCATCTTCCACGTGGACAAAGATGGCGTCTACTCATCTGTCAAGTTCAGCTTAGCGATTTGCTGCTTCGAGGATTGATGCGTCCTAATGGAAAATAGTAACAGGGGCTCGACCTCTTCGTCCATAACTGAAAGGTGACGTTAACGGCTTTAGTCCTTGCTAATTCAAAGGCATTGTCTCGAAACCATCGAAGATGCTTACGTCGTTGAAGAGCGTGTCCACCATCCCACTTTCGGGGTACAACAAGTTCGGAATCGAGTCCAGTAGAAACCAATCGTAGTCGAAGCTATTGTCGATCATTCCCTGTGCTACTTGTGCGGTAGGTTCATTGATCGACAATGATATCTCCTGACAATCGTGGGACGGTCTTCCACTATCGGTAATCTGGGTATCTAGAGCCTGAACAGCGCTGATATCATTCAGAAGTGATTGTGCGGTATTGTTGATTGCTCCACCGTCCGTTGATCTTGAAGCGTGGTCAACCTCGAACGTAGAGCGACGAACTTGCTCCGCACCGGTTGCTTCGTATGCGGTCTGATCTCGGTCTAGCCTCTTGTCTAGTCTTTGAGAGTTGTAATGACTGTAGCTTCGTAGTTTTGCCATTGCATTCCTGCCTAGCTTTGCCATCGCCTCGGCAAACCACCATTGAGTAGCCAGCTCTTCTAGTACATGGTAGACACCGCTGAGTTGCCGTTTTGCTCGATTGAAGGTCGGAATACTACCTGGAGTTCTGCATTGCCGATAAGTGACGCTGAGGCTAAGTGTCATTGTGTATGGCATGATAGGCAAAGGAGGGAGCTCCGAGACAGGGACCTCGTCCACAAGTTGTAGCATACGAAGGGTGGAAAGAGCCTGCCGAATTGAGGCAGCGTTTGAGGCTGTGACCGGATTCCAGTCTCGGTATCGCGACGTCAGAATTGCGATGGCGTGGTAGTAGATTTCAAGTGTGTCTACAAAGGATCAGTGAGTGCATATACTGCTTCAAGCTCGAAGACTTACAGATAATGTCAGGCGAGATACGTTGAGCATCCTCAGTTATTAGTTCTTCAAAGCTGGGAAATCCTGTCTCCCAGCCTGTAGATGTGGGATCAGCACCAGGTCTGTAGAACGCAATTGTTTTGTCGAGAAGATCAGTCAGTTTGAGCCAGATCAGGAACGCAACCCACTGCTGCGTTTCATGTGCCTCACAAGTGAATGCTGCTCTATGGGCCATGTCGCGCTCGTGTATTATGGTCGGTCGTCCATTGAAGGCAGCATTGAGTCTGTCGAGAGACCAGATACACCAAAAGATTCGAGAGAAAGCTCCGCTCTTGTCCGCCTCGTCAGCACGAGGAAGATGCATACCTAGTACTTGAAGGTAGTGGATGGCGGTCAACAGATTCAACGATGCTGTTTCGTTACCAGTTGGTCCCTCACAATGCAGCGACATGAGTGCGTGCACCTGTATAAGAGTAACTTTGTCCTTTTCGGCATCGGCTTTGAGGAGGCTTGTCAAATGCGTGTAAATACGCTGCGCAAATTTCCGAGGTGGCAGAAGTTGGTCCTTGCTAGCAAATCGTAAAAAAGGCTTTGCACGGTGGTCTCTGCATGCTGCAAGTATGACCGCCAGCATCAAAGCAATCGAGAGGCTGTTACTCCTTCTTGCTTGCCTGAAGGCGCGCTCATCAACCAAAGGGATGAAGTGGTGAACGGTTGCGAAGTAGATATCAATCAAGGCTTCGCATACTCTGTTATCCGGGATCTCAAAGTCGTGGATTACTCTAAGATACCGTTTCATCGAAGCTGCAACTCTGGGCCATGCTCTGGCAGAGTTACTGGTATCTTCAGAGAACCAGATTCCCAAATGGTCGATCTGTTGGCACGAGTCTGGGGAGTTTGGTCGAGTTCTAGCCAGCAAATGCGTCTCCGGATTGAGATGGCCGACAAATCGAGACATCTGTGGTGGCTTGTGTATGTCTCTTCGTTCTGAGTCATTCCCTTCGGAATCCGAATCCTCCTCGACTGGCGATAAGGGACCTGCTGGTTGTACATCGGAAGCGATGGATGAAGAGTCATAATTCGAAGCACGAAGCCGATACGTCGGGGGAGTCGGAGTAAATCTGCCGGGAGGTGTACCACTGCTGGAAGAAGATCAGGATGCTATTCTTTGTGATGTAGCAGTGGCATAGCCATACCTGCAGTCAATGCCTCGCTTCGTACAATTACTGCATGTTTTTGTGTCATCGTTCGGCCGAATACACCTTTGCTTCCGCCTTCGGCATTGGAAACATGCCTTCAACGACCGTTTTGGTCTGATAGAACCCGAGTTGTTTACCGGAAAAACGTGGTTCATTTTTCATCCCCGGAAAGTTGAAAGGTTGGGGAAGAGGTTCGGGGTTGTAAGGAAACGGCAGGTGCTTAAATAGGATAGCTAGATCCGACAACTTCTCGGAATGCCGCTAAAGAGGAAGGCTTGGCCTAGGTCACCGCTATCCTGGTTTGAAGTGCCAGACCCGGTTAAAGTGGGAAAGGTCTCCTAAAAATCTTGCACTTCTGCACTCCATTTTTTTATATCCACGATATCAAATCCCACCTTCACGATCTTTGCATCAACAAGTGTATCTACCTGCCCATCGTACCAGCACTCTGTGACTAGACCTTCCTTCTAGATTATAAATTGCCCGCTAGTGTCGTCCTACATCCAATTCAGTATTTTGGCTCCTCGACCTCGTGGTGATACCCGTCACCAGGCTCTTTGGCCTCTCCTTGCCATGTTTCTTCCGACCCAACAACTAGAGAAGCTCTTCTTTTGTAGGCAGGCGACTTCCAGGCCTTGTCGACATGGTTGTACAGCTCATCAACCTGTTCCAAGCTGAGACCTTTAGTCTCATAAATAAGGGCCCAAACGAACACAACTGCCATGAGGCAGAAAGCTGTCCACACAAAGAACACCTTCACGCCCAAGCCAGCATTGCCGGGCCCGGTGTCGACCATGTAAGGAGTAACAAAGGCTAGGATGAAGTTGAATAGCCAGTTGCTGGACGTCGTCATCGACAAGGCTTTTGCGCGAATGTGCAATGGGAAGATTTCTCCAGTCACAATCCAAGCGCAACTAAAACAGTGTCAGCAACTTCCTGGCCAAGCTTGTTGGCTCACTTACGGTCCCCAGGAAAATTCGAAGAAGAATAGATAGAAGCAGACGAAGACGATCAATACAATGTTGGAGACCTGCGAATCGGTAGAGACACCAACAGCTCCAACAATCACCTGGCACACGGTCATGCCAATAGCTCCAGCCAATAAGAGGTTGCGTCGACCCATGGTTTCAACAAGATAAAGTCCTGGAATGGTTGACACAAAAGCGACAATGTTCGTGATCATCGTGATAAGGAACGGATCTTTGATGCCACTGGTGAGGAAGAATCGAGTGCCGTAGTAGATGATGAAATTGACTGTTCCTAGTAAGCATATACACTGCGAACCACCGGGATCACTTACTGCCTGATAGCTGTTGGAGCGCTTGCAACAAACAGCCAGTGATTTGGCGTTTAAGGAACGGTGGCCTCCAGCAGGTCAAGTAGGATGCACTTCCTTTCGCACGCTCCAGCTCAAGATTGTCCAAGATCTCCCGGTATTCTTGGTTGACAATGGCGTGGTCAATAGGCAAACCGTGAAGAAAGCCTAGAGACGCAAGTGCATCGTCGGTCTTACCAACCTTGATAAGATATCTTGGAGTTTCCGGCAGAAATAGCATACCCACAGCCAAGGCAACTCCGAAGATGATCTGAACTCCGACTGGAATACGATACGCACTCTTGTCCGCGCGGTAAGCCGTCGAGTTGTTGGCCACTGCAGCAAGAATCAAGCCGATGTTCTTCTCGGTGTCAGCTTCCTCCGGCAAGACAGATATCAAATACTCACGATACAAAGTTGATAGCATCCCACTATGGTGCCACGGATCTGCTTTGGAGCCGATTCTGACTGATAAAGTGGCACTGTAGCGGTTGGTTAGAATTTACGTAAATTGATGTCATAAGATGCAGGAATCTTACCAAGAGATGACACAAGACCAACACCCAAGCCTGCCACGACACGCCCGGCAATGAACAGGGAAAGACCACTGGCAGCAGTTTGCATCGCAGCTCCGATACAAAACACGAAACAAGACACGATCAAACCCCATCGGCGACCAAGCCTATCACCCAGAGGCGCCGATAGCAATGCACCTGACCTCCTATCAGCAAATGAATGTTGGGTGTCGTTGTGAGGGTACCTAGGAATGTGCCTGCTGACAAGATCGAGACAACAAGTGATATCTGGCCCGTTGTTACGACAGGATCACCGTTCGCATCGGTGTTTGTTGCCATGGTCTTGATCCACGCATCCATGGCCACAACTCCAGAGATAGAGGCTGTATCATATCCGAAAAGCTGAGCATCAACGTCAGTGACTCATCCATACACTCCAACATGGTTGAAAACTCACAATACCGCCGATAGCGGCAAAGGCGCCCACCAGAATGGCCGGTCTCTTGGACCCCGGGAGCTTTGGCGCGTCCTTGCGCCTAAGAAAGGTCATGATGGTTTTTGACTGCACTGAAGAGTGGTGTGAAATTTTTCCTGGGGCTTCCATTAAATCTCTGGGGATGAGGCCTTCAAATATGCGATCGATAGCTGCTGTGGAGCCGCCACCCCGCAAGCATATGTGGATCAAATCTACCACATCTTGACCAAATCCAGATTACGATCTCCGATCGGGCGCTGGAGACCCAAACTAGGAACCCGAAAACCGATGAGGAGGGAAGGCCGAAGCTCGGATGCTTACCCAGTATGGATATTGCTTGTCCGACGTTCTTTCCCAGATGTATGCCTTGTTGCTCCCTGGCACGCTTTGTCCATGCCAGCCCGATGGCATCTGCTTTGTACGGAAACCGGGATCTTTGGATGCGCCGAGGGAGTATGCTTTCGGTGGAACAAACTGTAGTCTTCGGATATTGTGATGATGTGATGTCCGATAGAGGGGGTGTAAGCCCTGGGATAAATGTTTGAACTCTGGATGCTGTGACCACGGTCTACCAACATCTCAATCATCAACCTCCATCAATATGCTGCTCCAAACACTCATCGCCGCGCTGGTTTCGTTCGCGCTTGTCTATCCTTTCTGGTTGTATTTCTTTGCCCTGAGGGGTCTCCGCAGATTTCCGGCTCCTTCCTTCATTGCCGCTTTGAGCCCTTTATGGCGAATTGTAAGACCAGTGCTGATCATGCTTTGATTGCTTGATGCTAATATTCTCCAGTACCACAACTTTCGCATGAACCAATTTGCGGAAATTCACAAGGCACACGACAGACTAGGCACCCATGTTCGTATAGCACCAAATCATATCTCGATCACTGCACCGGACGCTGTAGATGAAATCTATGGCCACGGCGCCAATTGCCTCAAAGACAACTGGTACGATGGCGGTGCTGGTCAAGTTCGTACCATGGCCGACACTCGCTCGAAGGAAGAACACCAGTCCAAACGGAAAAGAATGGCGCATATATTTTCGCAGAAGAGCATTGCGCAGCTGGAGCCTCTGATAGCTGAGCGCGTTGATTGCCTTTTTCAGCAAGTACTGAATGCAGCTCAATCGTCATCGTCCATCAATATCCGGCGATATGTCAACTACTTTACCATCGATGTCATCACCGCCATCATGTTCGGACAACCAGCTCGGACCCTTGAGCAAGGTAATGACAATGTTCGAGCGGAAACCATCGACGGCAAGACCTACACGGCACCAATGATCCAGTCATTGCACGACAGCATGCGAATGACTGTACCCGTTGGTTACATGCCGGCACTGCATTCCATCCGCGGCTTCATCTTCAGGATACATCCATTGTCAAGCTCTGCGAAACGCTTCGAGGACATTGTCCGATCCTTCGTGAACCAGGGTCTAAGCACCTTCACCAATCTCGAGGCTGGCGAAAAACCGCCGACACATTTCCTTTCACAGGTCGAGCATGACAAGATTGGCCAACGCCGTAATTTACCATTCGGCGAGATTCTTGCCGAGTGTTCCGGGATGATAAATGCTGGTTCTGACACCACCTCGACCGCGCTCACGAACTGCATTTGGCTCCTCAGTCAGCCAAGACATCAAGAACTTCTGTCCAGACTTCGAGAGGAAGTTGCGCCTGTATTCACAGCTGCGAAGGACACGCACGTACCTTCATTCGACTCCCTGGCCGGATTACCTTTCCTGCGGGCCTGTATCGACGAGACGCTCCGTCTGCGTCCCTCATCGGCCTTCGGACTCCCCCGCGAGGTTCCCGCAGGTGGCAAGATGATTGCCGGGCAGTTCGTCCCAGGAGGTACGAGTGTGAGCGTGCCTACCTACTCTATACTGCATGACAAGGCCATTTTCCGTGAGCCGGAAAAGTTTCGGCCTCAAAGATGGACAGATACGGAGAGTTCTGACAGCTTGGCGTTGATGAAGAAATACCACATCCCCTTCAGCACGGGACCGCGCGCGTGTATAGGCAGGAACGTATCGTACTTCGAGATGACGCTGGTGGTGGCAGTCTTGGTGCACTATTTCGATTTCCATTTCGTTGATCCTACGGCCGTGGATCATTATCGTGTCTTGGAGAGGGTGAACGCCAATCCTGACGAGTTGTTCCTGCTGCCGAAATTGAGGAATTGATTGTGTTGGGAAACCGTTGCAATTGTGTAGCAAGTACAGAATGATGGGGGTAGCAGATGATGATATTTAAAACGGTCAGGCCGTCGCGGTTTCTTATGGGCCTGATTTCTTTACATTAGGACAATGTCTTTGGGACGTTTACATCTAAGGCGGGATGCCTCTCCTGAAGGGCCTTCTAGGCGCTTCACCGTTTGTTCTGCCTTTCTCTTCCCTTGGGTCCGCTACGAGCAAGCTGTGGCGTCATTCGAACGTCTGGAGGGGCGACTTCGGGGTGTAGATGTCCGTCCGTGTTAAATTCGATGTAAAACCCGTCTCGAGGAATATACTGCATCCTCATCGTTGAATTCCAGTTTCCAAGGAATTTCTGAAAAGCCGCTTCTGGTGAGGTTTCATGAAATCTCAGTGGCCCGTAGTTTGCCAAGATTACGGGACGAACTCCACGGAACTCTTCGAACCCTGGCATTTCGCTTGTGCGTTGAATCTCCTTCCACGCCGACTCCAGTTGTTCCGTTTGGAGGTAGAAGTCCAGCTGCGTGTCAGGCACGTCCCTCATGCCCTCCACACGAGCGGCCTGACTGTTCAAACGGATCATTTCGACACTGCTGTGATGGAAGTATTGGGATGTTGATGCCGGTAGGGACTGGAAAACCGCAGGAATCACGACTTGATTCATCCATTTCCGCAACCTGGCTTCTTCGAAGATGTCGTCCTCGAGGTATGGGAAGGCCAGTAACAATCGAACCTCACGTGGCATCGAGAATCCGTCTGGATCATGGTACCTCTCAGGCCCGCCGAATTCGTATAGCTGGACGCAGGGTCCGCCGAACCTAATGTCGGGACGCACCTGAGAACAAATTCTATTGTAAATATGCCCTGGAAGCTTGTCGAGGGTAAGAGGCTTAATCCAGCAGGTTGCATTCCAGTAAAAGTTGTGAAAACATGCGGGCGTCGTGGGAAACGCGAGTGCCTGCTGAACGTACGAGCTACTCAGCTGGAGCTCCCAGTCGTGAAATAGCGGTGAGGACATGGTAGATGCTGAATGATTCCACAAAGTGCCAAATCTTGTATGGATGTGGCGGGAATCAGGGATCTCAATGACGAGAGCAATGAAGATTTGAGTGAAATGTGATCTTGTGGAGAAGAGATGAAGCGGTTACTTGACACTGTCTAGACATCCATCGTCGGTGGAAGGGGGATATTGTGAGGCTGGACAATGAGGCAACTTAGCGCCTTGGCGTAGACCATACTTCGATCTTCTCGGTGGGTTTGAGGGTAGAGCAATGCTTTCCTCCATGCCTGCTACAGTGGACGATGTAACAACGACGGATTGCAAGAGCTGCCATAGTATGCGTAAGATGTTACTAGGCTGCAATACCGACAAAACGTTGAAAGCTCTTGCTATGCTGAAGAACAGCTTTGGAAACCGAACTGTGCGGAAGTGGTACGAGTCGCAAGACGGAGCTGAGTCAAGCAAGCGAACGGCGACACTAGAACAATGTGAAACGCCAGCCTGTCACGGCGAAGGTTGACGCCAACAGGCAATTCCGTGTCGTGGGAGGAACCCTCGTGCCAATTTGATCGATCATGCAGCATGTAATCTTCCCGCGGCCAACTCGTAGACAGTTTGATAAGCATCTGAGGCGTTTCTCGGTTGCCTGACTCCAGCCCAAACCCGCCAGTGCAATGCCTACGCAACATCGGATCCGTCAGAGAAGACTTGCCTCTTACCGTAGCTCCATGGTGGTCACCTCTTGCCGAACACATCTCTTGCAGCAATCGACTATCGACTCGGGCTCGGCTCGGACAACTCAACCGACGAACAACCCGATTTCGGGAGTTAACGAGTAGAGGACAGGCAGGCGGCACACGAGCAAGGTGTGCAGAAGGGCAATGAGAAGTCTAAGCATATGAGCCGAGGAGTTAGCGTCCGTCATTGTAGGCTGGCGAAGCAACAGAGCTTTCGTAGCATCAAACAGTCCGGGCGTCTAGCACGGCTGTGAGCCAACAAGAGATGGGGTTTGTCGTTTTCATCAAGTTTGGAGGTAGTGGGGTTCGATACATGGTAGTTTGGTGGGAGATTTTACCGGTATGGTGAGTGGACGCGTCAGCAGTTTCGAAGCGAGCTTGTGCAGAGGCACTCGAAGAGCAACGCGGAGAAGAGCTTTCCTGAGAATGGTTCTGCTGGCGGGGCCCTGAGATACAATTGCCACGACGACAGTCATCGTCGGTCGCGGCCTGCCTGGGCATTTGAGAGGCCGTATACCTTCTTTTGGTCGGAAGGTCGCAGCCCAGTCTTCGACACTCATATATCGAGTCGGTGGATGGTGGCCCACTACAAAGACTTGCCGGCAACTGGAGAAGATTGCCATGCGAACAGACTTCAGGATTGATGTTTCGATTCTGTGCACGAGGGAGTCAAGGGCCAGCAAGATCTCCACTCTCGGATGTGATCAAAGTCCACCTCTTCTGAAGCCGAGTCGGGGAGGTGTCTGTCGTTGGCAGGCAACGGTGGGCTTCGATGATAGTTGACTGCAGTCGAGACTAAGCGTCGGCCTCAACATATGGAACTGAGGGTTTGAAAGTGTCATTCAGCTCTTCCTGATCCTGCTCTTCTCGGGTTTCCGGGCAAACGCATGGAACCTGTTGGTGTCCTCGGCGTGCGCTCGATGGTGGGCGGCGCCAGGGGGAGTAGGAGATCGGATGTCAGGGTGGGTCCTAGTCGTAGGTACGAGATAGCACAGCAATGGTACTTGCTGTTGGCAAGGGGCTGATGATCAGTTCTGCAGCATCAGATCAGCCTCAACTGTTTCAGTGCGGACACGGGGATGGCAATACCTTCGCTGAAGACCATATCCAGCAGACATAATCGGCAAGTCCTTCGCAAGGTCTTAGCCCGCTGCTCACCACCTTGATCGCATGGTTCATCTCCTCGTTCAACTCAACACAAGAGAAGACAACTCAAACTCTTGGGTGATGATGGATGGAAATGGCGACAATGCCATCTACATCTTGGTCAAAAGTCCCGATGAAGATCTCTGTCGAAGAGGCCTCGAGCACTGAGCATCTATCTGTGTGCTTGAGTCTCTGCGCCGCATGGTGATATTGCGCACCGTTGTCGACATGCTTTCTCGGTTAGGGCTCGCAGAGAGGAGGCTATGAGAGACGAGCAGTCGCAAGAAAAGTGGTTAGTTAGGTAGCCGTCGTTCAAGCTGACCATATGCCTTTAGCAGGGACATCATACGTCCATCATCGAATTGCACGGCAGAACTCAGTGTTTGGAGTTTTGCGAACTGCAGCCTCAATGTTTGGCGAGCATCAGCGAGGGTTCGGCCGCAAATGATTTCCGGTAGCCGAGGCACGACGAGCGCAGCGTCCAAAACAATGAGCTGCACTCTTGGGACTTTATTCGCGTTCACGGTTGACCTGCAACGATTCGCTACAGCACATTTATCCAATATTGCTCGCAGTCCATCCGTTCTCTTGATGAGCTACACTGGACGCGAAGTATCGGCCTTTTCTGAAAGTCGGAAATTCGAATCGCGCATTTCAGATGGCCTACCTACCTACGCTCCTGCAAATATCACTTTTCCAGTATTCGATTTCCGCCGCCCACAACTGGCACAAGTTGACCACTGACAATATTCGCGCTGAAGGCATCTTTACGATACCTACAAAGTCGTTACATTGACAAGTATCTCGAAGCCTGAAAATCGTCATGCGACATTCGTACTACTAACATCGACATCCTTCATGGAAGACTTGGGAACGTCACAAGCCATGGGTTTGATGAGCAGTTCAGAGCAAGCTGTAACCAATCTAACCAACCATTGCCTCTTGCCTTCGGCCTGTCCTCTTCCGACCAGTAACTTCCTGCTTGCACCAGCATGCCGATGTCCTCCTGCCCTGCCTTTTGTACCACAGCCGCAGCCGACCCTCATCCATCACGCCCTGAACAAGCTATACGATCCGAACTCATGAAGAGAAAAATGAAGATGGAACTACCTTCACATCTTGACGGATCGTCAAGAAAGTCAGGCATGGCATCTCGGCATTGCAAAGGCGAC
Source organism: Vermiconidia calcicola (assembly GCA_035928285.1). Classification (NCBI taxonomy): domain Eukaryota; kingdom Fungi; phylum Ascomycota; class Dothideomycetes; order Mycosphaerellales; family Extremaceae; genus Vermiconidia; species Vermiconidia calcicola. The sequence goes on from JAXLQG010000033.1 coordinate 47,054, forward strand.
GCAATTTACGACACTCCCAGAAGAACATTCCTTGTCTGACCGCGCCCATCGTCAAGAAGCTGGACAGGTCGAGCAATCCTTCTTGAACCAGCATTTACTAAGCGCCTATACGCAAAAGAAGTCCCAAAGTACGTGCTTGTCGGGTCAAGCATGCTGTGCAAAAATGTTTCTGTTTGTAAAGCTTCTGACATCGAGAATCCGGCCTGCATCGAGGATTGGTCTCAGTTTCATTTGACCAGGCCCCTGGCTTTCCTGCGTGCACATACTGCCGAAAGAGGTGTGTGGCGGCGCATGCCTCGCTCACTGTCGTTCGGTGCTACAAATCGTACAACAGTTCGCATCTCGAGCATGCCTGATGTCCATGATCGGCATACCCGAAAGCAACACATCAGCCGCGGCGGCAATATACTAGACCGACTGGGCGGACCTGCCGTTGATTTATATGCGATCGCCTCTGACCGTTCGCGGAGGGTTCTTGGATGACCACGTGTGACGAAGCTACACTATTCTGCCTACCGCTACAGAAGACTCCAGTTGCACTTGATCTCCTGCACCAGACAATAGCCCATTTCATAAGCTTACAAAAGCCGTCCAGGTGGAGGCTCCGTCAGATTCCAAGTCCAAGGCAAGGGCGACAATGAACAATCGACATAGCTTTTGGGTACATATCTGATCTCAGAGTGTCAGTACTTCTAGTTTTTAATTCTGTCTTCTTGTTGGGGTTAGATAGCTCCAGTCTCTTTGCATTCCTTCCAGGTCGACAAAACTTCGTTACGTCTATGTCTTCGTGCCCTGCTTGCCCGTTCTCTTCTGCTACTATTATCCCGGCCTCTGCTTTGAAGCTTTTCCTGCCAACGCAACCTTGTACATGAAGTATCACATCATCCATCAAGATTAAAGTGGTGTTGTCTGCCTTCTCAAGCACGAGGGAGATGCGCTCAGGTCTATTCATTCCGGTTTGTCAAAGCTAATGAGGTGGTCTTGGCAGACATGACACACAACGACTCGCAGGGACAAGCACGGACAAGCTAGAACCGCCATCTTTATTCGTGAACGAGAACAACATCCCAACAACAAGGCGAAGCACCAAACTTGAAAAGATGGCTTCCGAATTACGAGCCTCGAAGATAGCCTTTGTCGGCGGTGGCAACATGGCCGCTGCCATCATTGGCGGACTGCTGGCCAAAGATATAAACAAGGAAAACATCTTCGTTTCCGAGCCATGGGACGCCAATCGAGATAAGATGAAGGCCATCGGGGTGAATACTACTACTTCTAATGTCGACGCAACAGAGGCCGCTAACATAGTCATCCTCGCCGTCAAACCACAAGTTGCTAGGAGCGTATGTCAAGAGCTCGGCAGTGCTTGGACACAGCGCAAAAGCACTCCGCTGATTGTTTCCATTGCCGCGGGCATTACCCTGAAGAGTCTTCAGGAGTGGCTGAAGCTTGCCGACGGACGTACACCACATGTCGTTCGTGTCATGCCGAACACGCCCGCCCTGGTAGGAGAAGGTGCATCGGGAGTGTTTGCAGGCCATGATGTGTCTCAAGATGAGAAAGACTTGGTGACTGCGCTTCTTGGTAGTGTCAGCAAAGCCACCGAATGGGTAGACAAGGAGGAATTGCTCGATGTCGTTACCGGGCTATCTGGTGAGTCATCAATTCAGGGAACGATCCGACATATACTTATGCAAGTGTGATCAGGCTCTGGGCCAGCATACTTCTTTGCCATGGTGGAACACCTAATAGCTAGTGCAACCAGCCTAGGGCTCTCAACGGAACAGGCCACACGTCTTGCTATACAGACCTGCTCTGGTGCTGGCAAGATGCTGGCCGAGTCTTCCGAGGAACCAGCTCAGCTTCGCAAAAATGTGACCAGTCCGAATGGAACCACTGATGCAGCGTTGAAGAGCTTTGAGGCGTCCGGCTTTAGGGAGATTGTAGACAAGGCAGTGAAAGCAGCCACGAGTCGAGGCGAGGAAATGGGAAGGACTTTGGGTGGTTCTTAGATGAAGAACCGGCAGTCACTGGGCGGGAATGTGTTCGCGGTCACTTTTCTGGTGTTTCGACGCACGCCGATCAGCGCATAAACATGGATCTGGCGAAGAGTTATGCCACCAAGACGAAATGTGCAAGTAATGGTGACACGAAGCGTCCTAGTAGAAGGACGAGCGGGAGAAAAGAAGTTGTGCACCGAACTTGGTCCTAGCATTTCAAATCTCAAGAGCTCGAGAGTACCGATTCTCGAAATTTGATCGCCGCAAAGCCACGCGATCTGAGGTACGCGCATCAAGCTCAAGCTTGAGTAGCTGGAATGCCATCGAAAACATCTTCGAGATGATAGCCACTCGTGCCACTCTGCTTTGAGAGTTTCAACAGTGCCTTTGGCCGATGTTATGCGTTGATTCTTGTGCAAACGAAGTTGGACTCCGCGGGCACGAGGACCTTTAAAGCGGCAGGAATACGTGACCTTTTCCACCTCGGTCAACCGTGAGCCCGAACCTTTCATTCCGAGTAACAGGTACGGATGGACCTTGCTCTGCAAGAATATAGTAGTCTTGTCACCTGCATCATTGTGACATTCTGACATGCATTGCGCCGGTGTTTTGGCTCCAATCTCTGCTTGACTCACGCTCCTACGAGCTTCGATCGCGCCTCCTGTTCCGATAAACCTGTGCTCAAAAGCAACATCCAACAGTACGCATGGCGAGCATCATCCATCCTCCCGAAGAAAGGCCTGTCCCCCTCCCAATGTGCCCACCGTCATGAGACGTCATATGTGATGGATATGGTTTAAAGAGCCATGATAAACAACACTTGAGGACAAAAGAGGCAAGCACACCTTTGTAATGGCTGAAAAGGTTTGCGCGGTTGACGAGCTGTCCGGTCCACGAGAAAGATATCGGAAAGTCCTCGAGCAAAACACGGCTTGTTGAGAAAGTCTGAACTGCTTTTCCAAAATTGCCGACGAGCTTTCACTACCCGAGGGTATCTGAAACGTGATGGACACTGGGCTACTCGACTGGGCCTACCGTCGTGCATGGCGCTCAAGACCGCCACGAAGGCTTCCCCTGCGGAATTGGCCAACGTAAGCAGCGCACGCAAGCAAGGCGAGGCCCAAGATCTTGAGTTGAGATGCCGTCGAATAGGAGGAACAAAACAGGGTGACGAAGCAACCACCGACAAATGCCTCCTACCGAAATCTCAAGCTTTCCATCTCGCCCGCTCGTCGCACCTTCCGCCTGCATCTGCTCCGACTTCTTACAGAACTCAAGGAACGAACTTCCGGGGTACCGTCGCGGCTCATCATCAGCAGTGTCCTCGTGTAAAGTTCCGGCGGCTTGAATGACAAAGACCAGGCTGCCGGACCGTCAGGATTGGCGGCAGCCAACAAGAATCCCTTGTTAGCTCTTTCAGCAACCAGTACCACGATTCGTCAGTGGCCTCAGTCGATGGAAATTTCTGGGTAACACTGATCCTTGCTATGCTGGCAGGGCCAGCCGAGGGCGAATGGGCCGACACCAATGTTGCTGCGCCGATTCGAGTTCAGCGAGGATGAGCTTGATAATGACAACGACTCGGTCTCGAGCGACAATCTGGACGGATACGAGATGGGCCAGCACATGCCTGACGCTCTCGCATATTTGAGTATCCCGTCATGGTTGCCACGACCAAAAGCCTATATACAGCTTATCTAACATTCTTTGTGCGGAGATCCTTGAATCCAGCATCCTCAAGATCCGTCTGCAAACGACCCGGCAGGCCAATATGATGCAACACCACCTCCCTGCAGTTCTTCTCCATCTCCCTGGCCGACGGTGGCGTCCAAGTTCCCCTCAAGATCTGATTGATCGCCTGAGACAAGAACGACGCGTTCTCGGTATACGCCATGAAGCCATTTGACATGGAGATGTAAAAGATGCCCGGATGCTCCTGGTCGTAGAAGCGTAGATAGAAAGGTTTCGCAATATCTGCTGCCGCAAGAGAGTCATACTCGCCGGCTTTGGCGCCGCCCGGGAGAAAAGACGAATCAGTGGACCAGCCAGTGGCCGCAACAATCATTTTTGGATAGATCACGGTGCCGTCGGTCAAGGTGACTTTGTCGCCGTCAATGAGTTTGATACGACAATCATTATGGATCTTGAATTGGCCCTTTTTGTACGGTGGGAGCAAGTGCGTGCGGAGGATGTAGGCGACCTTGCTGGAGACAGGATCTTCTGTTCAGAGTTAGCTGACAGAAAGGCCAGGAATAGGGGGTTTGGTCACATACGGATGGGAGGACGCCATTCAGGAATGCCGTGCACGATGGCCCAGATCAGGTTCAAGTAGTAGAGTAGCGCGTCGACAACGTAAAGAGGCAGGATTCGGTAAAGAACGCGAAGGAGATGTAACTCGGACCATCCGAATTGCCACATCCATGGCCACCACATGTCTGGTGCACCCCTGATGTTCACAATTAGCTGATTGCTCACCCATGTGATGTGAGCGTTCCAGAACGTACCAATGCGCAATGCGAGCCACCACGTGGACGTTTGTCGCTTTCTGCGTGATGCATGCCTCTTGAACCATGTCCATGGCCGATGGACCAGCTCCAATGACAATAATATCTGAGGTTGGAAGTTCAGAAGGATCTCGAATCTCGTTATTGTGTTTGATTGGGAACGTCGCGGTTTCTTGACCAGGCAGCTGAGGAACATATTTATGGATATTGTGGCCTCTAAAGTCCATGTAAGTGTTGCCGCGTCGGAGTGATGTAGGAGACGAAGACTTACGTGCACACTAGGACACTCCTAGTGAAGATGGTCGTCGTGACAGCCTCAGTCAATCCCTCCACAAACGGTTCAACTTTGACCTTGTGGAGCATAGGCTTAACCATCTCGACCGAAGTCACGTCGTGCTGCCACAGGACATGCTCCTTCAAGCCAAACTCGTTGTGATAAGCCTCACAGAACTCGGCCACTTGGTCGCGTGGTGCTCGTCTTGGTGGTTCTTGTTGAGGAAACTTGACGCCGTGGACTTGATATTCGCACTTCAGGTCCTGCAGAGTCGAGTAGGCCGGGATGTGGCCGGTCCAGATACCTCCGGGGCCCTTTTGACGATCGATGGCCATGACGGACAAGGGAGGGTCATCGCGCAGAAGAACCCGCAGCGCGACCATCCCTGAGGAGTCACCATCAGTATCATTTTCATATCTGAAAGATGCCAGTTCACGAACCAGAAGGGCCGGCGCCAATGACAACAGCATCAATTGGGTTCTCTTCCGTCGAGCCAGCAGTGCCGGAACACACTTGCTCAACAGTGGGAGACTTTCTGCCCCCGAGTCGGAGATTCATCTTTGCAGAAGGTAAGTTGCAAGTACGCAAGAAGATGGCACATAAGGCAGAGCAAGATGGGCTACCATTCTCGCTTTATAGATTCGAGTTTGCTACCACCTCCACTTGACGCTCCCACTTTGCTTTCGCTTCGGCTTCCATTTGTTCATCTCACAATAATGCGACACCATCTTATTCCTCAACGCAACGGCCAAGATCCCACCTCCCTTATCGGGCGCAGGGTCCAGTCACAATCCGCACGCGATGTCCGATGATTCATGCGGCAATGTGCACAAGCTACTCGATCGAAGTCGACTGGAGCAAGGCACGCGAGGATCAACGACTCCGCACAAGAGACGTCGGCTCAGCCGTCCACGTAGCCAACAACGCCGGCAGCCACTATTCCCAATCCGCTAAGTCAGACCGATCGCACACTATTCCCATCCGACCCGATATCTCGCGAACTCAAACGCTGTCGTCTAGCACTTTATGCAACCATCGCTCCGATGGAATCGACGAGCCGCTGTCTGCAATCACTAGGATACGAAGCGCTACCTGATTGACACGGGCGCGCAGTGTCATGTTTTGACCGGCGGGCTGTTGGACTCAAACCCCTGTCCGCGACTTGCATCCAACACCACGCCTCCTATTGCGGCAGCTTATCTATCGCATGCTCAGAGCATGTGGAGGATGTTCGCAGTGGTGAAAATAAAAGATGTCTACAAAGGCCGGGACGATGCCTCTCGAGAAGCCACAAGTCTTCCTCGTCCACCCCCGACGCAATGTCTCCCACGGAAGTTCAAAACAACGCCCTTATCGACCGGATTGACGACGATGCCGCTGTTCTGGCGGCACTGGGTCATGAAGAGGAGCTCAATCGTCAATTCTCATTTTTCTCGCTGGCAGCCTATGCTATCATTACTGCCAACGCATGGGTAAGCACGACTGGGAAAGGCTCAGCTAGTACTGCGCTGACCCAGCAAAGACATCCATCGCAGGATCCCTCATCACTGCTATCTACAATGGAGGAGCACCAGGTCTGCTTTATGGATGGTAAGAAGACCATGCTCCCTTGCTCGACGCCCTGCTGATGTTCTGCTTCAACAGGATCGTGGACAATTTCTTCTACTTCTTCATCGCCTTGTCTTTGATGGAATTGACGTCGTCCATGCCTACCTCAGCAGGAGTCTACCACTGGTCCGCAGCTTTGGCTGGTCCCAAGTACTCCAAGATCATTGGTTTCATGACTGGGTACATGAATGTCCTCGGCTGGACTTTGGGACTCGCCTCGCTGTTCGCAGTGACAGGTCTCGAGATTACCGGTCTGTATTCGCTGTGGCATCCTGAGTATGAGAGCAAGACCTGGCATGTGTTTGTGGTGTTTGTCGTGCTGAACTGGTTGTTTGCCGCTTTCATTCAGTTTGGGAACAGATGGTTGCCACTGTACAACAAAATCGGACGTGAGGAGTGCCCTCATAATAACTTTGTTTGGAATGGTGGGCTAACATTGGCAGTGTTCTTCAATATCACGGCTTGGCTAGTGGTCATCATCTGCCTTGCATCGATCCCACCAACCCATTCCACCAACTCCTTCGTATGGACAGACTACAGCAATCTGACTGGATGGCCAAACGGAATGAGCTTCATCCTCGGTCTCGTGGCTCCGGCCTTTGCTATTGGTACCATTGACAGCACCACTCACATGGCGGAAGAAATCCCACATCCATCGCGAAATGTGCCTCGTGCCATGTTTTTGCAATGGCTCGGTAGCTTCCTTCTGTTAGTGTGGCCTTCTTGATATCGTGAATGAACGACTCTAACGTGAGGACAGTGGCTTCCTTTTCCTGACTGCGCTATTCTACGTCGCCGGCTCCCTGGACACCATCTTGGCTGCCAATCCCACATTCCCAGTCGCCAGCATCATGGATTCGGCATTTGAGAACAAGAACGCTGCGTTCGCCTGCGGCCTCATCATTTTCCTGGCCTCGCTCCCCTGCTCGATTGGCGCTCAGATCACAACCGTCCGTTGTACTTGGTCGTTTGCTCGTGACGGTGCCTTACCTTTCTCGAGCTACTTTGCCAAAGTCGATGAGAAGAACGTCATGCCGGCACGAGCCAACATATTGATCGGTATGTCATGCGTCCAACACTTCGCCCCTGTCAGTGCCGAGAGACGTATGCTAACCCATTGCCACAGCCGCCATCTCCACGGCCCTAGGAGCTATCTACGTTGGCTCAACCATTGCATTCAATGCTCTAGTTGCCTCGTACGCTGTCATGTCGACCACATCTTACGGCATCGCTATTGGTGTGCACTTGTTCACCGGCCGCAAGCGGATGATTCCAGGCTGGTTCCATATGGGCAATGGTCCTTTGGGCTTCATCGTCAACTCCATCGCTATGATCTACATTGTGGTGTCCAACGTCTTCTTCTGTATGCCCTATTCCGTGCCGCCAGTCACTGCCGCGACCATGAATTACACTTCACTCGTGTCTTACGGGCTTGCGTTACTGGTCGTGATCTGGTGGTTCGTGGGCGGCAAGAGGTCATACAAGGGTCCGAGACTGTCGTCTCAGACCTTGGAGGCATTGGAAGGTGTTCGGGTGGACAGCAGGTCTGGGCTCGAACTGAAGGACGGTGACAGTACAGTGTATAGGGGAAATAAGACGGCTACGGAATCTTCCACGGCGACTTAGAGGGGGCCTGGGAGGGTTGCTTGGATGGCGCACATATACATTGAGACTAGACGAGCATCTCGAGGCTATAGACTCTATGTTTAATTCTCACGACCATCTTATCTCACTAGATGTAATCCGTTTCATCACCATTGTCCTCATGCAATACCTACAGCCTTGACACTGGAGGATGAAAACCAGAATCACCTGCCGATATCTACCCGTCATTGGCCACAAAGACCCGCTCGGCGTTGAGCACAACTAACCACGAAATAGGTCAAAAGAGCGATCCGAAATCCACGCTTGGGGATGCTATCCAAGTCGTTCGCTAGAGCCAAAGATCGAAGGATTGTCAAGGTGAATCCAATTAGGTCCTCTTGCGAGGTGATCGGTCCGATGCACGACATGTCTTGTGTGTATGCATAGGGCATCCTTTCGCCTCGCTCCCATAAAAAGCTATAGAGTTAGCACAACCAAAATATTGACTCTTTGTGTGCACTCATATAAACCATTGCACCTTTCCCTATCCTAAGGTCTTCATTCCTGTAGATCTCGTACGATGGCACCATCCAAGTTGATTTGGGCCTTATCCTTGCTGGCGACGGTGCAGGTGGGAGGTGTTTGGGGCAAGATCAATGTTGGGCCAGGTTTCGAGTATCCTATCGAAGGTGCGTATTTTCCCTCTTGGCCTTACATTCTGCACTGCTTCGCATGAGAAGGCCAGAAAGAATTGGTCCAGCTTTATACAACTAGGTGCAAGTAAAAAGCGAGGAGCTATCAGTTGTACTAACGTCCTTGTTTTCCCTGTAGACCTCGACTACGACCTCCCCTTCTCCAACATCGTCACCTTCGCACATCTACCCTGGGAGCGATGCTTCAACCTTAAACATGATAGTGCCTTTGACATCGCCGTTGTTGGCTTCCCTTTCGATACTACTGTCAGCGTCAAGCCTGGGGCGAGATACGGACCACGAGGTATCCGGTCTGGGAGTACCAAAGAAAAGCCCGGCCGGACATACAACGTCAATTATGGGCTTGATTGGCATCAGAACTGGGCGAGGATAATTGATTGTGGTGACGTGCCTGTCACGCCGTATGACAATGCTCGTAAGTCTGAAATCCGTTATGCTTCAATGGAGCCGGAGCAGGAAATTGTGAAGAGAACCCCAATGGAATAAACAAGAGAAGATTGACATCTGATCACTATCGCTAACGCGTCGAATCAGATGCATACAAACAGATGGAACAAGGCTACCGTATGCTCCTCCATAAGTCCGTCACCCAGACCTCCTCCAGCCCAATGTCGCTCGACAAAGTCACGCACCCACGCCTTATCTCCATGGGTGGCGATCACTCGATCATGCTTCCAATCCTCCGATCCCTCAAATCCGTCTACGGTCCAATTTCAGTCATTCACTTCGACTCCCACCTCGACTCCCTCAACCCAACCAAGGGGTACAGCGGCGTCGTCTCGGAGCAATCGCAATTCACCCACGGCACGTTCTTCTGGCACGCAGCGCAAGAAGGCTGCATTGCCAACAGCTCCGTGCACGGCGGTTTGCGCACCAAACTCTTCTCGCCAAGCGACTACGCCAACGACGCCGAGGTGGGCTTTTCGCTCATCCATGCGCGCGACATTGACGACATTGGCGTGCAGGGCATTGTTGACAAAATTCGTGCAGCGGTAGGGGAGAATATGGCGTACATTTCCGTGGACATTGATGTTTTGGATCCGAGTGCAGCGCCGGCAACGGGGGCTCCCGAGGCCGGCGGGTGGACGACGAGGGAGTTCAAGCGGATTCTGGAGGGGATCAAGGATTTGAATGTCGTGGGTGCCGACGTGGTAGAGGTGGCGCCTGATTACGACACCAATGCAGAGATCACGTCAATTGCGGCGGCGGATATTATGATCGATATCATTTCGGCCATGGTTGAGAAAGGGCCGTTGGGGGGTAGCAAGCCGAAAGTGACGGATGGTAGTGCGAAAGATGAGCTGTGAGGGTTGTTGGTGGTGTTGTTCTCGATGAGTGGGTGGACACAAGACATGTGGACTAAGTATAGGGCTGGCAAGCAGTTTAGGCAGGCAAGCACGGCAGCCAGGTGACCTAGGTCAAGTCTGTCACAGTAGAGGCCGCAGGGGTATGTATATAGTTGAACCCGAGCCACCAACTATCTGAGAAGAAGAAAAGAGGTCAGAAAAGCACAATATCCCATCCCCTCTCCTCCATGAATAAATCCCATCTTCCCTTAGCCCCTGCCTCCCAATAAGCCCTCATGGCCCTCCTCGCCTTCTCCACATTCCCCATTCCAAACCTTTCCATCATCCTCATCCTCTCCTCGATCCTCCGTCTCTGCTCAGTATCATCCGTCTCACACCCTGCACTGAAAACCGGCCACAGGATCAAAATACTCGCCGTCGAATCCGTGGGGAGCTTTTCCAAGTTTTCGAGGATCATGTATACGCTGTGGGCGGGCTTGATATGAGACTTGGGTAGGTTTTGCACACGGCGGTAGAGGTGAAGAAGAGCGGCGTGAACGAAGATACGGTGCGTCAGGCGCATTTCTTCGGCCATGTCTGGCTTCGTCGTAGTGTTCGCGGTCTGGGTGCTAGTGGCTCCGAGCGGAGGATAGGAAGCGGAGAAAGAGGGCGAACGTCGGCTGTGTTGCATGATGAGTGAAGGGGGAGCTGAGCGTTCGAAGAGCGCGTGTAGCTGATTCTCAATCGACTGTATTTCCACTACCGTTTCGGGACGTAGCTGACGGTGGACATGCATCTCCTCTACAGCCTCTTCGTCTTCGGAGTCCGTGGAGTCTCTGTCATTTGTCATCAACGTTCTTGATGCGGCGGCCGCCGCAAGCGCGATTTTGGCTCGTTTTTGCTGTACGCGTGCCATGCGTCCGATCTTCGCTAGTAGAGGCATAAGTTCCAATGAATATCCCGTGAACTCGTCGACATAGCCTTGACTATAGTCGGCAGTGGTGCTGGACCAGTAGTGACCGTCCGGGAGGGTGCTTTTGCGCAAGCCTGAGATGCCGGCGAAGATGTCGAGCGTGGCGAACCATTTCATCAGGAAGAGTTGCGTGGGGTCCGTGATTGTGAGAGTGCTGGTGAGTGAGGACCGGTGGAAATCTTCGATGCTGGAGCTGGATCCGTTGGTAGTATTGCCGTTCCCGTCGTTGTCGCGTGCGATGGCGGAAAATAGCAAGTTCTTTACGCCTTGTAGATGCGTGCGCCACATACTGAGATCTCCCGAAATGACATCGCTGGTGCACAAGGCCAGTGCGGTGGAAATGGTTTCCATCTTGTGCGCAGAGCTGTGATCGCTGACAGCCGCGCGTAGACCTGCAAGTGCAGGGTTTGTAAATTTGAAGATCGTTTTGGCCATATCGGCGGACGAGTTGCCTCGGAGACGAGTGTAGTGGCTGCAAGCGGATGCCAGCAGAGCATACAGTAAGTGAGGTGTGGTGACGGCGGCCTGGAGTAGCGTCTCTCGGAGAGGGTTGCATTGAAGTGATAGAGGGAAAATAACGGAAGAGGTGTGTACGTGGTAATGGTGGAGGAAGAAGCGTGACTCGGATGACGAGAGTAGATTGGACGGCATGAAGATAAGAGGATGGTTAAGAGCCATAGGGACGTGGTCGAGAAGGGGCGAGAGATTGTTGGCCTCTAATGGATCCTGGATCGTAATCTTATCGTCAACGTCGACATAGTCCCAGTCGCTGACGTTCAGTAGCTGATGGACAAGCTCAAACGATTCGGCCGGTGTCATAAACCCAGGATCCTCGACTACTGCAGCGGGCGTGGTGGAGTCCATCCCAATATCACCTCCCATGTCCCCGGCGGCACCATTAATGTCCTCGTCCTCTTGGTCCACCATCACGAAGGTCGGCCGTGACCGTGAAGCCTTCCCACCGTCAAAGCTGTTCGCAGAGGACGCAAAACCTGATGAAGATTGCCTTAGAAGCACAATCGGCACATCATCTTCTTTCTCGGGACGAGCTCTTTCCACCAAATCCTCCTTCCCATTATCATCTCGTGCTATCCGGTCGAACGAAGAAGCATTGAAAAGCGTAGCACCAGTAGAGCCCTGAAGAAATTCGCTTTGCAGGAAACTCGACTTCCGCGGCTTTTTGAAAGGCCTACCTCCCGTCCAGGAGAGTTTAAGCTCATACTTGCATCGATCGGGACATCGTCTACACCGGGTGCAGGTGGGTTTCTTTTCGTCACACTGTAGTGCAAAGTTGAACACACCGACGTGAGTAAGAAAGCTTACTGTAGACCTTCGAGCAGTAGACAAGGGGGGAGAGAAGTGTTTTAGAGAGGAATGTTATGATTCCAAGAAGGAGAAAGGGAAGCTTGTACCTTGATTTTCTTCCGCTTGCATTCGGCACAGCCTGTCCGTGTCTTGGTGAAGATTGGGGCATCACCCATCACATAAGATGTGGATATTGAAGTAATGAAAGGAATTTTGATCAAGTGCTGTATGGAATCTCTTGTCTCTGGATCGCACGACTTGAATGAATGAATAATGAATGAACGAAGGAATCAGGCTTGCCGTGAAATCCGTGGGAAGGACGTAGTGCGGACTTGGGCGTGTTCAAGCGCCTGGAGCTTATCAGCACGGAAGATAGGAAGACGGCCTCGAGACGGCCTAGAATATAAGGGAAGATAAGGTAAGAGGCTAGATACGGGCGCCCGTGATAGGCGGCATCCACACCCTTAATAGCGTGCGTGGCCGTGTGGGAAATAGTCCAAGGGGCCCCATGCTCGCATTTCTACCGAAAACTGGAGGCCTATCGGCTATTTATCCACGAGACAGTCTTAGGCAAACTATGTCGAGTTCGTCTACATATCATCAAACAGTCGTTCCATTTGCTTCTTCCGCCTTTAGCCAATCCTCCTTCGTTGGATACATTTCTCGAAAAGTCCTGGCCATCTTGTAGATTGGAACCCACTCCACTCCTTCGTGAGTGTTCACCCACTCGATGAATCTCTCGTGGGCCATTATCACATGCGGATGACCGCTGGCATCAGGGTGTATGCTGAACAAGAGAAACAAGTCGAATATCAGCATTGTGAAAAGTGAGAATCGAGAACTGGATCAGACGTACCACATGGGAAAGATGAAATAGTCGTATTCTCGGTAAAAGTACTCAAACCTGTCTTTCCAGATCTTGATGAGCGTATCTGGGTCCTCCCACCCGCCGCAGTTGGGCATGTTTTGCACGAACGTCAGAGGGATGAAATCTGATTTGGTCGTCAGCATTCAGTATCATGGCGACGAAGACACAGATTTGTGAAGCTCGTCTTACCGTCTTGGAACCAATTCATGGGAATCTCGACCAGATCAGTAAGTTTGCCACGGACAAGAGGCTTCATCCAGGACGAAGCCGGCTTGCTTGGGTCAACCTTCTCCCATCTGACCACTTCAATTAGCCATTGCAGTAGGTGGTAGTAAGGGAAAGCAAACTTACTGATCACCCACACGAAGGTAGTATGGAACACAATCCCTGTGCATCGCACTGTGATCGTACTCAATTCCCTTGTCAACAAGAAGTTGTGCCGATGCCTCTGAAATCTGACACATCGGCGTCACGATGCCTTTGGGAGGTTCGCCAATGAACTTGGTGAGCAGCTGATACGTGTGGTTGAAGATGTCTTCCTGCTGTTGTGCGTTGAGCTTGTTTGGCTCTTCGTGCGAATATCCATGCAGTCCGCTATTCCCTCTTCGTCAGACCCTAGAAAGCATATCATCACTGACTTGTAGAGAGGCTCACATCTCATGTCCAGCCTTGTGATGAGTTAGTATCCTTCGCGTTTTCTGAGGAAATTCCAGCACCACTTACGTCTCGGATTGCAAGGCATTCTTTCGGGAATGTTTCCAGCGAATGGCCCGGGATATAGAATGTTTGGGTCATGTTATACTTCTTAAACAACTTGAGCAGTCGATGAACGTTGACTTCTCCGGCTTGCAGTCCTCGAGAGATATCGCAGATCGAATCCTCGCCGCCATATGACCCGATCCAGCCGGACACTGCGTCAACGTCGACTCCATAACCAATTTGCACCTTCTTCATGGTAAGACCGAATATGCTGTAGGTAAGGTTTGTCTACCTTGTAATCTGGTGTTTGGGAGCGTGTTGCTATATGTTGCATGGAGAAAGTACCTACCACTAGCTAGGCTGAACCGCCGAGAAATTTGGGTAGGTCGGAACGATTCCTACAGGGGCCTCCTTCAAAGCCATACAATCGTCGCGGTACCTATCGACATGGAAGTTCAGACATCGCATTGAACTACCCTTTCCGGCGAAATTGAGGCTGATCTCGTTCATCGGCATTAAGTGGGGAAAGCAAGGCGTTCTCTTATTTGTAGAGATAACTAACGGCTCTTGGTGACGGTATGGGCAAACCCCCCCAATCCCCCCTTTACCGAACAACTTCCTAAACAGCAATGCAACTCGTCGTAACATCTGAAATACTGGTGGCAGAGTCCTTCAGGAAGTCCTGCTCGAAGGCGAGCGAGTTGGTCTCGCAAGGTTTCAGCTGTCTGGGATTTTGGAGTCGTGCCCATGGTCGGCAACAAGTCTGCGTTTCTCCTTCCTGTGGACAACGAATCAACGCCTGGTGATCTCGGCACATACGTAGAGCATCTCTCCGTCTCATTTGAGTGGAAGATTCTTCCTCTAGAAGCAGAAGGCCGCGGTCCTCTATGTCTCAACCTATTATACCGGAAGCTGATAGTGATGTTTGGTTAGTCAGCCTGACTTCGCCCTCTGTGTGAACCGCTACCTATGCTTACCTTACTCAGCAATTCTTCTAACTTCGTCGTACCCTATCATGTAGTCACCCAGTCATATATGGTCACTCTGTAACAAGTGCTTACATGTAAGCCAGTACCCTACTCTCTGAGGTTGTATCTTACTACTACTTATATCAAGGAAAGCTCGTCGTGTTAAGTAGACTCCGATACGCAAATCGAGCCAGTTGTTGAAATCTATACCTCTTGCTTCTGTTCACCATCGCATCATTCTGTGTACGAGACGCCCGTTGGATCAAAATGGCAGCAGATAAGGTTCCATCAATCACGGAGTCCGCCCTCTCCAACAATAACAAGAGAACGGTCCTTCATGCCGTACTGGGCCCAGGAGCAACAACATATCCCCATTACCACACCTTATTCTCGGAGACTTTCACAGTGCACACCGGCAACCTGATCGTGTACACATCTCCTGACATGTGTGAAGCTTCTTTACAAGCCAAGCACCTTGATGTCGGCGCATCTGTGACAGTCGTCCCGAAGCAACTACACTATTTCCTCGTCGGGGAGGAGGAAGTAACAGTCACGATGACCTTCGAGCCTGGAGCATTGGATTTCGAGCGAGCGGTGTTGATCATGCGCGGGACCCAAAGTGATGGTACATATCAGGGGTACAACGACTTCATCTTCATGGCTGTCCTTGGAGAGCTCACAAATTCCACTGGAGTCGGTGAAGCGAAAGAATTATTAGATGGGCTATATGCATCTAGCAAAGACGAGATTAAGGCCAAGAAGGCGGAGCTTTTGGGAAAATATGCTTCTGACGAACATCTTCGTGCCCTGATTTCGCCCTAGTTTTGACACCTTGGGTCGGAGGGAGAGCTTGTCGGGGGTGTTGCAACGATGGTGAGATGCGGAAGAGGATCTGTTTAGTCATCGTGGTGGACCGCCTTTTGAGCTTGTATTTATCTGGGAATGAGTTGCTCGTGAGCGTGCATCTTCCTTCATACCCTGTAGCGACCCGGCTGGATCGTGGCAGCGATGATGAATGCCGTCCGCAAGAATCAGTGTGCTCCAAGAGTCTCGGGCACCGTGCTTTTTAGGCGCCGCCAAAAGGACGATCGTGTATCGCGCAGATGGTCCTCCAAGACTAGTGAATAGTCGTAGCCACAAGGTAAGTGCCCTGTTCAAGATGGGCAGGGTTGTGATCTGGTATTATTCGACAGATAATGAGCAAGTCATGAGCAAGTCATGAATCTCCTCAAAGTCGTGGCAGTATTGGCCATAGTACGACTCTGTGCTGGAACAAATAACCAGTACTGCCGGCCACCGATGATTTGTTGCTAGAGAAGAATTCCACGATAAGGTAGAGGATCACGGTTAGGACGACTCCAGTCCAAGGGGATGAACGTAATGCGTAATATAAGTTGCAGAAATCTTTACGTACGCAGTCGTGATTTGTGTCGCATACTTCGTGGCGCTTCATGATTCTCTCGAATGCATTGCACAGTTTTTGGGTCATGATGGTTGCTGCAGGATCGGGATTTTTGTCTGGGTGCCATTGGAAAACCAATTTCTTCCACTGGCGTCGCACGTCTGCATCAGTAGCGGTGACAGGGAGCCCGAGTATTGTGTACGCATCCTCTAGTTCTCTAGCCGCCATCATTGCCTTGTCGATTCGTGTATGTTTTGTTTGGTCGGCTGCGTGCTGGTGTGGCACTCCGTTGGTCGCTCGAACGGCTGAGATAGTAGAATCTAGAGAGTTGGTGATATAGAGCTGAGTCTTAAAATATTGTTGGATCCTTTCGGAGTAATCCAAAGGCAGCAATGACCACCTAGAAAGGGAAGCAGTCACATGAAACGAAGGTAGTCGTGAGATCGTTGTAGCTGCCCGTGGCAAGTGGATGACAAAAGCAGATAACCAAAGGAACAAAGCAGGAGTCCGAGTGATCAAAGCTCCGTGCGTGTGTAGGCAGCGAGAGCACAAAACCCGCAAACAAAGAGAACTCAAAGAATATATGGTCTGAATGAGGGTGAGCGTAGGTCGGAAAGCCACAAGCCAGGACCGAACAAAAGTACCCATTTTGAAAGTGAGATTCTGTATCAGAGTAGTACCTCGAATGCACCACATCACGCTATCGGATCCAATGCCATGCATGCTATTCTCCGAAAAGTCTGCGTCGATTTTCCTCTTGTGCAAGTGCCACCAGGCGACGCAAAACTTCAAACAGCTGCTCTTGGAGATGTTGCAGTTCTCCGGTCAAGACTCGGCGTCTGATTGTCGCGGGGAAGGGATCAAACACGGATTTCAAACTGTCGTCGTGGTAGCCGACTTGAATTCCCTCTCGATAGGCCGACTGAGCAATTTCCAGCTTTTGTAATGTTGTGCCGAATATCTTAGCGACATGGGAGACAGTATGAACGGCCTGTCTTGTCTCAATCTTCATGAGATCCCCGTAATGAAGATGACACTTCTGCCGAGGACCTGACTGCCATAAGCTGTACCAACAAGACGACCACCAGGGCATCATTCCCCTCCGTTGCAGAATTCTTTGACGTGCACCATCAATATCTTCCCAGATGGGTGCTATCGAGTCAAGCTCTAGGCGACATAGTCTTGAAGAGTTGAACAGACCGCTTGTCTCCGCGATCATCCGCTGGAAATATCTGTCAACGCCATTAGACTCGAAACCAGGGTTGGTCAACTCTTTGGAACTAGAGACGAGTGCGCGTAGGGCAAGACCCGAACTTTGTAGTTGAAGAACAATGTCATTGACCAGCCAGGCCAGTCTCTTCCCAGCGAGGTGTACTTTGGAATGATAGTATACAATGTGGTCGTCTATCTGGCATTCCAGGGCCTCGAGATCGAGTCTATGCGCGGGTATAAGTTGAAAGCCATCAGTAGACTCGTTTCCGTGTTGGGTTATTGCAATCCCGATCGTGGTATAATAGCTAGCCCAACGAACTAGGTCGGCCGTAGATTCGTTCAGCTGCAGTAGCACGCTGTGTGCATCCAGAATGGAAACGCCAAGTTCGGGCTGGATGTCGCTAGGATTGTGTTTCGATACGAATCTGCTAGAAAGGTCCGAAGCAGTGTGATGATGGCCAACAGTACTTATTGACTTCGTGAGGGCGACAGGAAAGTGCTTGACAGTGGTGAAGACACCGAAGAGGCCGAGAGCAAGAAATATCAATGCGAGAAGAATTGTGCCGCAATAGATTCCGACGACCAGTCTCCACTGCTGAAAAGCCCATCCGCGGATCTGATGTGCGATCAGAACATGATTTCCTGATATAGCCTCTGCGTTCGCTGTTACTTCATCTTCCGAACATGCTCCATTGATAATATTCGCAGTATTGATATCCGCGGCGCCTTTAGTGATGACCTTCGGTCGGGGTGTTGACAAGGCACTTCGACGGCGGGTGAGGGGCCCCATGCTGATTGAGAGACCCCGTTGAAGACCAAATGAAGCACTGGCGGCGGTATTGGGGTGTCGGTTTGCCGAAACCACTCTCAGTACACAGCTGTCGTACTCTTGTTTGCGACTGGTAGAGTATGTAGATCCGGCGATGGCATTTTGTTCGGATGAGGGAATTCAGAGAGAGGTAAACAAATCCCTCAGCTACGCTGTCGATCAGCAACTTGTAGGCTCAGTCGGTCTAGGGAATTGCAGGGCTGCGTAGGCTTCAAAAAGCCCGCTTGAAAAGGAATGTTGACACCCAATCATAAATGGTAGGAATTTCCAGCCACGCTGGAATGTACCATAGACATTCCTGAGATACCCTCTTTCTTGCTTCATCAGTCCGACGGCTGAGACTCTTGCGCCAAATCTGAGTGTTTCGAGACATGTTATGCAATGGCCTAGTCTCCAGTCCGAGCGTGTCATTTCGCAGTCGCCGACTCCACAAGAGCTGCTTTGGTGACCGCAGGTCTGGTGCAGCATCCAAGGTTGAGGCGACTGAGAGTTGGGCACCTCGTTGGCCGTTTGATATCACTACGGGGGGTTTTGGGTCGAAGATGGGACATTCAGGAGTCATGTCGCTTCAGACTCCGCGACGACTGTCTGCTGACCGTGTTCGACTGTGTTCCGACCAGGCGAGCCCCTCAAGGCGGCCGCTTGTTTCAAACAACCTGAAGAGTCGTTCATTAGGTCTGGCTCGAGACCTTGTAACCATCCCGTGGCATCGGAGCCCAGCCTTTGCCACTCTTCCACTTTTGCTTGTCCGCCCTGTCCATCTCTTCTTCGTGTGGCTTTCAACAGCGATTCTCGCTCCTTGCTGGAACACAGGCCCCGATGGAGATAAATCACTTCCTGGAGGCGGTGTAGGGCTTAGGGAAGGAGGGCTGTCTGGTGGCAGGTTGCGGCAATAGGTGCGGAAGTAAACCTGCTGAGGTGAAGATCATCGTCCAGGTAGGCTAAAGATCGATGGCAACTATCTTCTTTGATACATAGGCACTGCCTGTTTCCCTGGTAAAAAGGGATGAGTGAACTCCGTCAGCCAAGGCCTGGAGCTTTGCTGTTGCATGGTAGATGCGTTTTTTGGTAATGTGGTCATTCACTTTCAGCTGAAGTTCGTCAAAGACGTGGCGAGGATCCGAGGCTGGCAGGGCATGAGGAAGTGTTTGGCGATAACACACGGATGTCCACCATAGTGGAGAGGACTTGGACGAGACATTCATCAGGGATGTTGTTGCTTCAAGACGTTGAGATCGCCGGAGGAATGTAACTTGACATGATTCGCACCCAATATGATATACACGCCATGGGTGCGCCGCTATGCCGCATGACGCGCCTCGGCTTACTTACCTTACCTTTTCGTTCGCATTAGTGCCGTAGGGGCTTATCACTTGACCGTAGGAGCCGGCCAACTCACTACGGCGAAACAAATGCAAAAGATTCGTAAGTCCAGACTTCATCGATGCGTAAAGCTGCTGAGGAATACACCGCTAAGACAATATGCGCAACGGTGCTTTGATGCTCTGCTCTGACAGATGATTCCCGGCGGTAAACTTGGGACTTATAAATTACTCTCATATCTGTCATAACGGCGAGGAGCGATTGCTACTTGCGAACAACATGCGCCTGAACGCGGCTACGAGCCCGACAAGGCTCGATGATTCCACTGGGTTGAATACACTTGCCCCCAGCCTGTGCTATGGCTGCACCGGCTGATCTGGATGATACACAGAGGCTGTCCGATCTTGACGAAACTTCGACGGAGCATGCACAGCGGTCGCACGGACAAGAAGCTAACAGCATAGATGTCGACTTTGCCGACTCACTCCAAGAAGTCCCGCAGCAAAGCAGGCGTTTCATGAGGTAGCTTTCACGAGGGTAAGAGAAAGCCGGATTCGTCCTGAATGCCCTTGTCCATATCTAGCAGCCACTATCCCTCCCGGGGATCCCAGCCGCCAACTCGTACAGAGTAAAGTCCAACCAACCACGAGCAATTGGTAGCGAGAAGAAGCGAACTAAGCCGGTGAGTAGGCTTTTTCCCAAGCGAATCCCCCAGTGGCTCACCCTCCATTTCTTACCCTTCTCCTCTTTTCTCCTTGTTGACGGGCTCATTCATTGGCTCATTTTAGCACATAGTGCCACGGCTAACCTCACCTTTGCAGACAGCCAGTTATCTGCTTCTATCGGCCTAGGATATTCGCTTGCTTGGACTCAGCCTTACTGGAAGTAGCGAGCCACCGAACATGGCGATCTTCATGACCAGGATCCCTGGTGGTATGCAGGCTGCAAAGATATAAAGATATGGGACGATCGTATTCCAGCTGTCAAAGGTTCAGCTCGTATCTGCAACAGCAAATTGGGCCTCACTGTTGCATCTTGCTTCAAGGATCAGATTGAGCATGTGCGCTAGTCACTTTTCCACCTGATGCCAGCAGACGGTCATCCTCTCCTTAATCTTCGCAGACGTTAACAGCCGTCGAAGACTTCTTGGTCGTGTCCCAGAAAGCCCCGACTATCGTGACAAGCCCAGCAGATTTTCTGCAGCCAGCGTCTCCTCCATTCTCGACATCAAATATCCCAGTTCATCATACTTTCCCCTTTTGCTTTGGCTCGTCAACGGAGATGTTACTTCCTACTTTGTTGCTTGCGTCCTTAATTACTTTCAAATGCTCAAATGCTTCTCAAAATGTCAGTAACGCGATCGACCTACCATCAACCTTATCCAAATACGCGGAACTCGACTCCTTTACGAGCCTTCTGAACAACCTTCCTGATCTACTATCTCGGCTTGAAAACGGAAACGTTACTAGTTAGCATCCATTGATACATCTGTCAATACTGTACATGCCAAACTCCTGATACTTTGAACACAGTCCTTGCGCCTTCAAACAATGCGCTTACCACCTATTCCGACAACTCCTCTCTGTCCGCAGACGAGCAAGAAGCACTGCTGACATACCACGTCGTCAATGGTGTCTATGCCGAAGCAGATATACGCAGCGCCGGCGCTATATTCTTGCCTACGCTTCTCACGAATATCAGCTATGCCAATGTCACAGGTGGTCAGCGGGTCGAAGCCCAGTCATCAGACAGTACGATATACTTCTTATCCGGCATTAAGGAGCGTTCCACTGTCATCACTCCAGTCAGTTCCGTGTTTCTTCCCTCCCGATCGAAGACCCTCGACCAGAGTCCCATGCTTATGGATACAGGACATTATTTTCGGGTCAGAAAACATTGGAATCATACATATACTTGACAAAGTCTTGAAGATCCCCGAGAATGAAGTTGCTACCGTTACTGATGCACGACTTACTGGCTTTGCACAGGTCCTGACGGCTGTGGCGCCAGATCCTCGTATATTAGGAGTCGTCGGAACGGAGAGTGACTGGACCATGTAAGTGCATCACCATTGTTGCTTCTTCAGCCAACTGACCCAGGCAGATTCGCGCCGAACAAAAGTACATTCCCAGATTCCATGTCACAACAAGACATCTTTGATCTTGAAGCATATCATTTCGTGAAGGGCCTAGTCAAGTACTCGACGGATTTAACAGATGGGCTCAGAATACGGACTGTTCTGGGTAAGGATGTTACAATTACGAGGCTGAACGGATCCATCTACATCAATGCCGCCAAAGTCATTGATCCTGACTATATAATCACTACTGGCGTGTTGCATCTGATCGACAAGTATGAACTCTGGCAGCTTACACTGTGCGCTTCGTACTGATGGATATAGCGCCATGAATCCCAACGACACAGATGCAAGACCCGAAGTAGCCAACATTACCGGCTCGCCTACGAAATCGTCACCTCCATCTTCCTCCCTAAGTACAGGAGCCAAGGCTGGCATTGCTGTCGGGGCGGCTCTCGGGGCCCTCATACTCTTTGGGTTGTTAATATTCTTCTGGATGCGGCGAAGGAGAGTACCCAAGAAGCAGCAAATCCACCAGCTCGACTCGACCGAGAAGAATGCTGGACCGGTTGAGCTGCACGGGACAGAAAGCCATCGCTCGGAGCTGCCAGAAAAGCCAAGCGATCGACCTTATGAAATGGATGCTGGGCGACCCGTTGGGAGTGAGCTAAGTGATGGCACAGACCGAACTCGTTAAACGTCGTGGTCTACTCCTATTGCTTCTCCGAGGAATTAAGTCATCGGGACGTGATAGAAAGCTCGGCAACGCCGAGACGGAGATCTCTCTGTTCACTACGGACAGTCCTAGCATTTTGTACTCTGCTTTGAAAGTCGAAACGCAGCCCTAGCTTCGCCACTCGATAGCACAAGCCTGATTTTCTCCGCGCCTGGTGCCAGTGGCAATGCTCCGTTATCTGGCGATGAACCCAAAACGTCGAGCTCAGACGTCCTCGTCGTGCGAACGACTGTTGAGAATGCTTTGTCTCTGACGGCGCCACTGGATAGCATTGCGTGCGCACCAACTACAAGACAAAGTATGGTCAATCCCACCGCTGAAGCATATGCTGCGATCAACGGTAGGGCCGAGTACTTCCATACAGTCGAAGTAACGCTAGTGGCGCAGGATGTCGTACTAGTGTTGGTCACTTGGAGACGTGGCTCGGAGAGGAGCGAGATTGATATATTGTGCGATAGTTCCTCAATCAAAGGACCAATCTCCAGGTGCGGGACTGCCAATTCAGCTTGGCCATATTGCGTACTGCCGTTATATTGCGTGATTAACGTTGGTACAAGGGAGATGGTAGTCTGGTCGACCAGCTCCTCTCGTGGATCTCGTATAATGCTGCCATTGATCATGGATATCATTGTTTGATACACGGATGCAAGATCTAGGGCATCTGGAGACATGTCCTGGCGAATGCCGTTCGAATCAATTGGACCAGCACCTCCAGGTCCTTCATTATTCCAAGCTTTGGATGAAAGATCGACGCGGTTGACGTGGCTGATATTCAAAAGCTCGTTGGTTTGTTGGCCGTCCACATACTTTGTCCGGACACGGTATGAACTGTTCATAAAGTCGCAAACATAGACGTGTATGTTCAAGCCTTGCTCAACTGATTGCGTCTCCGAAAGGACCGGCGAGAAAACGTCACTGACTCCCACCCAAAACTGGCTGGTATGATCGTTGAGACCAGCATAGTAGAGTGGATCATAGAGTGTCTGCTCGTCCGCGAAACTGTAATTGTAGCCGCTACCGTACCCACTGAACCAGTACGAGGAGCCATCGGAGTATGAAGGTTGTGACAACGTCCAAGGTGCTTCAGGGTCATCAATGTCCGGCGTACGGGAACATTTGATTGAAGGAGCAATGAAGCTTACTTCGTAGCTGCAATTCGACCCGCACGGGGATGTCCAGTCGAGCGGTTGGCCACCTTGACATGTACTACCCACTAACCGTCGAGTAGTCATGGAGGGTGAGTAGCTTGTGGCCGTGTAGGAAACAGTGGATAAAGACAGGGCCATACCATAAGCTTGCCAATCCTGGTCCCTCATCCGAAGGGTCGGCACGACGCAGTCCAACAGTTTGGATGACCGCGTTAGTGAGCCCACAGACAGCGCTGTGGGAGAGATTAGGGCTGCCAATGGTATGAGCCAGATAATAATCGCCATCAGGGCAGCAAGGAAAGCTGATCGCCACAGGTCTGCCGTGAACAACTTTATGAGCGATTCTTGGACGGTAAATAGGGCGTCGATCGCCTGAACTGTGACCCCATGCTTCGTATGCTGCAGACTGTACCATAATCTTTGCACATACGCAGTCGATATGGCAGCCGCAAACGAGAACTTGACCACAAAAGCCATGGCCAGTGAATATCTATTGATCCATACTTGATTCGAGACCGTTTTGTTGTGTAAGGATTGCAGGAAAAAATGATGTCCGATAGCCATACCCAGGCCTAAGAGGAAAAGCCCCATTGTCATGGTCGGGATTAACCAGTAGATTTTTCGAGGCCGAGACTCTTCGTACGGGGAACGAGATGCTTGATCGAGGCCAGTCTGCGGTATTGCATGGAAAGCATATCTGTGAGACGACTTGGACATCCCTGGGACCGGCTTACGAGCAATTCTGCGCTCATGATATGTGGAGGCATTGATGCTTGGGCTGCTTACTCCGCTTTCTTGAGCACCGTCGAAATTGTTGGCTTCGCTATCCTGAGCCTCATCGGTTGGCGTTGGTTGCAGAGGAGTAGAAGACACCTCCCTTTCAACTAGGTCATCATTGTCGGCGTTGGCTTCTACACTTGGCTGACGGCATTGGGTCTGTGGCATCGCCATTCCTTCCCAGCAGCGTTTGGACGAAGGTTGGAAGTGGCAACAGTACAAACAGGTCTGGAAGAAAATGATCCCAGTAGTTCTCGAAACAGAGTCGGATGATCCGGAGATGTTCAGGATGGGTCTTGTGCAATGAGAGTTGCGGCTCGTTTGGGTAAAGAGCGGGAGAACAAAACCTGTTCGCAAGTTTAGCATCACTTTCTGGGTGCTCCAACAGGTAGAGGCTCATCAATGGCTCAATTTTAGGACTATCCGTCCAGCTGTTCCTCCTTGGGCTGGCTTCGTTGTCCTTTTGTTGTGCTGTTCCATAAAAGCAGCAAGCTCGCCAGCCTAGGATATTGAAGATGTACATTCTGAAGCGAGCTTGGTAGAACCTTACTTACATGGCGTGCCGGGTCTTCGAACTGTGCAAGGGCGAGACTTTTGTGGTGCTCATGTGAACTCTTGTGACAGACCAGGCTGTAGTTGAACACCCCAGAGTTGCCGATGCAAGCCATAGCTGGGACTAGACAATTTCAGCCGCTAATGGGTTGTGCGATACACCCTCCTTCATGCAAGTTCAGTCGACCCTGCTGCGCTTGACTAACTTTGACGACGAGCGAGAACTAGTCTTTCTCAAAGATCAGTCACGCACGCCAGCGAGCTAGAGCGCTGGCGGCCGCCACAAGTCGCCAGCCTTACCAAGTTGTTTGCACTTGGGTAACCGCGTTGCAACCTCTTTGGCTGTATCACCACAAGGCAGATAGCTGCAGACTTCCAGTACTCGAGCAACGTTCACACAAGGTCCTCGAGTACAGCTTGGCTTCGACTTTAATCTTCATCTCATGGAGCGTGAACAAGCAACGACGAAGAGAGATGCAGGGATGTCGGGTTCATCAAGTAGTTGGGTTGACCGATAACAAGCTTCGGGCTAAGCGAGCCTCGCTTGGAGAACCTGTCTCGCATATCGTTTTGTTGATTGGATATGACTGAGGCTACTCTTTCAGCTCTCGCTAAGCAGCGTCTCCATGTGGACGGAACTTGCCTTTTCGGGCACGACAAGCTTGTCCCATTATTGATTCTTTTTGTGCTTGGCTTGCTGTTCAGCTGTGTTCAGCTATGGAGGATGGTCAGCGCGAGCGATCCCAGATGTCCGACATCACGACGGGATAGAATCGCAACCCGGCATTTCGAGAACAAAGTTGATCGCAGCTTACCGGTTGGAATCGAACAATTTGGAAGGGCGCGGTGTGGGCAGGAAGCACTTGTAGATGACCTCGATGACAACGACCAAATCATCATAATTCCCGGGCCTCGGAAGACTTGCCTTAGGTAGCGAGGGGAACTGAACTCAGCTTCTCAAGCTACGGCACCAGGCAAACATGCTGAAACCGAACATACTACATGCGATGATGGACTATCTGCAGAGTAGACAGCCTTTGAATGCTACAAAATTCGAATAGCATCAATCAGTCAAGCTCGGTGAAACTGTACGCCCTCCATCGCTGCTCCATAACTCCGGCATGGTACTTGATGTCTTCATCTCAAGTTTCCTCACATACAAGCGCCAGCATCCGTGATGGACTCCTTGACGGCCATCAGACAATGACTTTGTGACCTATCTCGTTCACCTTCAAGCCGTAGTGCTCCCCCATTCGACCGTGAAACTCTCAAAGCAAGGCGATATGTTTGGAGCTCCATTGGTTGCCTCCTAGACGTTATGCCCGAGCCTGCCCTAGATATCCCATAATAGGTCTTCTTCCTTGACGTTGTCAAAAGACATTCGAATTCCCTTCTTCATCTCCTCAACCCAAACACGCTCATCCTTCTGCCATATTTCAAGCTCACCGAATCGTCTGCTCTTAACAATACGATCGGCAGCATCCATGATAGCGTGGCAGAAACAAATGCAGATGCCTCCATTCTTCTCAACTTCTTTACAGCGCACATTATCGGACACTTGCGACATCACATGTGCGCATTTCCGAAAGACTGCAAAAACGTTCAGTCGAGCACTCGGCAGTGGTGTATCAGCCGTGTGGGTGAATGTCTCTTGAATAGCTGCTGTAAGATGTAGCAACATGTCCGAGTGCGTTACGCTGGCTGAGGCTCTCGCAGTCTTCTGAATGCCGCCCGTCTCAGCGCTGGCATTCTGAGTTTGGTCAGAGTGCTTGGAAGCGCGGGCAAGGTCTTTCCACTGATCTTTGGTGATGTGGTATCCTTGGCGTTTGATCTGGAACAGCAAGCATTCGGAGCTGCCATGATGCCGGTGTTCTGGTATGTCAATCCCAGCAGCTGCCTTAGCCGCTGGAGCAGGGATAGTAAAACACCAATTGTCATGTGTGTGCTTTCCGTTGTGGCGCTGTTCGAATTTCAGTCTGGCACCAACGCAGCGTGCCCAACAAGCATAGAAATTGGCTTCTGGGAGGGTGCCACCTGGGAACAGAACTCCGCATAACTCAACACACAGCTGCTCCAGAATAGGAATCTTTTCCAGCCCACCCAGTTTTGTCAAACAGTTGTACGAATGCAAAACAGCGCCCACGAAATGCCGGTACTTGAGTAAATGACTGCCGTAATAATTGCATAGATCTAAGATCTCCAAGACATGGTTGCCAGCAACCCACGGTGCCTGACTCACAAGATCCCAGCAGTTGTGACCCACGTACCATTGCAACTCGGCTTGCATGCGGTGCAAATACTGCCCAATAGTTCCAGCACAGCGGCAGGGAAATGTGACGCTGTTGGCGAGCGTCACTTTGATCTCAGAAGAGACTTGTTGCGCAAGTTTTAAGGCGTTGATACGACATTGCGAGACCAATTTCGGTCGCTTGAGGGTTCGAAGGAAGACTCTGTAGCTTTGAGTCAGGATGTTCAATCCAGAGATGACCGACCAGGGATGACCATTGATCTGCACATTTTTGATGAGGTTGTCAAGGTCCTGATACAGTGGTGTACTCCGATTGATCATACCGGGAGGCAACATCTCAAAGACCACTAGCTGCATCATGTTACCAATGAGGGCCTCAGAGAGAGACTTACTGCCGGCTGTGCCTATAATGACTTTGGTTTGGACTTCTTTTGCAAGCCCGTGACCGCAATTGAGGCAGAAAGGGTCGCATATGTCCATATCCTCATCTTGATACTCGGAGAGTGTTTCCACAATATGCCGTAATCGATCAAGCAATGTTGAGCTGGCACCGCAAACTTTTGCCGTGTCTGCATATTGTTTTGAGTCATTGAACGAAAACGGCGTGTCGTAAAGGGCTGCGAGGCCGAGGTTTGGCTCGCGTTGCAGGAATTCGTCCACCACTTGACGCAGCGAAGCGAAGGCGACATTGGTGGTGAAAGCAGCAACTGGGAATGAGATGGTGCGTCTTGCGGCAAGTCGCCAGTAGTGCTCAACGGAGCTTGAGATCTCTTGGATTCGCTAGTAAAGTTAGCATCATAAATGAATCTTTCAAGGTCTGCATACCTTGACAGTAGCTGCTATCTCGAACACCAGGCCAAGATCATCATCGGTAAGCCGGATTGGCAATTCAGTATCAGGGGCTGTTGACGGTACTGGTGTTGAGACGGGTTGTGCCAGTATAGTCAGATGATTGGTGTCCTCCTCATCCTCGATACAGGCTTCCTCAACAGCTAGACCCTCGTATCGGTTGCGCGAGACATTCGGACGACATTTCGATAGCCGCAATTCTGATAGTCGCTGATTTGGAAGCTCCGGTAGGGGAAAGGCTAGGCATAAGTCGTTGTAGACTTTGGTCAAACTGTCACGAAAGTCAGTTGTCTGAATATGCGCCCCGCAGAGAGTGACTTGCGTTGCAGTGAAATGCTCATGGTTGATAGTAGCTTGATCTTTGGTCGCTGCAGAGCTTTGTTTGAGGAAGTATTTGCTGAGTTTGCTTCGGTCTGAAATGGTCTCGCGAAAGTAGAAGTGTAGAATATCAGGAATGGAGCTGATCTTCTCCCTCACTGTCCGTGCCATAGTTTCCATCTCTCTGAGAGTGACGCTCTTGACTGGCTTTTCGGGCTCCGGGCCATGCTGTAGCAACCATTTTAGAATGGCACGTGTATTTCTTTTGTACCGCAGGTAAACATCGAGTAGATCTTGAGGAAGGGTGTCGAAATTGTGCGTTTGAGAAACACCGAGCGCCATTGTCGACGAGGAAGGCTATTGACGGGGGACGAGGAAAGCAGAAAATGGTCATGAAGAGAGAAGCTGCAATACCTAGCTGGAGGATTGTGGATGGAGAGAGAATCGTGTTTGCTGAAAGGGTGATTGTCGTAGTTCAGTGACAAAGAAAGTGATCGGGAAGCTGCCTCGGAATTGCGCAGAAACAGGCAGCAAGTACCTGCAGTTAAGATGGAAAACAGTGCCATTCTACGAATTCAATGGCTTTCAAGCACAAGGCCGTGTCATCTAGCGAGAAGATTCGTGCCCGACCTATATGTTCGTAGAGATTGAATGTGAAGGGATTCGCTAAGCCGCAGTACCACTTACAGAACGTTGACAAGAAACAGAACATCTCAGTCCACAATGGCTGTGCACCCGACAGAAGATCAGCTTCAAGACTGCGACTAGATCAACCATCTTCAGTTTACTCGATATCTCCCTTCCTGCAACCTCTGACGACAGGCCCAACAGCCGTGCCATGGGCCAGTACCACGGCAGTTTCCAGCCTTTTGGGTAACATCATGTTCCTCGCTGGCTCCAAGAACCTGGCCGTCTTTCGGATTCTTGGCCTGCTGTACCAGTGTGGCCTCCTCTTCCCTCCTCCTCCGTGACCAGAACCTTTGCTCTCTCGCTAGGATCAATGGAAAGGCGGCCTGTTTCTGGTTCGAACAGACGAGGCTGGGAAGGATTGTGGCGGAACCTTAGTCAAGTGCACCGTAAGATTCCCTGTCGATGCTGCTCATGCTGATGCAGATGGTGTTTGTCTCATTGCATTATGATGGCAGATGCATGCCCATTGACTTTGCGGCAAGCCGTGTCGAGGAGGGTCGAACTGTCTTGGCCGTAGTTTGGGTCCTGTCAATACTCAGACGTGCTTAAAAATCCCATTGACCTTGGTAGTGATATGTTTTCGAAGGCGAAAACTCCATGAAGATATCGGCTTCTGCTCAGCCCGCATAGGGCGCAGGTAACTTACGTCCTCAGGAAGTCCTTGAGAAGCCCGAGTTATTGTCTCTTTCTTGGGTGACATGTGAAAAAGTAAACAAACAACATCATTGTTTGGCAAAAATGGGTCTAACCACGATAGGTAAGCCTGGACTGAGATTTGCCTGCGCTTGAGCGACACCCAGCTCGCCAGCTCGCCGGCAGACGACTGACTGACGACTCTAGCTCGCGAGGTTCTCTCCATTTGCCCTGCTGAAGTGCAATGCCGCACGACAGTTCTCGACCATACGATGCATCATGGGTGTCGGTCGCTGCTGCACCCTCTCCTCAATCGATCGGCCTAATTGCAGAGCACTCCAACAACGCGCGCACCAAGCGTCAAACCTCCTGATTCACTCCGTCCGCGCCTCCTTCTCTTGTATTTGCCCAACAACCAACGTACCTATGTGGATTCGCGGAAACGCAGTTCCGAAATTCAGGAAGAGTCATCAAAATAGAAGGATCTTGCCCTGCCAGCCGCCGCGAGTAACCTCCACAACCTTGGGTAGACCACATTGGACCGTTTGAATCTGCTGAGTTGGCTGCTTCCGAGACTTCTGGGCCTGCGCCGGACGAAGCACATGGTTCCCCACACATCGCTGGCTAGTTTGCAAATGCTTCGACAGGCGGAGATCCAATCACCAAGACATCGGTGCTGCTGACAGTCCTGAAGCGGCCCTCTCCGAATCAACACAGACAGTATCCACGGGCAGAATACGCAGTTTGGCCGGTCAATTGGCTCCATCCATGAGGAAGGTCGTGAACATGATGAGAAGAAGTCTTCAGTAATCCAGCAAAAAGAACACTAGTGCCGACGAACATAATTCTTCCGACGAGCTGCAAGCGATGACCAGAGGCTTCACTGACCCAACCAACTACTGGACTGGACTCGAATATACGGTAACGTTCATGGCTTTTCTACCACGTGCTTAGCAGCCTCCAATTTAGGCCTGCATGGCACATACCCTTGATTCTCGCATATTGCCCGGACAAGATTGCCAAAAATGAAGACAATGACAGAGATCTATCATGTTAACGGGTGATCGTGCGCTGAACGTCACCAATATTCCTGGAGCCAGGCCGCGGCTGATGCCTCGACATCCAGCCCTCCTTCGACATCAAGGTCAGGATCGCCTTTGCCATGCCGTATGGTAGCCGGTGCTTGTTCGTCAATGGCCAAACCGACTTTTGACCACATCCTTGTACCGTTCCCGAATGACCATCTGATACCACCAGCCGACGAAGCAGCAAACGCCCATGAATGCCGTAGCCGTGCCGCCAAAAACGATCCAATTGTGACTGGAATTGCGCTGCTCTTGTGTGTCTGTAGCGACTTGAACCGTAGCTGAGCCAAGGTGGTACCATTCAGGAGCGTTGACATAAGAAAAGCAATTGCGATAAACCCCAACCACCTGCATCAACGTACTGCCCAGAACGACGAACAGACATCCAATGCAGGAGAGGGCGTATAGGATATAAACAGCAATGCATGACGACATGTGGCCGTGATACCGCAGCCAGTCAAGCGCTCCGGCGGAAGTCTTGCCGGGACCTGTAGGCTTCACAAGCTCGTCAGGTGGCCTGATGCCATGCATCAACATAAAAAGAGCTGTAATGAGCAGCTCCGAGGCAGCATAGCAGACAAAACTGAGTGATCTACAACCCCAGCCTATTGGCGGCGTCCTCCAGGCCACCACCGCCCCAGCAACTGGTGGTAGATTGATCAGGACACAGGTCGCCAGGAATATAAGCATTCGTGCTCTCCAGCCTATCTTCAAGGGTTTACTAAGGCTCTGATGGTTCAGAAACGCGGTAGAGTCGTTGACCCACTGTCGTTTGTTTCGTCCTCTGCTCCACATGGTGACCGGTTGATACCGGGTATTGTAAATATCAGCCAAGATGGTGAGATCTCCTCCGAGTAATCTCTGCCAAAGCCCGGGCTGTAGATGGCCTGCAAGGTTCTGTGTTGTTGTTGATCTTGTGATACTTTGGGAAGACGGAGAAGGCTGGCGACCCACCAGAACGGAAGCCGTACTTGGGTTGTTCGTGGCCAAAAGACAGGATCCTATGATGGCGACGTGAACGAGGATCATCCATTCCACTCCAAACGCGAGAGATATGGCAGCATCCTGATCACTGGGTTCGTTCGACAGATCCAGGATCGTGTAAACAAAAGCTCCAAGGTAGAACACAACTGGAGCCCCAACGATGGCGCCATAGCCCATTTGAGAATCGACCAACCCCAGCAGTCGTGTTCTCTGGGCTTCCGCGTTTGCGTTGTTGAGCAGCGCCTCCTTCATCTCCGCTTGCGGTTGGACTTCATGGGTTCGATGCTGGAGATTACCTGCCACTACGGTAGCCAATAGCTCGATCACGGCGTCTTCCGGGAGCCTACTCCCAGTCTCGTTCTTCAGTGCAGATAGGATCTTCCAGTCCAGGACAGCTTCGTACAGGCCACTCAGCATCATTGGTCCAGCAAAGACAAGTATAAGTGCAATCCAGCCGACACTGTCGAACATGATGGCGCAGAGTCGAAGTACAGGCGCCAACTTGCGCAAGATATCCGTCAGCCATGCTGTTCTGCCCCTGGTAACGCTCGGAGACACTGCTCTTGGTGGGTGAGGAATTCTTGGAGCGGGAAGCGTGAGCATCTTGCGCCGGGGAATACTCATGCTGAAGATGACGGCGGGCAGAATGAATTGTACGATGGGTGCCGCCCATGAACTTGGCTTGTTCCACTTGGAGAGCCCAAAACCACCACAATTTTCAGTGCAGTAGGTATATGGAACATAGAGTTTTGGCGCTGCTGGAATTGACGCGTTGTATTCTTGACCGCAGATGATACCACTTGTTGGAATTGGCGAGAAGGCATTCGAGGATTTCGCGGATATACAGCACTTAGCATCGTCGTATCTTGCCAGAGCTGTGCTTGCAAAGAATGATCCAGCAACTGACAGTAGGCAAGTGGCCTTGGTGGATGAAAGACGCATGGTGGCGAGCAGCGCAAATAGCAGGCTGTGGAAAGATTTGCCTGCCCGTCGGCGTACTGTAGGTTGAAGATGTGTGTACCTGTTCTGCGTCAAAAAAAACATCAAGAGTAAAAAGAAACCTGGCGTCAAGGGCTGGAATCGATCTCCTCCCTGCTATATGGGCGGTAAGAAGTGCAATCAGGCATACACTAGGGTTTTCTGTGGCTGATAGGGAGGTGCTATTATGGCCACATAATTGGCCTAGACGACGTTCATTTCACACACGCGGCTTCGCCCCTGCGTAGCCTCATGTGAGTTGAATATCGGCCTGCTGTCCTCGCTCCCATCGTCACTGCGACATTGGCAGGGTGGTCTGCAGCAGGAAAGGGGCAAGCATAGCCTGACGCATACCGAAAGTGCATGCCTTGGTACGCAAAGTGGCGGAAGATGGTGGGCAAAGACAGCCACGAGGCTGGAAAGTCAAGTTATCATATTTGTCCCCATGGAGTGCTGGCGCCGCAAAGCGGGCTGCATAGCGGCCACAGGGCTGTGTGCCCTGGAATCAAAGATAAGCGGAAGTTCACCAAACTTCTCCCACTGACCGGAACTTGAACTTGATCACACTTGAATGCAACTGGTGTCAGTCTGGACCAGGTGTTCTGTGATTATCGCCCAATGGCGTGAAGGTCGAGAATCTTGGTAGGGAGTCAAGGGAGTACAGAAATCCCAAAGAATCCTAGTGGGACAAGCCCAGGTTTCAGCTTGTAAGCCACAATCGCTACGGAGTACGCAGTACTGAACAAAGGGGGTTTGTTCGATGCTGGACCTGTCAAAGTTGATTCTTTCCCAAGAGACCTGCAACTAGGAGATTACGGATCTTGTCGCCTAGCTTGTCATCCGCCAATACTTATTTGGTGGGAGAGGGCCGACCCTAGCGAACAAACGGAGTCTGGGTGTTTCCGCTGAGGTATCTGTATGCGATGTACCATCATTCGGTTATGGAATCCATCCGCAGGTCTGGCAAGATGGTCATGGATGATGTGCTTCGCGAAGCAACGAAGGTGAGATCTATGTGGATGAAGATCTCTGTTTACTCCTTCTGTGTCTTCTCTTGATTGCCGAGGTCCATATTCAGGTGCTTTCGTCATATCACGTGAATGGCAAGGCTGGGCCACAGCCTCGCCTGAATCCACCTTCACATCAACTTGCCGACCTTGACTCTTTGACCCTTTGACCCTTTGACCTTTCCACCTCTACCGACACGCAATGTCTCGGGCAACGGGCTATCAACTCCCCAACTACTCAGTATATTTCCAAGACAAGCGATAAACGTATCATCCACGCAAATCTGAGATGTAACAACAGGTTCTCCGCATTGCCTGATATCTACCGAGTAAAGAGCCTAAAAGCGAAAATGCTAGGCGGGGTGCTGGTTGTGATCGACGACGAGTCGGCATCACGATCATTGAATTGTTCAAGTTGGACTTAGTTGCTCGACAGGCGAGTCACCGGACACCAACGTTGGTACTAGGTACGTCAACTCCGTGACCATATTCATCGAATTCAGCCGGTGGAAGTAGTTCTGCGTCACAATATCAGGAGGGTATGTTAGTCTGCGAGACTCCTCCAGATTGAGAGTGCGAGTCACAGCAGAGCCTATCTTCGTGAGTGGGAGAAAGACGAAATGAAGTCCTTCACCTGCCTTGCTCTGGTTTCTGCGGCCATCCTCAGAGCAGTTTCAAGCGCGCCTACATTGGAGTGTCTTACTACGACCCCTAACCCGTCATTTGCTACCAAAACCCCCCTTTTGCCAGATCCATTCGAATTCTTGTCTGGAACACCCGTTGAAAGCAAGGAGGACTGGTCTTGCCGTCGTAACGAGATTTCGCAACTCTTCCAACAATACGAACTTGGACTCAAGCCCGGTCCATCTCAAAACCTGCAATCTGTCTTTCAACAATATCAGAATGGTACTGGCGGCAATTTTACCTTGACTGCATCGAATGGCGACAAAGCAATATCTTGGACAGCTACCATCACATATCCAAACTCGACAAAACATGGCAGCCCATATCCAGCACTGATCGCACTTGATCTCTTGACGATTCCCGTACCAGATGGAGTCGCAATCATCACCTTTTTCGTGTCAGAATTTGCACAACAAGACAATATGACCTCCCGCGGGAAAGGCCTGTTCTATGAGCTCTATCCCGATACCTCTCCTCAGGCTGCCGGCGCATTGATGGCTTGGTCCTGGGGCTTATCGCGCATCATGGACGCTCTCACCAATAGCAGTGACATCGGCATCGATCCTACACACGTTGGTGTTGTTGGTTGTTCTCGGTGGGGCAAAGGATCGCTCGTGGCTGGAGCCTTCGATGAAAGGATTGCCCTTACCATTGTTCAAGAGTCAGGTTCAGGCGGCGCCGCGTGCTGGAGACTGTCAGATGTCGAGAACGTCAGCGTAAACGGCGCCGATACCGTTCAGACAGCTCATGAAATCGTCACAGAAAACGTCTGGTTCAGCACCGAGTTTGAAGTATTTGCAAGCGAGGTCGATGGCACCCAGAGACTTCCTTTCGACCACCACATGCTCGCCGGTCTGGTCGCCCCAAGGGGACTGTTGGTCATTGACAACCTGGGATATGAGTGGCTATCGCCGTGGAGTAGCTATGGATGTATGACTGTGGCCAGACAGATCTACAAAGCCCTCGGATATCAGCAGGCAATGGGTTATACCGAAGCTGCCAACCATACTCACTGTCAGTTTCCCGTCGCGGACCAGGGTGCTGAGTTGGATGCCTTTGTAGGGAAATATTTGCTGGGTGAACAGAGCCAGACAGATGTCTTCAGGACAGAGGCCAACTTTACTT
Source organism: Vermiconidia calcicola (assembly GCA_035928285.1). NCBI lineage: Eukaryota > Fungi > Ascomycota > Dothideomycetes > Mycosphaerellales > Extremaceae > Vermiconidia > Vermiconidia calcicola. Next base: position 82,493 of record JAXLQG010000033.1, read on the forward strand.
TTGACATGGCGATGTGGATCGACTGGGATACTCCAGATCTCAGCTAGGTTGATCGCCAAAAGTTCCCTGCAAGGCACATGGTTCTTCCTGTCGATTTAAATCGAGCAGAATACGCCTGCCCATTCGGCAGCGCAGGGTATGGCATGACTACGGAATTTCCGCTATCTCTTCTGCTGTCTTTACCTCCGACCATGTGATTGCGCATGCGTGCTACGAACCCAGGGCTCTCTCTTCGTGATCTTGATCTAAGACCATATGGCGTGCTCACAGGAGAGCCACAAGCCGCATTGCTTTTACCTTATTGCGTTCATTGATCGCTCCCCGGTTTGCCACTGCTCACACAGTAACAGCCCAGTACGAGCTTTCCCCTACCATGCGTACATTTGGTCCGCTACACTTGAAAGCACTCATCTTGGGAGAGGTGACTGGCTGAGTAATCGAAGGTCTGTCACGAATCGACTTAAGAAAGAGGTTGGAGCCTTGCCTGCTGATTTCGACGGGTTGGACGTCCGACGATACCACTTCCCTGACTCAACACAGAACTCGCTGAGGGCCCAGAAGTGGAACATGTGAAGGTCGCAACCAAGACCCAAGCAGGCTTGCTGCAGGACCGTCCTAGCCGGCGATATGCGTTGATCAAAGCTTTGATGTCAAGACGACCTCAGACGGAAATCTGAGCCACAATATTGGCAGTAGATGGAAAGGCTCAGCCGAAACCGACACCGAGGAGGATCAAAGCGTAAACAATGTTAACAAAAATGTCAAAGGCCCAGGACTGCTGGCATATAGCAGCTACACATATTCTAAAGGAGTGATGTATGGACCTCAAATAATCAAGAGCGAAGTACCGGCGAGTACCATGGTCAATCTCGGTCAGATATGTCTTTCTGTGTCCTCTGAACGGGCCCATTGGAAGATTCCGATGACCTGCAGCTTGATGTTACGAAGAAGATTGGTGGTAGCGCCATGAGCGTTGACTCTCAGCGGGACGCCAGCTCTGCAGACTCGAAATATTGTTGAGCGACTCCCCCATTTCCACTTGGGCCGTCTCTTTTGCTGCGCAGTTGACACACTCCAGTCGACCTCTAGGTAGCACGTTGTCGTGCTTGATTTTGCCGTGGCCTGACCTGACGTCCTCCTTCAGCAGCCTGACAGACGTGGCACTTCCTGTCAACATTATGCACGTTGTCGTTACTAATGAGCCTCGCTCCACAGTTCTGGGACCTCCCAAGACGTTCCGCACGTGTGCACAGTAGCACCCGAGTTCCCCAGACCCAGTCTCCGCAGCTGTAGTCTGTCACGTAGTAGTAACACATGCTCTCCTCTCAAGGTTGTCTTGGTTCTGTTTCGTGTGTCGATCTGCCGAGCGACAAAAGTTTCGACAAGAGGAACTTCGCCCTTTCTTTCGGTATGTTATTGTTCTGTGTGTCAAAACGAAGACAATATTGAAAATAGGCGATAGTGATGGTGGCTAGATATCGACGCAAGCCAGGATGATCCGTCGACGCTCAACCAGCCCTTGGGGTTGGGAAAGTCGAAAAGAGGTGCAAGAGACGGCTGAAATACAGTGGGGTATCTTGTCTTCTTCTGACATTTTGATTCCCTGCTTCATTTACCGCCCAGCCACAATGTGACGTGTATCTGCATGATTCGAGGGTATGTGTTGGCAATGCCGTACAGATTCATCTCGTGAATGTACAGTCAACATACTGCCACTGCTGCAACAACCATTGGACTGTGCCATCTGGCTGACTGGAGAGATTGGTCGGCAGATCAACAAGGTGGCCTCGCTCTGAGAAGATCGCTTCTTTCTGCCAATAAAATATCGTTTTCGCTGACACTCCGCCGAAGCCAGCCACGATCTCGCCTGGGAACCTCCAGGGTGCCTAGGTGATCGTCCATATTGTTTCCAAGGCGTACTTCGTATCGGCATGTTGGGGTCATTTTTCTGGGGATACCCTGCTTTCTCTCACGGCTTTGATTGGGCGACTTGTTCTCCTCTACCTGGAACACAAATACGTCGTCCCGAACTTCTGCAAATCTCGATGATCGTCATGAGCTCCCAACCAACTGGCGGCCGAAGAATTGGTCCCTTTTCCCTTGATGCGCTGGAGACATGTGGCAGGAAAGGGATGTCTGCGTATCCCAGCCAGGCCCGTTTGCAACGCCGACAATCTGCAAACCATGACTCGGAGTCTCCATTCTTCAAATTTTCTGCCCTCGCGGTGGCGGGTTGTCCGAGCAATCCTTGAGAAAATCGACTTTCTCGGGCATCTTGAGAGAACCATGTGTCATGCTTAGATTCGAGGCAGACGCGAAGTATGAGGAAGCGCTATTAATATGTTCAATGCGATGGAGACGCTGGAGTCAGAAGTGTGGCCTACACTGCAGGAGTCTCTCAAGTGTAATCGCGGCTGACCTGACTCGAAGCTCAAACCTCTTCGTGGCAACTTGGTTCGCCCGCTTCCTGCACACAAGCGGACGAAGGCAATAGGAACAGATCGATATGAGTCAAACTCCGGTATAAGTCTCATTAGGGGTTTCCGAACTTATCTGACGCATGACATACATGAGTTTCAGCATCAAAGGATTGCAGTTAGAGGTTCATGGCTGTCAGGCTCGCCATTTCCAAGCTGCCCGCGGTAAGCATTACCATTGGAGTGGCAACAATCAGCCCCAAGGCCTCCATTGCTCTCGTCTTTCCTTGGCTGTCCTGAGGCTATAGTTTTGCCCGCCAATGGACTTTCCCGTGCGGTGTCGGCTGGAGAAGTCTTTCAACTATAAGACTGTTAGAAGAGAAAGAATACGCAGCTCAGTAGATCCTCAATCCGCTAGTGGGAATATACATACCTCTGTGGCCCAGTTGCGGGCTTTCCATTTGTCAATCTCCGATCCTAGCCGGTCGCTGTCTTGGAGATCTGCATCTGCCAATTCGTCCTCAATGCCGAAGGGAACGTCTTTGAAACGGATACCATATTTCTGCACCCATTCAATCTCAGCATCTGCCCAGACGAGATCCTCCTCCTGCTCGCCGCCTATTGCATTGAACCCTTCTGCCGCGTTTCGAAAACAGCCTAGTACCAATGCAATATTTTTCACTGGTGACTCTGGGGACAAGAGGTTATTTTGCTCCAAAAGCGTCAGCACCGAAAATACCGCAGTCCCTAGAAGTCTGAAGGTGTCGGTCAGGCGGGCAGGGTCATCCATGTGATACCAAGTGTCTCCCGGTATAGTAAAAGCAAGACCTTCGATCAAAGCCCATAGTTTAGGCAGGGATGGTTCCTTTTTGCGGAATTCGCTGTTCAACGCCAGTATCTATTGAAAGCATCAGTCAGTGAGGTCTCGAGCAATCACTCCCGGATGATGACCTGCCTGATTCTCAACCACCTCTTGAAATCCATAATCATTGAAATGTGAGTAGAAGTACTCGCCAAACAGGTCCTGGTTGCGCATTCTCGCTTCGAACAATAGTCGCCCTTTCGACTCGTAGCCGGCCTTGGTGATAGTCCAGGGCCAATCTGGGTTTTCTGAGACTGGGTGCCGGCACACGCAGCTCTTGTTGCCGCAACTCAACTTGGGGTCAAACTCCTCCTCTCTTTCGTCGTCTATTTCCTGGCCTGTCTTCCACTCCTCCCGAAGCTCGTCGTCAAGGGGTCGGCAGATAGTGATGAACTCAAAGGCGTCGGCGATTGCAGGCTGCGCATTGACAGTTGCCTACTACTGTCAGCGAAGAAACACCATATTGATTCGCATTACGTACCTTTGACGCAGCCTTAGACGCCGCCTTTGGCTGCTTTTTGCTGCCCGTTGTCTCCCCATCATGTGCTGTCAATCGAGAAATCAACTCATCTTTGTTCCCACTCACGGGTAAGTCTCGATCTCTCAGGGTCGCTTGAAGCCGAGCCTTGTTCATGCTCCAGTACTGCTCAGCAGACTTTTCCTGCCCAGTCGACTTTCGTTTGGCGGAAGGTGGTAGATTGATAGCATTGCCGTCGACTTCAGCTAGTGGACGTTTGGCACGCGGCATGGCGAAGAGTCTATCAAAAATCCAGCAAAGGTTCAGTGGCTAGAGAGGAGAAATGGCAGAGAGATGGCTACGACGTAAGATAGTTGATGACAAGACTTTGGTAGCAGGCTTGCAAGCTACCTCGCTACCGTACCTATATGGCAAGATGGCTCGCGATGGTACCTTAGTAGGCAAGCGTCTGGGGATTGTTGACGGTGTGACATCATTCGCAACGATTCGCGTCGAGGTGACATCACGCGTCTCTTTGGTGTTCGCGTATGTCTCTCGGCGTCGGCGAGAGACGACCGATCGCGACTTCAGATTCGTCCCGCCATGTCAAGCCGCATGAGAGAAATCTCATTCTTCAGGAATGTGGTGTGATGTCCCGACGTTAGTCGCCGTAGGTGGACGCACTGGACGCGGTGCCAGAAGTCGTCCTGCCGGTCTTTGGTCTTTCGGATGGGGTACAACTTCAGCTCGGTTCGTGATTCTTGCACAGCTGAGATGTGGCCAAGACGAGTTGTACCTTGGACACGGCGCAAGTCCTTGGCACTAGAGAGTGATGCAGCCTTCGGCAAATAACATGAGAGGGACAAGACCGGCCAGCTATTGAATACGACCTGCATTTCTGCTCCTTGCGAGCCGCCGAGGAATAAGTGATGGCCATACGAACGGCTGACCACATGATCGACTACAGTTGGTTACAATGAGATATGTGTAGCTCGACAAGTCAGAACTTAAGCCGACCACGCCAGCGACTTATTGCCAACTACCCTGAAGACACCTGCCCCATTGCTCCAGTTTGGCATATCAGTGAATACAATGGCCGAAGCTCTAAGTCCAGAACAGCTACAGTGTGACCCCAAGGTTCAGGCTACGTTGAGGACACTTCGAGACCATGAGAATCTCCTCTACACGCATCCCAGAGACCTTGTCTGTACGAGATGCTGGGAAAGCTATCGTGGGCCAGTGAAAGATGGCTATATTTGGAGCGTTAATTTATCGACAACAGTATACGATCTCAAAGAGGGTTCAGAAGTTTGTAACCTCTGCGGGCTTCTGTACGTGCTTCTTCTTGCATCTGCAATATTAAGCACATCAATCGTCTCGGTCAGCGCATGGCGTACAGGAGGTGGATTCCAGACGCTCTTTGTGCAGCTGCAGGTTATGCCACAAGGGCGAATGCATAGCTATGAGTTCGAGATATTCGCGGATTCGGGTAAGAGCAAATGGAACATGAATCACGCAACCCAATTGAGACTGACATCCCCAAGATGACCCGATCTCAAACCTTGTCCAAGCACGCGATCTCTTGCTCGACGTAGCTTCCCCAGAAGCATTTCGTCAAGCACAGTGTTGGCTGACTGAATGCGGAAGCCATCATCATTGTTCCAAATCAGTCGACAGTGCTCTCCCAACAAGAGTAATCAGCATCCCGGCCATAGGGAGCATTGAACTGCCAAAATTGCTTGAGGGAGCCGGAAAGATAGACCGCTACGCGGCTCTTAGCTACTGCTGGGGACCAGTGCCCCAGCCTTTCATGACAACCAGCGAAAATGAGAAGGCATACATGAACGAAATAGCTTGGTCGAAACTACCTCAGACAATCACTGACGCCACACGCGTGGCTCAACATCTTCAAATTCCCTACCTCTGGGTCGACTCGATGTGCATTCTCCAGGACTCCAGAGCGGACAAAGACCAAGAAATCTCCAGACTGAGACAGTACTTTCGGGGGGCATACGTTACGATAATTGCTGCCAGTGCAAAGTCTTCAACCGAAGGATTTCTCGGCATTCGTCCCAGCCATAGTCCGAGGGTGCGCTTACCTTTAAAAGAGGTCGGGGACGAAACACCACCTGCGACGGTGTCCGTTCGACTGGATCGCTGTCAATATAGGCCGTCGGTCGAACCAATTACTAGCAGAGCCTGGACACTCGAGGAAGCTGTACTTTCACCTCGAGCGCTTATCTTTGCCTCGAATACACTGCAGTACAGCTGCGAGACTGGCACATGGTACGCGCGCAGCGGACTGTCGTATGGTTCGAGGCAATTGCATCCGCTGACTCTGAGGAACGCCATCGATGGGTCGACCGCTGGCTCCGCATACGGTGAAGAGGCTCTTGCAAGTAGACGCGTCTATCTTCGAGCAGCATGGATGAGTCTGGTTTCCGATTATTCTGGTCGAAAGATGACCCATGCTCGGGACAAACTGGTTGCTCTGGCCGCGTTGGCGGAAGAGTTCGCAGTTGTCCTGAGCCAATATGAGCCATCTTTGAATCCGAAGTATCTCGCGGGCTTTTGGGAGCACGATCTCCTGAAGAGCCTTCTTTGGCACACTGTCGATACAGCAAAGAGTCCTCGACCAACCATGTATCTTGGACCAACCTGGTCATGGGTATCGACCAATGGCAGAGTGGTATTCCCGAGTGATGCCTTGCATTCGGAACCGTGGCACTGCCAGCTTGTCAGCGCTGTGACCTCTTTGGCAACAACAGTGCTCCCATATGGCCCAGTGACGGCAGGTGAGGTCAGGATTGTCGGTCTTCTGAAGGAGTTGGTGGTCACTTCAATGCATGGGCAGATTGATAGGTACCGTTATCTGAGACTGCTGGATGCATCACGGAAAGCAGAGGTGTCCGGCGGGCTGATTCTCGATTCGCTTACCGAGGAAATAGGTGCATCGCGAAAGGTCTGCATGCTTCCGCTATCATGGAAGTATGCTTTCCTGACAGTAGATGACTGGCTGTGTGGTATCGCAGTTGTTCCTATTGGAGGCAATCACTATCGGCGCGTCGGATTCATCTTTACGCAGGATGAGTGGATGTTTGAGCTTGATCGTCAACATGACATCGTGGTCATATAATGAAATAAGGTTTTGTGCTTTGAAAGGTCAAAAGAAAACTTGGGCGTAGGGGTATAACTGACAATGATCAGATCAAATTGGCTCTCACGTTGAACCAGTGCACCCTACCCGCTGGTGGCCATCTTTCAGTTCTGGTGTCGACAAGAACACCTTGCTGCCTCGCCGTGGAGCTTGGATCTGTTGCAGGGTGGAGCAGACTTTGATCAAGGCTATCAGTCACTGGCTGAACCGGCTTTATGACCTCTCCGCCCGTAGTTCAGAGTGTAACTCGCCTGGCTTTTCTTCGACCTCGCGCCCTCCTCGCCCTCACGAGCCCGTGAAGCTTCTTGGATGTCGGAACCACGAACTCATATGGTACCGCGGGAACTGCTGCAGGAGGTAGGTTACGTTTGGTGGCATAGCAGGTTGGTTTACTGGACGCACTCTTTCTTGTGCAACGGGTTGAGCGCGGCCTTTTCAGACATCCTCGCACTTTGTTTCGTCGTTGGCGTATTTGGCCACAGTAACGCATGCTGGATGATGGACATGCAGATTTCTCTGAAACGCAGGCAGAGGCCTCCCGTGTGGGTGACAGAGGCATGAGGAGGCATGAGGAGGTATGAGGAGGTATGAGGAGGTATGAGGAGGTGCGGTATATCTTTCAGGCAGTTGGATGGAGGCCTGGAGTTTGATGGGATCCGGATCACTAAAATGAGAAAGGACTCTAGCACAGCATGTAAGTCGATAAGTTTAATGAAGACAGAATTTGGGACTGCCTGCGTGCAATGGAATGAGTTCGGTTCTGAGAGTGGCAGAAACCCTCCCGCCAAAATTTGGCACCTCGCGGACTCAAGTCTGTTCACTCTTTCCTTCATCAACCCACACACAACCACACCACACACCACAACTCCCAAAAGCCATAGCATCTCAAATATGGCACACTACCAGTACGGTCACTTTTCAAGAACACCTCAGCGTGTGAATTCGTACGGAGCAACTCCAGCACGTGGAGGCTCCTATGTACAAGGTCAATCTTCACAGAGACCTGAATATCTTGAATTTCAAGAAGGAACATATTCAAACAGTCCTCATGGTTGGACTGGGAATGCGCAGCCATACGCTGCAGATTTTAACAGAGCACCTGACGGGCCTAGAGAAAGAGAAGACCAAAGACATCATCAGTATGGACCAGGTATTGCATTTGACCAACATCGCGCTCGGGAAGAGCAGGGACACCAGAATCAATATGGCAATCAATTTGATGCATATTATGGTCAAGAGCAAGGTGGACAGGAATACAATGAAGAGCCATATTTTGGCCACCCAGAAAGCCCACACAACGCGGGTGCCTATGTGGCAAATTCCTATAGCCCGTATGGGAGACCTGGTAGCAGACCAGGCGCTGGGAATCAACGGGGTCAAAGAGGTCGACGAGCCCAATATGGGCAACGAGGAAACTCTAGTCGAGGAAGACAGAGTGGAAGATCCCGTTTCAGCATGCGAGGAACATCAATGACATACAGCAGAGGAGGTGGAAGGCATGATCATGCTCAAACACGTTTGCAAGAACTTGGAGAAGAACTGAGAGTGGTGCGTCCGACACTGGAGCGTGCACAACTGCTAAATAGTCTACGTGAGCCTGCGCCCACCCCGGCACAGGGTGCATCTACCTCTGTTGGAGAGACCTCTGATGGCCAGAACACGTCAACCCAAACAAGAACACAGATGAAAGAGCAGGAAGAAAACACCATCCAAGCACCAGTAGCACTCGATACGGGCCAGGATGCGAATATTGCAGCTTTGGCTGGAATGTCATCAACTCAAAAGCAAGAGGATGCAGAAACAGAGGGATCCGTGGGTTCTGGAAACCAGGCTACAAAGGATGATATCCAAGCAATCTCGTCGAAGTTGCAAGATTTTCAGTCGAATGACTTTGAGAACTTTCTGACTTTGAACAGACAGGAGGTTGACCAGCTCGTGCGAGAGAGGAAAGAGTTGCAGTCGAGACTTCTCGCTCATGAGAGAGACCTCCGCACCAGCTTAGAATCGGACCCTGAGCATCGGCAGACCATCGAGGCAGGTCGGAGCAATGAAATCCAGCCGCAAGAGTCTACGATGGGCCCTCCTGATGACAATGTCACATGTGAGACAGGTCAAGACACTCCGGAGGACAAAACTGAGTTATCCGCAGACGTGGATCAGATCAAGGCCGAAGATATATCGATGACAGATGAAGGTTTGGATGCTGCCACCTCTGGTCATGCGTCACAGCGCTCGTCTCGAAAGCGTCAGGGTCCAGAAGAGCTCGGGTCCTTGGATCTTCGGAAGAGAATCAGGAAACAGGATGTCGTCAATCACGGTGAAGTAGACTCGTTGGCATCCTTGCCTACCTTTGGAGCAGGGCAAAATCATGAAGCAGGTCAAGGAGGCGAAGAAACTAACATGGGCTCACAGGTGACAACCACAACATCATCGATGCTACCAATGCCACCAACTGCAGAAGAAAAAGCTGCAGAGCTGTTGAGCATGTTCGTATTGGCGTGGGAACATACCCAGGAAGAGAGGGATGCAATCCTCTCCTATTTTATCTCCTTATTCGGGCATAAAGCCACCATCGGTGCCAAGATTGAGGCCATCGACAAATATTGTGTCGGCCCTTTGAACAAGCTTAACCCAGAGCCGGGCTTCTGTCTGATGTCCAAGCTGGTGGGAAAATCAGTCAAACAGCCCGACCAGATGACCCAGAATAGCTGCCCTTACTGCAAAGAAAAACACAGGATCTGTCTTTGGGCAAAGCATGTACCTGGCGTTGCCACCGGGTTTGGCCCGAGGATCAATGGGCGCATTGCAATCGAGAACGATGGCAGGACTTACAGTCCGAGCGCAGAACCAAGAACCATGGACCTAGCCGGCCAAAAGGTTAGATGGGTGCTCAAAAAGCGCAGAGAAAGAGTGGACGAGCCAGGAGAGGTTTCGTTCGACGTCGGAGGTATTATTTTGTAGATAATTCCATCAGACTTGTCTTGACCCCATCATGAACTTTTATGCTCCTGAAAGAGACGAAGCCAGAATGCGAAGTGTCTACTGAACCAGCCAGTTGTCCTGCTTCTCGCGAGCCTTCACACTGTCCCCCGTCTCTTGCCCAGGTTGGAAATGCAATATTCCTTCGGCAGAAGCCAACCTCGCAATAAGTGGTCACCACTTGGGAAGCGTCAGCTTTCATTGTACCAGCCCTTCACCTTTCTCGCATGTGTCGAAAGGAAGGGTGTCGCGTCGTGAAGGTTGCCATCGTAAGAGAGCGCCATGTTGCCAACCGACGCCATTGCTAATTGAGTCTTGTTCATTTTCTTCGACATCATTCTGTTCAAGGTTGTCCACAGCTCTTTCATCCGACTAAGGATGTTGCGGTCCGCCAATACCATGACCCAGAGCAGGCCGGCTGCCACGTCGATTAGCTTATTGTGGGCCGCGATGACCTGAGTTTCTTCCTGTAGACTGTAATTGCATTTGGGGCCTTGCCTGGATTGAAGACAAGATCGATCCAGTCTCCGTCACATGCACCGTACGATTGGTCCACTGGGTCTGTTCACTCTGTACATGCGCAGTGATGAGGCCACGGAAATGGGAACGACATCTTGGTCGAAAAGTGTGAGGAGTCGCTTGGATGAAGTTGTAAGTTGAGGTGGAAGAACAGCAGAGGCTTTGAGTTTCGGAATGCTACCTAAGGTACCTAGGTAGGTATGTTAGAAGTGGAAATGTCCTGAGAAGTCTTGGTATCCCTGAATTTCGCACTCCACCGCAGCCTTGCTTCTTGTAGCAGTGAGGTCACAATGTGCAATCCATTGAGAATAAACGACGGGCCAGGCTACACGTACAGATTCAGGTCAGAACGACATCATGAGAGCGGCAGTGGCGGATGGAAATGACACACTGCGTACCTGGCGTTGCTAGACTGAAGGCGACATGCATGACTGATCTCCGGGTATGAGAAGTGTTGCTGATTGTGGAGATGTACATTATGTTCAACGGGTTCCAATTACTCGAGGAGGAAAGCTGCATGTTCTGCCCATCCAAAACCGGCAGCCTGCTTTGGCAGGATGGATCAAGACTAAATAAAAGGCAAGGAATGGCTCATTCACTTGAACCTCACCTCAAGTGGCTCAAGGTGACAACCCTGCTCTGAAGCCCGCCCACAGATCTTGTGCACTGCTGGCACACTTTCCCACTTGCCAGTTAGATCGCGCCAAGCCAACAGCCTACCCTCACTGATTCTATCACCAGCGCTCACGATCTTTTGCTTTCTTTCTTCTCTTACTGCCACGGCAATCTTTTTTGTTCAACGGACACAATGGTAGTTATTACAACTATTGTGTGTGATGAATGCAATGACGTTTTGAAGCCAGGCATGAAGGCCTGTACAACATGCGGATGGGTTTTCAAAGGCTCGACGCAGAATAATGGCACCGCCTTACCGGTGGCCAGAAAGGAAATATCCCGACCAAAGAAAAAGGTTGAGCAGAAAGAGGGACTATCCTCAGAAGAAGACTCATCTGAACATTCGTCAGAAGAATTATCATTATCAGAATCTGAAAAACTCATGCGTTCACTTAGGGAGCAGATGGAGAAACTGGAGGCTGAGAATAAGAAGAAGAAGGAGAAGAAGAAGGAGAAGAAAGAGAAAGAGAAGAAGGAGACAGAGAAGATGGAGTAGGAGAAGAAGAAAATGTCGGCGAAGAGATCGTAGAAGTATGAGACCTCGTCAGATGATTCGGCTTCTGCGGAGGAGGG
>JAXLQG010000034.1:0-90852 GCA_035928285.1 Vermiconidia calcicola
AGTAACGAGTCAGCGACACCAGAGACCGTGTATCAATTGGCATCTCTCTCAAAACCAATCAGCTCGACCATAGTCGCCCAGCTTGTTAGCGATGGCTATCTTGACTGGTCGTCTAAAACCAATGAGCTTGACTCGACGATCGAGCTCTCAGACCCCTGGATCACACGGGAGGTCACTATCGAGGACCTCTTTTCTCATCGCAGTGGATTGTTTGGTGGCGGCGGCGACGATCTAGAATCATTCAACTACAAACGCTCGGAGATTTTGTCAAGGATGAAGTACCTGCAACCGACAGGCTCTTTCAGGATTACATATCAATATAGCAACTACGGCATCACCATGGGCGCTGTTGCAGCCGCTGCCGCTGCAGGGCTTTCTTGGGAGGAAGCTGCATCCCGTTTCTACGAACGTTGCAACATGACATCTACCACCTCAGAAAACGATAAGTTTCGGGGAGAGTGCGACCGTGCATCGCTCCACGTCCGTGCTGGGAATGGAACCAACTTCAGCGCGCCATACATCGTCGCTCCTGACCGCAATCCCGATCCTCAAGCTCCCGCAGGTGGTGTAGCAGCCAATGTAATCGACCTCGCACAATGGCTGCGGCTACAACTCGGCAATGGAACGTGGAATGGCGACGAGATCGTGTCTTCCGAGGCTTTGCTGTACACTCACCAACCACAGATCAACCGCGGTCTCGATCCTGCCTCGAATCGAACAGCATTCTACGGCTTGGGCTGGAATATCGACTATCAACCCTCTGGTCGCGTCTTTATCGGACACGCTGGTGCATTCACGTCTGGCACGCGGTCGTATGTGAGACTGAATATCGCGGATGGTATCGGAATAGTTGTATTGAGTAATTGCTGGCCGACAGGTACACCAGATGGGATTGCGTATACTTTCATGGACTGGGTATACCAAGGAAACCAGAGCGAGACCACGGACTGGGTATCCTTCTGGGACGATCTCTACGAGCAACTCAATGAGGCATTTGTAACGATGGATCCCGGCTTTGCTGTCACGCCGGTGCATGGTTCTGCGCCATTGAAAGGGTCTGATGTGTACGCTGGGACGTACAGCAACGACTATGTGGGAATTGTACAGGTTAAGGGAACAGACAATCAAAACCTAACCATGGAAATTGGTGGTAGATCGCTGCTGCTGACGCATTGGGACCGAGATGTCTTCATCATGAGACCCGCAGCTGAGCATCCAGAACACCCTACAACCGTCACATTCAGTGTTGGTCCTGGCGGTCAAGCTCAACAAGTGCTTATTGATGTACTTAATGGAGATGGAGGTGGTGTTTTGAGTAGAAAGACAAAGGAGTAGTCGTAGTCACACTTTGGTCGGCATCATCACTATTTAAGAAAACTCATTGTACTGCCGATTCATACCTTGCGTCTGAGTCCCTTACCAGTTCTTCCTGCACCAAGACTTTCCCCCTAGGATTAGCGAACGGGGCAGAACTCTACTTAAAAGGATTTATGAGGATGCAGTCTGCTTTCTCACAAAAGAACAGGTTGCCACTCCCGACGACTGTCGGGCCCGCGTCTGACGTGTCAGGTTTACCCGCCAACTTATGGTCTCCAGTAAGAAATAGTTTGGTGTACTTAGTCCGGGGTATAGGATAGTCGGTCTCGACCTGATCGTAGACAGGATACTAAAGATCTCGGCATCAGCATATCTCCGCTACTAAGACCAATATACATACTTTATCTCCATAGCGGTACAGCGAGACGCGCACTTTTGGAGCTGCTTCCCAGCCCTTTTTTTCACCCTTGAGATACCTTACGAAAAAACGGTCCAGATCCTGGACGGAGGAATGATAATAGTCTTCGTACCACCCTTGATGCGGGTGGAGCTGGAGCCATTTCTTGTCTGTATTCGTATCTCGCCACGCTCTTATGGCTCCTACCTTCTCATGAGCCACCTCCTCCACGGGCTTCACGTAGTTAAACGTTACCTCCCAAGCAGTAAAGGTTTTCTGATCATAAATCGAATGCGTCGTTATTTTGAGGTTGTCAACGGAACCGAAAACCTTGGCGAAATAGGCCCCCATGGCAGCTTTGTCGAGGTCGAGTACGCCAACTCCTATCTGGATTCAGTATGCATTACTGTGGTGAAAAATGTGATGGAGCGAAGTCAGAGAAAGAAACATCTTCTGACATGAAAGATATGAGGTCCTCGACGGAGCCTATTTTTCATGCTGGCTCGTATTCTTTTAGGTCTTTATCGATTGGTGCTTGATTTGTATGATGCGACTCCATACTGGCAATGTGATAGGGATGAGCTCTTGAATGTGAGGAGTGATTCCAGAACAGAAGTGAACAAGAAAGCTGTTTTGCTTATATGCTTACGATTTGAAATTAAAAGCTTAGCATGGATGGTATCTACTAGGCATTTCTTCTACCCTGGTCTTGAGAAGTTTAAGTCCACGGTGGAAGGAGGGTTTCCAGGCTCCAATGTCGTAAAACCCCTTCCGGATCCATCTACGACTGGCCGTCAGACCAGGTCTCGTGGCAATTTTACACTTACCATCCCTCTGTGCCGCAAAGTGGCAGATATATTAGACATTTTGAGCTCATTCATCAGCCTACTACAGCGGCAGACCCATCCATGATTAATGAAGTTCGGCTGGAGCCACCGCCGGATAGGAGTAACGAGCTTACCACGCCTTCGATAGGACGTGGTCCTACACGCAAAATCTGGCCGGGTCGGCTGAGCCAGAAATTGAGAAGCAGAATCTTGTTTGCTAATGGCAAGGTTGGCTCACGTCAAGAGAACCAATTGAGTGCACCCTACCCAAGATTGGCGGCTGCAGAATACGAGCCCGCGAGCTTGGTGGCTCATGTCTGGGAAGGTGGAGGTAATCACAGCCCACCGCTTATATGTTGCAACTGCAATATAAAATAATCCTTGTAGGAGACTTGCAGGGTAATTGGACCTCTGCATTATGGAGGATGTAGGGCAGACTATTATAAGTTTCAGATTGAATGAAGTCATCTTTGAGCGAAGACATCTTGCATGATGAGGTCGAAAGTTGTTTTGGCGGGAAGCCAATTTTCTAGTTGCACGTGACTTGCCTCCTCGAAATGTGCGCAACGCTATTGATGGGATGTAATCCGTGACTCGTAGAAGAGACACCCCGTTGGGATGGCAGCAGTAGAATTTATCAACACAAGCCAGGAGGCTCTGGCCACCATCCACACTCCAAGAGCTTTTTGAAAACACTGCGACCGTATCCAACGCGGGCCGACCACCGCAACGTGCCCGTCGCGTTTGACACGTCACCTGCATGGACCTAACGACAATAGTTACGAGCAGAAAAACCAACCGAACATGTCCTGAATATTGATGTAAAGGTGGACGAAGCCGAGGAGGGTCGATGGAGAAGAGACGGATACCCGTCAAAAGACAAAGGTGTAGCGCGGTCACCTGCCAAGTCGGCGGGGGCGCAACCGATATAGAGAGGCTTGCACCAGCGATAGCCCAGCTCTTGCGACTCGCGGAAGGCACAGCCGCCAGAATGAAGCCATCATTCAAACGATAAAGCAAGATGAGACGAGAATAGGCTTGCCGGAGGAGCGAATTGATTGGGAGCGCCCCCGGAGTGGGCCGGCTGGAGGAGCGGATAAGGGTAATTGTTCAAACGATGCAAAGTTACGGAGATGTGATACCAAGGTTGGAGGGCGCTCCAGGGGCTTATGTCAGTAGACGTCATGATTTGATTTATTCTCATTTTTACCCTTTTTCTGGACCATTGTCGAGTTCGACTGGGCCTGGAAGGTCCCCAGGGGAAAGCACCAACCTTGTTCACCCCTTTCTCTGGTCTTGGTTGGTGCCATGACCCAGCGTCAGACCTCATCACACTTCCTGCTCCGTAGCGACCAATATCCCTACAAGCAAATCTACAACGTACGGATCGCTTGCGCTACGGTAAGTATGGCTTCTGGATAGGGAGTCAGATGCACACCCGCAGATCTACTGCGCCATGCCCACTAGTTGTTGGCTGTGCTCTGGTCCGGGATCCCTATGTACTGATGGAAATTCCTTTTGACGAAGGCTTTGAAATGGGAAAACCACTCTTCAACGGGATTCAAGTCTGGCGAATAGGGACAGGACTTTCAATGTGACTTCTCACTCGAAAAGTCTGCAAGTTTTTTTCATCGGATATGAGTCGCGCATACGCCTTTCCACGTAATTCCCTTCCCTGTTATTCCAGTACTCCTTGGTGCTGTGATCATTACTACAGCATTAAGGGCAAGCCTGAGAGACTTCCTTTGCATGACCTCCAAGCACGTGGCGAAATCCAAACTTCCACTTCCGCCTCGTCGACTCGACCCTGCCTCAGGTTTATTCGTTCGTTGATACAATCGCTCACATCTCAAATGGAGGCCCGTCCTACGCGACGCGAGTACGGCTGACGAAACGCTGTCACCACCATCACGAATGCTAAGTCACTCTCTTCGACGCTCCGACGGCATATGGGGCAGCCTTTTTCAGGCTCGGTAGCAGAATGGCTACCTCTCCGTTGCCTCCGCCATATTATCAGGCAGTCTCTGCAAAAGCTGTGGCCACATAAAACCGTTACATTTTTGAAGCCGTCCATATAAATGTCGCATCTTAGATGCTGAACCTTCTCTAACTCCTCGCGCGCCACTTCCAGATTGTTTACCAGCTCTCGGTTTTGGATGCGAAGGAGCCTGTTTTCGTTTCTGTACTAAATTCTTCAATAATTTCTTGAGAAATTCGGCGATCTAAGCACTTGATAATTATTAATAAGTGTTAGAGGAGCCTCTGAGAAGTATTAGATAAGTATCTAAGAGATCTGTTACTATTAAAAGAATATATTTATATCGATTCAAAATATAAGGGGTAGGCAAGGTAGTACTACCTCAATTCGTGGCTTTGTTGCCATAGTTTGTTTCGTGCGGTCTTGATGTACGATAACTCTTGTTGAGGTCGAGTGGTGAAATGGTCTATATCGGGTTGTTTGGCACATAATTTACTCTTCAACTGCATCACTACTAAGAAGACTTTTCTCCTCATATCAAAGAAACCATCCGCAACCGAGTAGTACTAATTTATCTTGTATGCGCAGTCAATGTCCTTGAGAAATTGACCGACGTCGAGTTTTGCTTGTGCTACGGCCATACTACTCGGAGGATGAGTATACGATTTCAAGGAAAATGCTACTTTCTAGAAGGGGTGAACATCGACGTGCTTAGCGAACCGCCTTCCACAAGAGCAGACATGGTCTTAACCAATCTTTAAGCAGCTTTTGGCTATGCCCGACAGTATGGAGTGAGCAGCAACACGGTGGCATTGAAACAATTGTTCGCAGCACTCTGATTCGGCATGGCGAATCAAGTGAGAATTGTATCTCATGGGTCAGAAAGCGGCAAAACGAGTGGTGGGAGAGAACAACCACCCTCCAGGATACAGACCTTGGTGTCAGCATCAATAGCCCGTTCCGCTGGCAGTTGTCGCAGGAGCATGCTGCTCACCTGTCACCCAATCACCACAACAAATATCCTGGACCCTCAGATCTTTATGAAATGATATCCAACTAATCCAGATGAGTCATGCAACAAGCGACCCCCCTCTCGGTTTTTTCGTCGATAGCGTCTATGGAAGAGAAGGAACAGAAGTACTTGTGGGAATAATTATCCTGCAGACCCTTGTCCTTCGTGTGACTCTCCGCTCTCCACTGCAGTGGACACTCGGTATCGTGTCCAAAAGTAATTATCATTCTCTTCATTAGCATATTCTCAAATCAGTATTGCGTACGTTCAGAACAGGACTCGCCGAATGTCCACCGAGCCATCTCCACCTGACTGTAAGTTCTGCGGAGGAGCGTTTCACTCCAACTACTGGCAATGCCCTACAGATGCTGACTCCTTTCGGCACTGTTGTGGAGCCTACAAAAAGAAACCCCATATGTCGAGACGATCAGACGAAATGAAGAACGCTTGCGAGCTCGAGGACAAAAAGAAATCAACTACATGGTCGGGGTCGTCATCGCCGACATTATAGTCCTAAGGGTCTAATCACCATTACACCTTTCTCGAACTGTTGATAAGAACATGGCTTTCGAGCAGCACATTTGTATCACCTGAAGTGGCTACAAAACACGGTTCATTCTTTTGAGTCGCGCGAACAATATAGACGTTACAAGAGAAGGTGCCATATTGAGCTCAGATCTTCGCTCGAAATAAATCGGACAATATTGGCTTTGAATCTGCCATTGCCCGAGGACTTCTCTTGAAGAGCCTCACCGGCTCTAAAGGAGCCGATTGGTGTTCAGCACTATGGCATCTCTCGGCCATTTTCGAATGAATATTCTTGACTATCATTAGAAGTCCTCAACGGTCATGGCGAGGGAGATCATTGTCAGCAATGAAACGACAGATATCGCTCAGCTGATCCCACTGTCATCGTGGCTGTCACAAAGTGATTTGACATCAAACAAATGGGACTAGATTTCTTTCATTTCTATGTCTCGCGCCTTCGCTACCGCCATTCTCCATACCTGAAGGTTCTGGGCAAGGAGGGCGTCTCGGCCCTTTGCGGCGCCTCCACCTTTCATTCCGTCGATACCCCGTTCACCCCTCGCCCGTATCCCTGGTCCTCATGTACCTAGAGATGTTCCGCCTCCCAGCTTGGAATTGGCTCAGAGATTGCGCGCATGGGTGTTCTCCACTGCCACACTTTGTTGGGGTCGGGGAAGGCCAAGAGCCGAATTTGGTGTTAGGAGTGAGGTCTTGTGAAGGTATTCGCGCACATCATCTGTTTCTGCTAGCGTAAGTCGGGTGCATCCCTTAATTCATCCAATGAAGGTGTTTCTGCACATTGCCATTCCATTTCACATCATTGCCACTTTGCGACTTCGGAGTGTTCGTCATACTGCATATACTATTAATGGAAAGGCTCGAGATGAGACGATGCGCGAGATTGAGGGGTTTGGATATAAGTTTGAGAAGGTCGCAAGTCTTTGTCGGAGCCCTGCCATCTTCCATTGAGAAACATGTCCCTATTTGAATGGTCTATCGTCCTCTTTCTGGTTGCTTGGTGCATTATTGTCGGCTTTGGAGCTCTTGGAGTGTGGGTATCATCGTGGCATATGTTCAACGATCACCAATAGGAGGCGAACAGTGGCTCCCAAAGCACGATTCTTCTTCGGAAAACCATGCAGCCAATCACTAGTCTCCAACCGATCCACTCAGCAGCATGTTCGAGATATAACCCAAGAACTGCTTGGATTCCTTCTTCGCGGTATCATCAGCATCCAGCGAACCAGACAAGTTGAGCTCCCATTTCCAGTCCTCTACATTGGCGGGACTGTCAAAATCAAGTCCACACAGACAGAGGAGGCTTGTTATGAGTGCTCAAGCGGAAGCTACGCAGGGTGTATTGTGGTCCGGGACGTGGGCAGCGATGGCACCAGGAACTGTACCTTCGGGGTAGGGAAAGAACAGGCAAGGCTCACGATTTGTTGCACGACCCAACATTGTTTTGAGTTGATCAGCCAACCAGAGTCGTTTCATTACTTAATCCCTTAATAGAAGGGAGACCTGTTGCAGACCATCGGACTACAAAATGGAATAGCACCTTCATGACCTCCCTCAACAGTTATCATTTAATAAACGCATTAACGGTGAGCGATTAATCGGAGTTTATGAGAGAGTGACAGCGAACCTTACGCTAAGTTAGTCCTCAAGCGACTTCATTAAGTACTAAGAATCTGCCTCGACTAAAAGAGTAATCGCTATCCTCCTAGTAGATTTCTGTAATCTAGAGAGATTCCGAGCTCTCAGATTCCTTAGCATATCTTCTAGGGGCGCCTGTTTGTTGACAGCTTGGAAAATGTTTCGAACTGGACCAGCGGAGAACTGTCTCCACAAGTTTCGATAAGTTTGAAAGGTTGAGTTGCGTCTGTTGATAACTGGCTGTATTTGATGATCTCGTCGTTGGCCTGGTGTCATGAGACTAAGCGATATGTCCTAGACATTCCTCACGATAGGGATCGAATTTTCGCTAAACAATCGAACGCCCCTGATCTTGTCTTCGTCGTCAAAGTTGTGCATCGCACCAATGGTTATGGAGAGTTCCTTAAAATCCTAGGGAGGAGCTATCCCGATGGCTAACGGAGGATAAAACGTATTGACGAGATAGGGGAGGTATAGAACATAATTTCTTTATGTGGACTGATGTAGTGCTTAGGTAGTCTGGTAGGTACTCGGGCTTATGCTTACAAAAAGAGAATACTACATATTTCCGGATAAAGTGCGATGCTCTCCACGAGAAGACTTTTCGGTAGCCTAGCCTTTCTTTCCCGCTCCGACATAACGGATCTCGATCCTCGAGAGACCACCGAATAATAGGCTAGGTAATCACTACCGATCGAGGCGACCGAAAGAATGGACGCAACGTGACTAAGACTACACCACTAGGACGCTATCTACTACTATAGACTACGTGCTATATCCTCAGACGTACATTTATAGCTCAGTATCTATAACGGGGGAACCACCAGCTCATCCTACCGGTCTCTCTCCCATTTCAGTTTCCCGTCAACCAAGACTGCTTACCAAATTGAGGCCTCATTTAGGTCCACGGACCGTCTCGCCCCGAAGGACATCATCAGGAAAAGACCGAGCGATAAAGCGATTGGAATAGCTAATTCAAAGGAGAGAAGTTTAAATGTAAAAGAAGCTTCGCATGCCGCGGCTTCGTCTGCACCCACGGACAGTCAGGCGACAAACCATCCCTTCTCTCCAGATCCAGACGATTAAAGTCCATTTCCACAGCTCGAGAGCTTACTCAAACAAGAAAAGATCTCCAGGAAGATTCATCGGCCTAGGGAAGAGGACAAGTCGACGTGGGCTCACTGCCGCGACTGTGATAGACACGGCCTTTAGATCGGGCTGCAAATCCCCACCATCGCCTAATATTGATCGATTGGAAACACCATAAGTGATTAGACGGTAAGCACGGCCAGTCAGGCAACAAACGCGATTAGGCATTAACAGCAAAATTATGCGCTTACTCTTGGCGGCGAATCAGACCATAGAACAGTGGCTAGGGGGGTGTCCCGTGGGATAGCCCCCTGTCCTGGGGCGAGCAAAATAAGCGGCATACAATTTTGGCGATAAGCATCAGTCACTGTTCTGTGCTGACACAATTATATTCCAAGCTGCTTATCCAGTCCTACTTCAATATCCTTCAAATAACACATCACTTGAAACCGGAGCTCAAATGGATAGGATTCTCGAGATAACTTCGTACCCTAGTGTTGCTTTGAGAGTACAGGTCGAATACCATACTCTATCACTCAGAACTGGAGTCGCAGCCTTCCGGCAATCTCCCTTCCCAGGCCATACGTTCTTTCAAGTTGCAATAACATGTTTCCTCTGTTGCAAGAAATCTGAGGATTGTTTGGACTCTATCAAAGAGTGCACTTCTCGCGCACTGAACGCTTTATGTCCTCAACTTGTCTATGATGTAGAACGTACTGGGTGGTCAGTTAAAATTCTTTCCGGCCTTGCATTAAGCTAATTTTGATCCTGAGGTGTGAATGTACGATCGTCCCAGCACTGCAAGATAAGCTCTTCCTCCATGACATTGTCGACTCCCTTATTACGCCCGACAAGTATGGTTGAATCAACGAGAGACATTCCTGAAGTCCCAAACACTATGTATCCCATGGCGACTAGAAGTGTTTGGAAACACAGATGTCATTATGCGGAGACTCGCAACCAATGTGCAAGTCACGTGGCGTCAAATACTTTAAATGTCCAGATCCTTTTGCCTTTGATTCTAGGCAGCAGATGGCCTAAATGTCTCCTAACAGTTGACATCGAAGCGCATGTTCCAAAGCCTGACCTGGCTCATGGTCTTCTCCGTCGACTCGAGGGGACTCGACAAATTCAGTGCCTACTTTTCTGCCCATCGTCTTTGTGCCGTCTCGCTTGGCGGCCTGCAACATGTAATGTTCGCACTCTTTGAGGAGCTCCTCGAAGCTTCCCCACAATCTGTTGCCGCTATCGATGAAATCACCGACCACTTCCCGGTCATCAACGTTTCGAATCCGTTCGACACGTCTCTCTGATCTTTTCATTGTGCCTGCAAGTTTGATGAGCAGTAGCACCAAGTCCCCAGCCATGTCGGCCATAGGAGTCGACGCGCCGTGATGATGGACTGTCCAATCGTACATCCATCTGCCGAGAGAGTCGGCGTCGAAGACCTTGCCTAGTAGAATGATGGGTCGTTCTGTCGAGTCCCAATCTTTGATAGAATAGCTGGCTGGGATACCTGCACGGATGGCGTCCTCTTCCGTTGCATTTTCGCTAGGGTTTGTGGCAGAGTTGGGCTTTCGTGGTGCCCTGTAGGTGGTCGACGAAGATCGTGGTCTGGAGTATTCGGATTGTTCTTCTCTCATCTGTTCCTGGCCATAGCTAGAGTACATGCTGTTATGTCGCTCTTTCCATGCCTTTACTTTGGTGCTCTTTGCTCTCTGTACAAATACGTATTCCCCATTTCCCCATATTCAGCTTCCTCATCATATACGTAGACACGTCGACTCTGCTTGCTCGATGAGGTACGTGAATAGGAGGTGAAAACTGGGTGGCTCGCCTGGATGTCGTGCTGGGGTGCACTGTGCTGATTATTGGGATTGTAGGAGCGTGATGGTACTTCCCTTGGTGAGCACGAAACTCCAGCTCTCAGATAATGAAAAGTGTTCTTGCCCCTGTGTTCTCGTCGTTCCAGCGGTGTATTGTCTCTGGGGGCAAGCGCCACGTATTCTGTACAATTGTATGGCGAAGAAATGGTGATATTAACCAGTGCCACTCCATATTGGCGAGCCATTTTGCTCCTTCCGCTGGAATCTTCTGATCAGGATTCGAAACCTGTTAGTAATTTGGAATGTCTAAGGGAATCCAGAAGACAGAACCTCCGTCAGACTTACTGACGCGCGTGATTGAACCTGGTCCTCCCTGAAGTGGGAGAACAGATGGGAAAATGCAGATGGCCGGGCCACTATAGTCACATCTAGAATCGAAGGCCGCCGCTACTCAATGATACTGGCGGGCACGCGTGGAACATTACGCTGCACGTCGATGTGAAACAAATCTTTTGAGGACATGATGCATTCAGCGAATTGCACCATGTGGGCTAGGAAGCCCTGTCATCCGCTAAATCGCGTCCTAAAGAGGTCTTTAAAAGGCTCCTAGCGAAAGACGATCATATCATGACTGTGAGTTGGCTTGTCGCAATGCGAGGACTCTCGGATGTCAAAAGTTTGATCCGTTTGCCTTCCGTCTATTTCTGGTGCGTCAAGCTCTCCTTTAGCAGGATCATGCTCCACTTCGCCAAATACGGGCAAAGTCTTCCTCCGTACTCCTCTACTTTCCTTGGTGGACGTCCCTGCCCTCTTTTGGGCTTGATGCTAGACAAACCCCGACCTCAACGCGCGTGCACGGCAACGTCGTCTTTCGGATATTTATACACAAGAACGACTGTTCGGGACAGTTATTATAGTCCTGATGTAATCGCCAATATCGCCGAGAAGGTTCTGCACAGACAAAGAGTTGCTACTGTAAAGTGGCCCTCCATTCTTCCGAAATCTTGGTCCAAGTCTATC
This sequence comes from Vermiconidia calcicola, assembly GCA_035928285.1. Lineage (NCBI taxonomy): Eukaryota > Fungi > Ascomycota > Dothideomycetes > Mycosphaerellales > Extremaceae > Vermiconidia > Vermiconidia calcicola. The sequence goes on from JAXLQG010000034.1 coordinate 11,651, forward strand.
AATTCATACCGCAAGTAGATTGCTCGACAGCTTCACATTGCCCTATCCTTTGCCTTCTTCAAAGTTCAACACGGCTGCGTGAACCGCACCTTCTCCTCCATCGAGCCCGAATTTACCGAGAGGATATGGCGACAGACCACTTCGGAGTGCGTCTCAACCGATGATGAAGACGACTATGTCCCTTCTTCACTGAAATCGGCAGATCCAACATTCTAGGTCCCTCCACTGCCAGCGCAAGGCACCAAAACGCGTTGATGCATACGACAGCGACCCTCATGGAACCCGTGAACTCTGTCAATCTGGCGGTCAACTATTTGAGTTCGAAAGTGGAAACGAAGGCCGTATGTACAGGACAAGGGTAGCCATGATCCTTCCAGTACCACAAACACACCATTTGGTTTTAGGCAGCAAGGTGGCAAAAGTAATCGAAGCTAAGTGTCCTGATGTTTACCTTCCTTGGGATGCAGTTTAATACTACAATGTCACTACCTGGATGATTCCAGGGAGCAAACGGATTTATCGAATTGTTGGTGGTTGGAGCCTAGGACCCGAGCCTCTCAAACATATTCGAGCAATCAAGAGCCAACCATTTTGTAGCCCACACTGATTCAGTTGTTGGCTGGTCTGGAAGAAGAGGGTTCTGGGGCCGATCACTGTGTAGGGGTACATCGAGTACGGAAGGCCGGAGCTGCCGTAAATAGGAAGGGAAGTCGAGGATGGATCCCACACAGGAGTAGAGGAATCGTTCCTACGCTCGTATCATCGGATGGGTTATAGTGAAGATAGCACGGACGGTGAACGTCGGCTGGAGAGGACTGATTCGGTCGCAGACCCTCGTCCTGGTCAAATCAAGTGCTACAACGGCGAATGGACACGACGGCCATGGTTCGGAGCATGGTGAAGGAGCGCACCAGCAACATCACGATACGGGCGCGGAGCGACCAATGTTCGTCACCATCACCATCGCAACCTGCCATTGCGGCGCTGGCTGCGTTCTCGGCAACGTAGTGGGAGAATTGCTGATCTATACGTTAGGCGGAACAATCAATGGGAGTATGTTCTTCGCCGCCTCCATCGTAGGTAAGTCTGGACCCTTTCCAGATTCTGACCTACCAGTCCTCAACAATATCCATAGATGCGCTGATACTCTTGCCCACTTCTCAGAATTCGTACCCGCACTCGCCTTTGGCATCGTCTTCTAGTTCTTTTCCATTGCTCCGATGGCTGGAGACTTCGGGTGGAAACCCATCGTCCGCTCTGCGAAGGCCGATTTCTTGTCGCTGACCTGCTTCGAGATCGGTCTCTTTGGATGGATGGCCATCTTCGACTTTTTGATTCGAAGCTTAGAAGTTGGAGATGCACACTGCGACGTATTGGTTTATGATGCAGGCAAGCTCACCGTCTCCATCTGATCCTCCTTCATGATAGTCAAGCTGACGTGTCGTATCTCGGATCGGGATGTCTTTCGGACACTGGACGGGGTTTCCTATCAACTTGTGGTTTGTCAACAAAGAAGTCAAAGAGGCCTGTGCTTGATGAAGGAGACGGCCGTGCCCCGGAAGCTCGACAGAATTTCGGCTCGATTGTTCTTTTGATGCGCCCCAGGGCTGGTCTAGGTGGTGTGGGTTTTTGGGGAGGGCCTTTGGGAAGCCTGATATATCTTGATATAGGAAGAATATTAAATGGAACTCCAGGGGTCGAAGCAGTACTCTTCACAGGTTCCATGTCCTATTCTGATCATTGTTTATCAAGCAAAGATTCAGGTCTGTCAGTCCGAGTCTTTCAATCAATACCGTAAGGGTTGAACAGCGTTCCTTAAAGTCTTAGTTTTGTTCCCGGTAAAATCGTCGCTGCGGGGGTGTCCAGTGCGACGAGTCTTCTACGTGTTCTCTGGCTTCATTTATCCTCGTCTACCACCGAAATCGCTCTGAATCTAGTGGGTTGGGCAGCTCGGACTCGGCGTAAGTACGGTGGCTGCGAGGAACAGGCGTCTCTCCACTCGTCAAATCCATACGTTTTGATTCTACCACACACCCCAGATATACACGTTCGAGGCAAATTTTTTGATATAATAAAAATGCTCCTCTTACTGAGGCTGGATCAGCCGGTTGACACACAAGGAGGAGCGTCAGCGACCATTGACGACTACTTTCGCTGGAGGATTAAATATGATAAGTAATTGCTTACCCGGCTTAGATTTCTGCAGCAACTTCCCACGGGAGGCACGCATGGGGCCAAACTTCGTCGGAGACAATTAAGATGTAGATCGGCATTAACTTACCCCACATGGTCCATTTGCCGATCTGAGTGCTTTTCGCGTACATTTGACTGCTGTGACGGCCCAACGAGGTCGATCCCCTGTTTCCGACCTTTTTTCATTCGAGATAGTAACATTGCGTTTCGATCATTGAATCCCCGCATCACTGGAAGTTGCCACATTATTACACGGCTTCAACGTTCACGGCAACTTGCAGCGTCCCCCCAACTTTTACTCATGGATCTCAGATTCGCACGACTCTCGATCCAAGCAAGGTCTATTGAGAAGGACTTTGAGACCCTTCACAAACTTCCTCCCGCGATGCTCATAAACGGAGAAAAGTTTGCTTGCGAGGCTTGCGTCAAAGGCCATCGTGTTAGTTCCTGCGACCATCAAGGTTCTATTGCAAATCTCTTCACACAGTCTCTATAGCTGACGAATAGGTCAACAGCTCAGCCCCTAGTTCATGTCAACAAGAAAGGCCGCCCAGTCTCCCAATGCCAGCACTGCCGACGCATGCGCAAAACTCGATCCCAACATATCCATTGTGAGTGTCATCAGAAAGGTCATATAGAGGAAGATTGTCCTGATAATAAGCCTGATGGCGAGCATAGTATGCTTCCCTTCCTAACCGTAATCCATTCAATCTGATCAAAGTCAGTCCCCCATACATGCTGCTGCCAACACATCTCAAAATGCACCTGTTCTCTCAAGAAAGAGCATCTTGAGTCCGTTCTAGAAGACTCCCTGTCGTTAATACCGCCAAAAGAGCAAATCAGACCACGCCCTACAAATATGAACTCATGCCAGAGCAAAGCAACATTCTATACCAATAATCACCATTTCGCCTTGCTTGGAGCGACGAACGATCCCGCAAAGGACCTCAGCACTCTAGCAGTCAACCCCAGCAACTATCCATACTCTCTCACCAATTCTACTTCATCGTCGAATAGCCAGCAAGATATGTCAGTCCCAGAACAATCACCTGATAGTTGGTTCATGTCGTACGAGCAAGCCCATCAATACAGGTGGCTTCCGGTCGATTTGTCGCGATACGATTTCGACTCCGCTGAGAATCTTCAGGATTCGAGCTTGAACAACAGCAACTACATCGCCAGCGATCCTCCGTCCTACGAAGCTTTCGAGCAGTTCGACCTTTTAAACCCTGGGTTCACATATCCGAGCGGAGGTATATCGGTGGCGGAAGATTATGCGCTGGTCGATAGCCTGCAAAATGACACGAGCAGTCAAGATGGTGGTTGGATGTAATCACTATCGCTTGAGCTCATTATAGCCTCCACAATCCAATTGGGACGAAATTCAAACTTGATATCTTCGTGCCGAGCATTCTACCGTGATTGTCAACGAGACCGACCAAACTATCTGGCACCGGAAATATCGTAGTCACCTTGTCATTCATCACGTTGGTCATCCTCCGGACATGATGCCCTTGATCAATCATAATCCTTGGACACTCTAAACCCGATCATAGGTGCCCTCACCCGCAGTATTAGACTGCTAGTCACGACACTGATACTACTTAAAGCCATTGCCAAAGCCGCCCAAACAGGATCAAGTCTGATGCGACTTCCTCCACTGTTTATAGGGTACAGAACTCCTGCAGCGACAGGGAGGGCGATCATGTTGTACAGAGCCGCCCAGAAGAAGTTGAATTTGATCCGCCTGAAAACCGCTCGGCTCAAGTCGATCAGGATCAGCAATGTACTCAAGTTCGACGAGACGAGGACAAACCCAGCGGATGAGATTGCCACTTCGGAGCCAGACCCAATGGCGATTCCCACGTCGGCCACAGTAAGTGCAGGAGAGTCGTTGATTCCGTCACCCACCATCGCGACCGTGGCACGAGTCCTCTGTTCTCTGAAATACCCCCAGATACCGCGTGAGGTGACCTCGGTCCCTCTCTTCTGGAGATATTGGATTTTGTTCGCTTTCTGGTCCGGCAGAACGCCAGCAATGACGTTGCTCGTCTCGATACCGACTTTACTCGCCACGGCCCTGGCCGTCTTCTCGTTGTCCCCAGAGAGCATCCACACTTCGATCCCCCGTTTGCGAAGCGCGCTCACCACCTTGAAAGATTCTGGGCGTAGCGGGTCTGCAGTGGCGGCAATGGCACACAACACATGTGTTTGTGGAAGCTTCTCACCATTTGGCATTTCTGTGGCGGCGATCAAGATGACCGACTTCCCTTCCATCTTCCACGAATCAAGGAGCTCTTGATGCTCCACAGATACAGTGACATTGTTCTCCGCCATCAACGATTCATTTCCGATCAACGCGTGAATCTTGCGGGTGGGCTGAGAATCAACCAAAAGGATTCCCTTCATCCCCTTTCCAGCAACTTCCTCAACAACTTCGGCTTTGCAGTTCGTGATTAGTCGTGATACAGCGAATCTAACGGCGGCCTTGGCAAGCGGGTGAGTGCTGTCTTCCTCGAGACGCTTCAGCAGACCCAGAGTCTCCTCTTCGTTGACAGGGCCGTCAGAAGACACAACAGTCTCGTAGTTGGTGACTTTGGGCTCTCCGCCTTCGGTGAGGGTGCCCGTTTTATCGAAGACGATGCAATCCAACGCACTGGCCTCTTGGAAGGCCTCTCCTCCCCCTTTGACCAGGATGCCGTGCTTTGCGGCCAACCCGCCTCCGACAAAGAGCGCCGTGGGCGCCGCCAGCCCAAGTCCACAAGGGCAGGCGATCACGAATACGGCGATCGCAAATTGAAGCGACCAAAAAGGCCAGCCTCCGACCTCGGTGTCTCGGTAATCTGGAGGCAAGACTCCAGCTTGGCCCAATGCCAGCCAAGTCAGCCAAGTGATAATGACGATCAGGACGACTATCGGGACAAAATACCCCGTGACGAGGTCGGCAATCCGCTCCACCGGGGCCCTTTTGGCTTGACCTTCGCGCACCACGTTGATGATGGAATCCAACATTGACTTTCCAGCCGCGCCGGCGACTCGGATGGATATCGGGGAGGCTTTATTGATCGTGCCAGAATACACGACGTCACCGATCGACTTCTTTACCGGCATTGATTCTCCTGTAAGGCTGGACTCGTCGAACTGAGACTCCCCTTCTGTGATGATGCCGTCATAGGGAGGTGAGCTACCGTTCGCAATTCGGACAATGTCACCCGCGTCGATGAGATCCGTGGCAATTTGGGTCATCGTAGTAATACCGGTTGCGCTGTCAGTCGTCACCAGAAGCGCCTCCGTCGACTTCAGTTTAGAGAGAGCGGCAACGGCGTCACCGGCTTTTGCCTTCATGTATGCTTCTATCCATCGACCGAAGAGGAGAAACATGGTTAAAAAGACGACCGAGTCAAAGTACGATTTAGGTGCGCCAGCTTTTGTCGTATCGGCTTTGCGGGTGGCGGCGATGATCAGCTCCGCGATCGAGGCAAAGTAGGCAATGGACGTGCCGAAACTGATCAACATATTCATGCTTCCGAATCGGTAAAACCGTCGCGCAATCGGTACTTTGCTCCCGGGTCGCCACAACGCGCGCAGTTCCTTGATGGTACGTCGGTGAAAGAGGTCTGCAGAAAAAAAGTAAACAGGTGTAGCCAGGATGAAATTAGCCCACTCAGCCCGTGAGACTCCCCCAAGTTGAGTCATGAGATACATGTATCCCGAATCACTGTGAGGAACGAGATTCATATATACTATACCAATGATCAAAGCAGGAATTGCCACAGTGACCGATAGTATCACACGGTACAAAATGTGCCTCTGCTCGCGCGCCATCATTTTCCTTGACCGTTCTTCCAGCGTGGGAGGATGGTATACAGAGGCTTGGAAAGAAGGATCCACATCTGTGAGGGCAGATAAGACGGTCCGGATGGTATTTCGAGGCGCGTCCGGAACGTATGACAGGGTCAGGACGGGATTGCTCGACGAAGGTGCGGTCTCCAGAGTGACCCAGTCCAGCTCTTCGATGGCATTTTGGATGCGCTTTGGGCACTGTTCGCAATACAGTCCGGCAATGCGGATCGATACTGTACGCACAGAGTCTTGTTCTGGCGACGGATCAACGGAGGACAACGATTCTAGGGCTGCGCCGTAACCCGCGTTTTCGATGGCCTGAGCGATTATATCGACATTATCTTTTCCTGCGAAGGTGACTGACGCGGTGTGGCTGAGAAGACTGACTTCCACCTTCTTGACGAAATCCAGAGCCTGGACAGCCCGCGTGATGTTGCCCACGCACGAGCTGCAGGTCATACCCTCGAGGGTGTAAATCGCATGCCAGGGATTGGCGGGCGCGTTGTGTGTTGCTGGCTTGTTTTCCTTGTGCGATTGCAACTGGTCGAGTGAGGCACCATACCCCACCGCTTCGATCATGGCTATGAGTTCCTTAATACGCGATTCGGAATCGTCTCCTTGAAACACAACCTCGGCACTGTGGGTGATGAGACTGACGTGGGCAGATCGAACCCATTCCTTCTCCTTCAGAGCTTTCGTGATAGCACCAACACAGGAGCTGCAGGTCATGCCTTCCACCAGGAAGGTGGCATCGAATTGCTCGGGGAGTTCGGACAGACGGTCAACCACCACGGGAAGCACCTTCTCGTCGACTGAGGACCGCACTTTTGACATCAAATCTTGGCATTGCCGACAGACCTCGAGATGACGGCGTCGCTTGGTTGCTTCAACCTCGTTTATGTGGGATCGCCATCTGGACAGGGCTTGCTCGAAGGGCAGTGGTTCGATGCCGCGCTCCAAGCCGTCGGACTGACCACTCTGCCCGAAGGCTGGATCGTAGACAATGTCATAGATTTCGTAGCCGGCATCAGCGAGAGCTTCGCTGATTGTAGCGACCGAGAGCGTGCGATGATGTTGGACTGTGACGGTGTAAGAGACGATAGATATTTGGATGGAGGACGGCTTGGGATCGAGTTCAGACAAGGCTGCCTCGATGTGGGAGGCGCAAGAGGGACAGTGTAGGTTTGGAATGAGAAATATTGTCTGCAGTTGTGTTGGGGAAGTCATGGTCGCGATATCATTAGAAGCTGCAGACGCTGCTGGGGGAGACAACATTCGAGCACAGACTCAGAGTTACAGACGGCTGCTGGTGATGATAATATATAGGCTAGGCGATCGAAGAAGGTACTAGATATGTAAAAAAGAATCAAAATTGGGATGCAGACTATGGGGCTGGGGGAGGCAGAGCTGATCCAATCGACTGACAGCGGTATGAGTTGACGGCCACTTGCAGTGTTCGTGGGCAGGACTCTCACATGGCTTGTTGCAGTTTATAAGACAAGTGCTGTTGTAGCTGCGATTGTAGGGTATAATGACCACCTCCGCGTTTCGGAGGTTCGTCATCAAGTGGAGCTGCCTCAGTGAATGGGAAGGAAAGACGCACAAACAGCGCAACCCTGTTGGCGCTTGCGCGTTTTGCGCCTGGCACTATCTTTCTTGAACGCAGAAACCACGCGTCATCCACTTTTCCGTTACCGGAACTGTCAAATCATCGGAAAGGAGCAGCACATAAACAGCTCAGAACAGCCAGTGCTCTAAACATCTATTGTCTATGCGCCATGTCCAAGCCTTGGTCTTCAGGCCTCTATGACTCACCTCTATGTAGCTTAGTGTATCCAGTCACTGCTCCATCCTTCCACAAGCATAATCAAGCTACCCTTCCATTACCGATGCGCATGCCGTGGTGCATCCATCCTCACAACAATACTTCACTTCTAGACAGCTCATCCTGAGTGCGCATATCGGTATGTCCCGGGATGCACTCTGCTGGGAGCTGAATAGAATACGTCTATGCGTCCGTGACCCCAATGCCGTCAAGGTGCAAATAGACACTACTGCTATCCGTTTGAACCACTCTTCTGACTGATAATCTGCCACACAATATCTGCGAGTCGTCATCGTTCTTGAAAGGAACCATTCGCGACTCGCGTAATGACCTTTGGAAAAGCCAGGGCCCCCTCTCAATCGCGTTGTGGAACGATGCGTTTCTGACTAGGGCCAATAAACGCAATGAGCGACTTTCGCGTTACTTGGCTCATGTGCAAGCCCCGTATAGCAACTTCGACGGGGACAAGACCCGTCCCCGCAGATTATGCTAACATCTACCATACACGCGATCGTGATGCCGAGGACTGTTGCTTTTCGCGTTGATCGGAAATGAATCGTTGATGGCGGAGAACAATGTCACTGTATCTGTGGAGAATCAAGAGCTCCTTGATTCGTGGAAGATGGAAGGGAAGTCGGTCATCTTGATCGCCCCGTCACAGAAATGCCAAATGGTGAGAAGCTTCCACAAGCACATGTGTTGTGTGCCATTGCCGCCACTGCAGACCCGCTACGCCCAGAATCTTTCAAGGTGGTGAGCGCGCTGAAGGACGAAGAGCCATCAAAGGCCGTTGGATCTACTCGTTAAAGGACGACGGACGTTTCAAAGCTCGCTGGGTAGCGAATGGCTTCGAACAGCAATACGGTATTGTACGAGCAGACATATGCATCGGTGGATCGAGCGTTTCGAATCATCTTTGCCCCCGCCGCTCTTCATGGCTGGGATATATAACAAATGGATGCAGTCACGGCATTTCTCAATTCGAACTTGCCGACAACGCATCAACAAGTTTACGTCGAACAGCCCCACGGCTACGGAGTAGGATACTGGTTTGCCTCCTTCTGAAAGCGCTCTATGGCCTCAAACAATCTCCACGAACATGGTACGAGACTGTGGAGAGATTCCTTTCCAAGAACGGATATCAGGCATGCACCGCTGATGGATCCGTCTTTGTGAATAAGGAGAAGCGAACCATAATTGCACTTTTTGTCGGCGATATCCTGATCACTGGACTCGATGAAACCGAGATCGAGAGGGCGAAAGACCACTTCAAGGCTGAGTACAAGATGACAGAGATAGGGAACATTTCTAAATATCTAGGACTTGACGTTACGCAGTCCCAGAACAAAACCAAGTTGCAAGTCAGTCAAGCAACGTACATCCATGAAATGCTCGAGACCTATGGATTCAAAGATTCAACCCGGTTGCCACACCGATGGAACCTGGAATTCTACTTCAGAAGTCCACTGCAGAAGTGGACATTAAGCTTCAACAAAAGTATCAGCGAGCCATCGGCTCACTGATGTACGCCATGGTCCAGACCAGACCAGACATAGCATACGCCGTCTCAACGCTTGCCCATTATTCGTCTAACGCGACCGACACTCACTGAACTGCTGTGAGGCGTATATTTCGATACCTTAGGGGTACATTGAACCTAGGGATCGAATACAGCAGAAACGCGAGACAGGGGAACGAATTAGTCGGTTATTCGGATGCCGACTACGTCGGTGATCGAGATCGTCGAGCGGGCTTCGTCTTTATGCTGGCTGGAGGACCTATTACCTGGGCGTCCAGGAAACAACCTAGTGTCGCACTATCGACATGCGAAGCTGAGTATATAGCAATGAGCACAGCAAGAACGGAGGCCACGTGGCTTCGGAAGCTACTAAATGAAGTAGATTTTTCTACACCGTCTACACCTCCACAAACGAATCTTGGTATCAAGATCAAACCAATGCTTTACGCCGACAATCAGGGGGCGATTACACTCACTGAAAACCCCGTCTTCTACAACAAGACAAAGCATATCGAGAACCGATACCACTATATCCGAGAACGAGTTACCGAAGGCTCTGCTGTGGTCAAGTAAATATCCACAGACAACATGATCGCTGATGGATTGACCAAACCATTGTCATGGATAAAGTCTCAACGATTCGTACAACAGATTGGCCTGAAAGAGATGACAACGTCCGAGGGATAGTGAGAGTCTGTGTACTGGAAGAGTCATGTCAGAGAGTCTGAGTGGGAGTGTTGGATGGTTGCAGACATCTCTCACCTGAAGTGTTTCTCCTGACAGGCAGACACCGTAGCCTAGGGCTGCCTAATGATCTGGCTTGGTGCCTAGCGAGATCAGCGTCTGCCTAGATGCATCCGGGAAGCATATAGCGAGTAGTTCTTCTGCTCTCTGTGGTAGAAGCTAAGCAGCACAATTATCATCAATGCATACCGCATTCGCTAGCTTCACCCCTCAGAACCCAACATGGAGATCTCTTGAAGGGAAATGCAATTTACCGCATCATTCGCAAAACGCTGCTCAGTTGTGGTTACTGCATTTCAAAAACCAAACTCGGACTGTACAAGTTCATTGTGACAACAATCCGCAAAGTCCGTATCGTGTTCCTGCATTTGAGCACTCAACATTTGATTTGAGGAGGCTTACGCGTCATACTCATCAAGGTGGGGCTATTGATTGGTGCCTCGTTCAACTGCAGCGGGAGCCGTGATTGTGATTCATGTTCAGTGAATCGATTCTCGTGGTCTGTGAGGGGCGCCGACATTCCTCAGCAAGCGACAAGCTTCTGCTCAGCAGGATAGCAGCAACTTACACAGTACACTACTGACAGGGCGCGAAAACAGGACAGAAGCACGCCAGAAGAGGACAGCAGAGAAAGGCAGACGGGCTAGCGGGGTGGAGATAGCGTAGGCGGGCTGGAGCATCCTAACTTAGTGGGCCCTTTTGCTCTATTTGTGCGTGTTTGGGGCGACTCCTCTTTCCTTGACGAGCTATAAGGTGACAGAGATGACCAGCGAAAGACCTGATGTCATCACCAAAGGACGGGTTCTGATACTCTGCTACATCACCTCTTCCAATCTGCTCGCGTCAGAGTGCCTGTACTATCTTTGACCCTCTGGTAAAGCGACATCTCACCACTGCGCCAACGAAATTAACCTCTTCTTCAGCGCAACTGCACTACAACTACCGACAAATACGTTTCCACGCCGCGATTAAAACCCATTAGAACCGATTCTTGGTGCAACGACCGCGCCCGCTGCTTGCCGCTGCTCTCATTCGCAATCGTTCACTCGACCAACCGTCCACACCGGTTCGCCAGGCAAGCTACACTGCTAAGATGGAGGCCGCGAACATGCCTTCCTCAACCTACACGCCCCCGCTGCCACTCGTCGTCATTTCATGGATCTCTCTTGGCATTGCCGTACTCGCATCCCTATGGCTTACCTTCGACATTGTCTACCGTCGAGGATGGGGGTCCATGATGGCGATCATGTAAGTGGCTCTGTCTCGTATCTTGTAGCCCTTTCTCCATAAAATGGTCGCAGACTGACTGAGAACGTGCTCTTGGGCTGTAGGATCCCAGTCTACATCATCAACGCACTCTACCTGTGGCCGATCACTGTGTGGACATATGTCAAGTACGGAAGGCCGGAGGTACCAAAAAAGGTAAAGAGATTCGGGGATGAAGCCCAAGCGGGCGAAGAAGACCCGCTCCTACACTCGCATCATCGGATGGGCCCTAGCGAAGCGAATACAGGCGCTGAACTGCGGTCGAATGGAAGTGGGACGTACACAGACGACCATACTGGTCACCAAAGTGCTAATATGACAAATGAACACGACGGCCACGCTCCAGAGGACAGTGGAGCAGCCCACCAGCACCATCACAACATGGGCGCGGACCGGCCAATATTCGCCACCGTCACCATCGCAACCTGCCATTGCGGTGCTGGCTGCGTTCTCGGCGACATAGTCGGGGAGTGGCTGGTCGATGCGTTAGGCCTCACGATCGGTAGGAGTATGCTCTTCGCCGCCTTCGTCGTCGGTAAGTCGGCACCTCCTCCGGTTTCCAACCTACCATTATCCGCTGACACTCTTGCTTTTTGCTCAGATTTCGTACTCGCACTCGCCTTTGGCATCGTCTTCCAGTACTTTTCCATCGCTCCAATGGCTGGGGACTACGGGTGGAAAACCATCGTCCGCTCCGTAAAGGCAGATTTCCTGTCGCTGACCTTCTTCGAGATCGGTCTCTTTGGATGGATGGCCATCTTCGACCTTTTGATCTTCGATCAGAAGTTGGGGATGAACACTGGGACGTATTGGTTCATGATGCAGGTGAGTCTACAGTCTCGATCTTATCCTTCTTGTTGAAAGTCATGCTGACGTATCGTGGCTCAGATCGGCATGTTCTTCGGTCACTGGACGGGGTTTCCTATCAACTGGTGGTTGATCAACGAAGGAATCAAAGAGGCCTGTGCTTGATGAAGGAGACGGCGGTGCTCGGATAGCCCGACAGAACTTCGGCCCGATTCTTCTAGATACACCTCCAGACCTTTGGGAAGCCTGGTATATCAGCGAAGCAAATCAAATGGAACACCAGGCGTCACAGCGGTACTCTCCACAGGTTTCATGTCCTATTCTGCTCATAATTTATCAAGCAAAGATTAAGGCTGGTCATTCCGATTCTTTCGATCCATATCATACGGGTGAACATCGTTCCACCGAACCTCGGTCTCCACAGGGGAAACGACATCTAAGGACAGAGGCTATTGCGTGACAAGGCAGACTACAGTACTGATCAGACAGCCGTCCGGCTTCATCAGAAGGAAGAAATGTGTGGGGATACAACTCTCAGCAGAAAGATGCGCAACACTGGCCGTACGAAATAGCAAGATTCAACACCATACAAAGATTTGACAAACGTTCCAGTAGAAACCGTCGCTACTGGCGTGTCCAGCACGACGAGACTTCTACGTGTTCTGTGCCTTCGTTCCTCCTTGCAAATCCTCTGTCTACCGTACCGCTCTGATTTTGGACGGGTAGCCATCAGCATCAGCTGTGCAGCACGCCGGTAGTAACGAGCAGCAGAGCACTACCGACTTCGAGGCCGGAGTTCGAATGATCAGACATTACCCGTATCGGAGGCGATTTGCTTTCTCGAGTGATGAGTTAGTGTTGAAAACAGTCTGACCTGACAGAACTGCGGAAACACGGCAACTCGGGCTACCAAGGCATTGAGTGATTCTGTTCGCGATCTATTCGAAACCAGCACTACTCCATAGACATTACTGCAAAAGTCAACCGAACAGCCCCGCTAATCTATATCGAAAAAATTATCCTCTCGTCTAGACACACTCAGTACCAGGCATTAGGCAGTGCTCTTTGCTATGCTCGTCTCTCGCACCGTAGTAGCGTATCCCGTTCGTAGCGTTGCTAATAAAGCATGTGGCCGAATTGTGTCGCGCACAATATGGCTGGAAGCGGGACGCTGCGCATTACGTTTGTCCTGGCAAGGGACGTTCCCACACTAGCTGGAGCCGTTGCATTTGGATAATTGGCGGCGGACTCAATCGATCCCAATAGTTGTCCAAGCCGCTCCTGACCTTCAATAAGCACTACTGCCATCCCGCTCTGCATTGAATCAAACGGTCAGCCTCTGAGTTCAGATGTTCCTTGAATACACTTACCACAAGGTGCCATTGCACATAGCAGTGGAGAAACCACGCCCCTGGATTGTCGATGACATATCTGTGACACATTAGCAATGAATGAACTACGCCCGAACACTATGTGGCACACCTGATAACGGCCCACCCGGACGGTGGCAGATCGATCGTATCTCGATAAGGGGGATTTTGCAGATTAAGAATGTTTGATGGCGCCTCCGTGACAGAACGATACGGAAACATTCCGGTACCTGATCCCGAAAACTAGAATTTATGACCATGCAGGTGTATCGGATGTCCCATCTATTGAGATTCAGTGTCAGCTATGACTCATGGATTTGCCATTCTAAAAGATTCAACTCACCGTATCCATCGAATCGTTTGCGACGTGCATGATCAGATCAATTGTTGAGTTACCGGGTAAGTGCAGACTTGTAGCTGCTTCCCAGCCGTCAGAAGTATTGCCGTAAATGATTGGTCTGGACGGTTCTGAGAAGGGCTGACCGTCGATGACCCAGGTGACGACGTCGGTTTGATTGATAGCAAATAGTTTTGTGACGGCAGATGGTCCGCTGGGAGGGCCACTGCTGTCAAATGGCGCAAGCGTCTGTTCGTCCAGCTCAGCAGCAGTGAGTTTTGCAGACCCATTCACAAGCGCCCAAGGCAAGGCAGGATTATCCATCGTGGCCAAATTGGTGGCATTTTGGCCATTGACCTGCCGTGAGTTAGTACAACTCTTCGCTAAGGGCTGGAATTGAATCGCCTTACCTGATATGACAGTATTGCCTGACCTTCAATGACCTGTTGCATATCTCCGTAGGGATACGAAGCGAATCGCAGATTGTAGTTGCCCGGCATCTGATCCAGTCTCACCATTACCGAATAACGCTGGCCTACTATGATGTGTATAACTTGTCATCGTCAGAACAGAAAGTCAATATAAGCGTGCCAGAACCGACCTCGGCCTTTTGTGGCTTCACATATAGTCCGTCTGCAGCGTAAACAATGAAAGAGTGGCCATTAAGTGAGACACTCAGCCTACTCACAGCACCGGCGTTGACCAAATGGAAAGCCGTCCACCCTTGAGAAGCATCGGCATTTAACACCAACTGCTCTGACGTAGTGTTGGTGCAGGTCTCTGGTGGGAGGGAACTTTTATCAAAGCCTGGCTTGAACATCATGGGTGGACTGCAACCTTTAGGACCGAGAGTGGACATCATGTCGGGCATGCTGGACATGCTAGCCGCCGGGGCCATATCAGTGCTAGTTGCCGAAAGAGTGTTCATCTCAGCGGTTGCAGAATCTCCCGTCATCGACATATGTTCCGATCGTTGCCGTACACGCATGGTCATGGAGCAGTCCATCGACATAGGGGATGATGAGACTGTCTCCATTGGCATTTCGCTGCTCGAAGTTGAGTCCATTGACATGCCAGAAACGCCAGCAGCCGGCGGTGTCGACATCGGATTGACAGGATCATGTGGATCGTTGGCGAGGAAGGACTCTATTCCCAGTCCCGGATTGGCTTGAAGGACGCTTTCGGGCAAGCACTGAACTCTCCCGTACCCATTGGCCAGAAGACTGTCGACACACTGAGGGAAGGCTCCGGTTTTGAAGTATTCATCGTAGATAACATCTGAGAGTCTATGATACCAGTCGGCCAACAGAAGCGGCGTGGCAGCTCGCTCTACACGGAGCATTGTATCTAGCTCTTTGCTGTCTTGAGCGAGGCTCTCGAATGGACGGCGGCGTGATGGTGAGGGATGTATGAGAAGTGGGCCGCGAACAGCGTCATCGTAGTAAGCTCGAAAATGAGAATGATACCAGTAAGCGCCGTACTCAGTACCTGTGGAGAAGCGGTAGGTAAAATTGCCTCCTGGCGGGATGGGAAACTAGCACACATGAGCATCTTGACAGCTGGCAGCAACTGGTACATCAACACACCTGAGTGATACCAGGAACGCCGTCCATGTCCGGGGTACCACGTTGAAGAAGACCTGCACAAGACGTCTTGGTCAGCGCCTTTCCCAGATTCGCTCGAGCAAGATTCGCACGGGAGGGGGGACAAACCATGCCAATGAATGGTTTGCTCGACCGGCAAATCGTTCTGTACAAAGATTTCTAGGTCGTCACCCTCGTCAGCCTCAGTTAAGGGACCAGGCTGTTGACCGTTGACAAGGTAGACTTCGCGCTTCACTCCATCTGCGATGTTTTGTCAGAAAGAATTGGGAAAGGTAATCTCGGTTTGCTACTGACCTGGAGCTCGCGTGCCGGCATTCAAGGTAAGATTGTACGAACGAAGCGCCGCAAGTGTTTTCTGCGGTTGCAACAACAAAAGGACCAGGGCGCACTGCAAGACTTGCATGCTTTGCGACACCATCTTGCGTCGTAGCACGAGCTTCTACTGGAGAATTGTTTGGTGAGCACGCAGCAAGCTCAGGGAGTGTCTTTCTTTTAAACGAGACCGCCGACGTTGAAGATCAGACGTGAGGCGAAACAGGGGCTGCTACTGGGTGGTACTGGCTCTCGATCTAGACGTAGTTACGGCGGCAAACTCTTAGAGTAAAGTGTTACTGTCCATGAAGGAACTCCATTTTCATGCTTGAGAAGATCAGGCTGCTAGTGGCCAGCCGGGCTGAGACGACGGCCACCACGGCCATGAGATACCCTCTCCTGGGTGAGCGTCCACAACGCACCTTGGACTGTGGACTTCGTGGGACATTTGTGATGCAGCATCACAGTTGTCAAAGCATGTGGTGTTGAATTGAGCGTTGATATATGTTGCCGGCTGACCAATTTCATGGTCCCGAAAAGTCTTCGGTTTGCTATGAGGAATAAATTGATGAGAAATGGCCCGGTTCACTGTAGCAAAAAACGCTTCAATGTCAGATTGAAGTCCCGAAGCAGAGACCACCCCGCAACAAAGGACGAAAAGGAATCTAAGGCACAATTTTAGATTCCAATCATGTAGGAATGGTGCCCTTCAGGGAACTACTGAAGCGTACCTTATCACACTCTTTGAAGATACGAATTCATGTGCCATCCATGCTAGGAGAGTCACAATACAGCGTAGGGATATCTTGTTGGCACTTCGCCTGCGTGGGGATCACTTAGATTGGTGACACTGTTGATTAAAGAATGTTGAATTACTTCACGATAACTTGGAACTGCGTAAGTAGATCCTTCTAAAAGATGTTGTGTCCTTTGGATATGGATGAATATGGAATGATAGATGACCACCTTAGAAGATGCTTCTCCCTTTAAACTACTCGCCGGATTCACAGTGAGACAATTAGTTGTCCTTTGGCCAGGGCGTGCACGGGCCATAACTACCTCGACGGGGTTGTGGCCCGTGCGCCCCAACTTTTACCGATGGTTTGCCGGGCACCACAGCGATCGTTGCGAATCATTAGCTTTCGCACGCTTAAAGATCCTCCGGGTTGTGGCCTGTGCATGCCAAGACGACCTCTGTTCTACCAGCAACCACGTGTCACAGAAATCAACACCAGAGACCACGTCAAATCTTTAACATCACTCCACTCTTAACACCGCGAAAGGTTCGAACCCTCACTCCCTTACGATGTCGGATGTCGACGTGAGAATACAAGGCATAGAAGAGACACTCAAGGAGCTCCTGGAACTAGTGGACGAGTATGAATCATCCGGCAAGCACCCGTCCGCCGAAGCGCGCAAGTGAAGCCAATCGCCCTGGAAGTCGATCCGCTCTATAGTTGATAAGCTGGCGCAAGATTTTCAGTATGTCAAAGAAACGGTCGAAGGCTCGGGTATGAAAACCGGACACGATCGAAGCACGGGAGCTGATGACCAAAACGCCACTCTGGAAGATCCATTACAGATGTTAGACGGACCAATCCATTGGGTAGCACGCAGTATGCACATGGCCCTGCAGTGGTTCGCGATGCAGCACCTTGAATATGAATACTTTTGGAACTGGGAGACGGACCTTCGATATCTTCCCTGGAAATATTGAGAGTGAGAATTCTGCCAGCGAGAATAATTGTGTTCTGGATATTCCGCTCGCCTTGATGACTCGCCTATCGGAAAGCACTGTCTAAGCTGTACAGAGTCCTCGATGCCCATCTACTCCCGGTTGCGTCTTCGCCAACTTTGGCGGGCGACCGCGCTTGCCGTTTGTCTTTTGACGAGTGTCCGTCTGTTCTCCATCCCCCTCCCCGGCTTCGTCGCTCCCTTCGTCAATGTTCAGGACACGTCCGGTTGGTTGTCTCGCTCGTAACGAGTGTCGTTGGGTCGGCGGAGTTGACGCGTCGAAGGTGATCGGACGCGTTGGGGTGGTCGGGTCCGCGTTCAAATAGGTTGCAGTGTTTTCGAAAGCCTTTTGGGAGTGTGAATGGTCGCGTGAGCCTTCCTGGCCCGTGCTGATGGCTTCTGCTGTTGCCATCTTCTCTCGCATCATAAGTTACGAGTTCTTTGTTTCCACCAATCACTGCGGCTTACACCGAATGTCACCCCAGGCGTCATGCAGGACGAATTCCCGCTTGTTCCGTTACTATGTAATAAGCTTTCAATGGACCGAACTCCCTTACATGTCATCTTCTGGTGGCTAATCGGCAGCAGACCAAGGAGCAATAGGACCTTTGAAGCAAGACTTCTCTTGACAACGCACAACCTTTTACAGGGCAAGAACAATTGAAATATGCCTCAGAGTCGGAGCAAGTATGTTCCCGACGAGCGCCGCCAACATCTCGAGCAGAATGGTCTTCGACTCAATTTCAGTTCCGTAGCAGGCTCGATTCCTGGGTTCAACGCAACACATGCACGCTTCGATAAGATCGAAAACAAATCGGAGGATGAAGAGTCGAATCGCGATAGCCACGTGCAATATCACTGGCGCTCACGCGACAACCGCAAAGGCAAGCCAGCCCCCTTCTTAAAGTCCTTACCCGCTGAACATCCCAGGCCGTCACCCTCTCATAGTCCCACCAAACCATCCGCTAGCCCAGAACAAATTCCATAAATCCCTCACAGGCGTCAAGCGAATGTTCAGTGAGTTTCCGTATTGGGACATCTCCTTCTGGGTCGCTTTTCTCTTCACTGTTGGCTGTTTCATCTTTATCATAGCCAGCTTGTTCTACTGGCTCCCCCTAGCATACCCAAGTACGGAGTTTCGCAAAGAAACTACTATCGGAGGAGGCGTGTTGTTTTTCGTTGGTGCAACACTGTTCCAGGTAGGGGCCGTATTTCTGATTTTCGAAGCGGTCAACGAAAACCAGAAGGGCTGTTTTGGCTGGGCAGTGCGGGAACTTTTCTGCGAAGTCGACCCCTCGAGCTGTACGCATCACCATCAGAGAAATGACAAGAGCGCGGGCCCACTGCTCCGGCGCAGGTGGCGGTGGTGGCCAAGCTGGCATGAGTTCCGCACCCACTACATCCGTGAGATTGGATTCGTCGCCAATATCTCGCTTGCTATCGGAGCAACTGTCTTCTATGTTTCTGGCATCCTGGATCTTTCTGGGATCTACGGCCACCTGAGTCAAGGGGTGCTCTGGGGCGTGTACTGGTTGTCATATCTGGTTGGCAGTGTCCTCTTTGTATTCTCAGGAATCCTATTACTGCTCGAGACGCAGGAGAAATGGTACAAGCCAGCACCCCATGTAATAGGCTGGCATGCTGGATTGTGGAACCTTATTGGCGCGGTGGAATGGATACTGTCGGCTTCGTTTGGTTACTGCTCGGCAAGTTGGTGTGAATATCAGGGTGACTTAACGTTGTAGTGGGCATCGGCCGCGTACACGATTGGAAGTGCAATACTGTGGTATGAAGCGCTCGACAAGTAGCCAGTTTATACAAAGAAGACCTGAGGTAGGGGAGCGAAGCTGTATATACTGCCCACACCAAGAAAAATTGGCCAAAAGCATGGCACAAGCCGGTTTTTGATGCGGTAAACAAATAGTGGGAGGATCACTACCACGGGCCGCCAATTGCCACCACCACCATGCCTGGACTAGTTGACCAGTTTCGGCCCTCAGATGAGTATGACTTACTCGCACAAGAGCTTGATGTCGTTGATCCTGAGGTGAACGCACTCGACGAGCACAAACCCTGTACCACTTAAACCTCCTATTGCCGCCTCGAGGTCCTGAGTCCATTCCTAAAAGAAAGCTGGGCAGGACTTTTTAAGTGGGAAGAATTTCTTCAGGCCCGGCTTCGAATAGTCTTGTACCTCTCTGAGGGCTGGCAGCTGCCGACGGCGAGCGTTGATAAACCAGTTGTTAATCTCACGAGACTGTCAAGACAATGACCGTGCAAGAGTGGGAATGTTGGCAACTCACCTGAATGACCGTCAGACCTGTCCGCTGAATGAAATCTTGCTTCTGCTCATCACTGTGATAGGGATGATCCAAGTGCTCTTGCAGCCATAGGCCAAGAATGTCGGTGATGGGCGTCGGAAAGTTGCCTCGGCATCGTCGACCATTGCCGTGGGTCCGATAGCCCATGATCGGGTAGGACAACAGTTGACTGTACTTCGTAAGGTATGGAGAGGTATCCAGGGATCGATGTCGCCTGTCGTATCCCAGCGGACTCCGATCTTGATCGTAAGGCTGAGGGTATCTGCTGAAGTCCACAGGCTGATCGTACGATCCGTCTGACATGTGGTATGGGTTGTACCGGGGAGCGGCGTGAACTTCTGGCGTCCTCCATCGTGAGTATGTGCCCGGGCTGTCATGGGCCCGTCGGCTCACGAAGTAGGTTGATGAGTAGATGCGCTCTTGAGTGTCGGAGGGGACCATGGACTGGCTGATGGCGTAGGGTTGGGGTTGAGTTGGGAGAGTTGGTCCAGCACTCATCGGAACAGGATCGGCATATGTGGACGATGTAGACCAAGGTGAGCCGTATTCCGCCGGGGTTTGCAGTGGGAGAGGGTAGAAGTCCATTCATCTTCATTTGGCTTGTTGGGTAGGTGGGATACGCCATGGGGCTGAAGTGCGGTTACACCGGAGTTGGGATGCTAGCCACATTCATGCTCGTGGTGGATTGAGGGCTGAAATATGGCACCGCTTCCGGCCTCGAGTGGGATGGCACCTCTTGAGTGTGGGTCTCGAGAGTGTGCCCGCGTGGAGGAGGGATGGCCTGGTTATCATGTCAGTAAGAGCTCGACGTTACTCGTCGTCGGGACAACATACCTCCCGAACAGATGGCAGTTGTTGCTCAGCCTGAGGGATCTCGAGCCTAGGTTGGCCGTGCGAGGCATAAGGCCTGTCCGCTGTTTGGTTGTAGTGGTCCATGTTTGGAAGGATGACTTTGATAGAAAATGAGAGTAAAAGTAATGGTTGAGCTTGATGAATGGGATCCAAGCAGGGCAGGCTCGAGGCTAGATATTCACTTGAGATAGGATCGAATCCGCACCTTCCAAGTGTCTCCTCGATCCTTGCGAGACTGATGTCTGCCAATCACCGGCTGTCGGTGGGGGAGACGCCCAGTTCAGTTGTCCAGCTGCAGGAGAACTATGGCACAGGAGTCTTCAGCGCGGTTGACAATGCATTCACAGTACCAAAAGACGACAGAAAAGATAGAGACGTAGCCAAAGCACCGAATGGAGCTTTTCATATCGCGTCGGGCTAAGATGAAGCAAGGAAAATACCGGTGTCAGCGCCGGGGCCCTCCATTGCCGCCGTTTTCGAAGTAACTTTTGCCGGATTTCGCTGGGTGGCAACGAAAAGGAATCATAAACCATCTTGTGACAAGCTGAGCGAAAATTAGACTAGGTGTAACGCACATTAAAGGATTGACAGGTCGATCTTGGACCAAGATTCGGCAAGAGAAAACAGAATCCCCGTAACAATACCAGGTATTGTACTGTGCCCAGCGCAATTAGGGCATAAAGCTCAGGTAATTGCTCCAGCGCCCCTCCCTCGTTTCGCCTTCTTTTCCATCCCTGTTTGATATGGTTACTGTCACCTCGCAGACACTGAACTGGACTTAGGCCTTGATGCACGAAGTCGGGTATATTGGGGGATGTGACATATAGCCCGAAACATCGTGCTAATTGAGATTTCCGAGAGCATCTCCCCAGCTTGTACTATTAGTCCTGCAAATCTTTCACGCAGCTATAAGAAATTTGTCGTTCATGCTCCCAACAGGGACCACAGCACTGGTATGGATAATCAGAGTCTGCCCATGTCAACAGACTGCCATGGCGCCGTCGCAGATCAGCACAGGACCCGCTGCACTCCCACGATCGTGAATACATCTTCTCAGACGGTGCTGCAGCCTCCGGCACACGATCCGGACAGTCTGATCGCTCCGGGAAATGCTCCAACAGAGATCAGCCTCTCTACGGCGGCACTTACTGCCCGGCCAGAAGCTGCAGACGGGGGCTCCTGGCCATCTAAACTGGCAACATCTGAAAATCTCAGAAGTAACAGTGCATTCCCTGATGTGGCATCCTCGATAACGCCCTAAACCTTGAAGTTGTTTATGCCCGCAACTAATGGTCTCCCATTGTTGAGATATCTACTAAAAGTCCAACATAATCGATACGAGCTACTCACAATGATGCCAAATTCGACATGGCCCTAAGAGTGCAGCCACTCAATCGGCTTATCACCTTGCGCCGGTGTTTGTTCCTTCGTGAGCCCGCTCCTCTTGTCTACAGAAATTTTCTTATCTGATCGATGGCAATTTCATAGAGCATGCGAGAACCGCTTTCCTACCGTTCTCAAATGCATCGTCCTTCCTCCGCCCGTATCCTCCTCTTCGCCTTCCCGAAGTCACCGAGTCCCCAAGAGCAGTTCATTACTGGGGCATGGATGCTTAGTGTCCGGCATTATGGATCTCCTTAATAAAGCACAACCGCAGAGCTCCAATGCTCAATTCTTCCTCGAGACGTCGGTCCCGAACGTAGAGCGAATCGTTCGGGCAAGGCGGGAGAACAGCTCATTGCAAATCTGCCAATGCCAGGCCGAAAAACGAAATCTCGAAGAGGCGCTAGAGATCCTGGACGGCATGGAAAGAATGGTTGCGCTAGAGGGGGGACCGAAGCAGCATAGGTTGTCAAAAGTCTCGTCTATCAAATCGCGGGTCAGCCAGGCGGTAAACCTCCTCGACGGCGTCACCAGAACCCTTGAGCGGCCACCTTTGGTCTTCATCACCCGTGAAAGCGAATTTCTGGATAGCGTTCTGCAAACCTTACAACGCGATTGCCAAGTGGCTATTCAACCCTTAGACCCACCGGTTTCCTCAGAAAATCACGAACAGGATGAAAGGAATAGGTTAATGCTTTCAAGGCACAGCTGCTTGTTTAGTGATCCCTTCAAGCTACGGCAAGCGAATGCATCGTGAAGGAAATCAGCCTTGCACTCATTTTCACAAATACCTTCCGGACGAAGCTGATTTCGATACCAATGTCGTGTTCTTGTTCCATCTGTTTGGTGTTCAACAACACAAGTGATGATCTCCAAGCGGTACGGCCTTCAGCAATGAAATCATATTACCAATTCCTCTAACCTGGCTTCGATAGACTTCTCACCTCCAGGGATAGAAGGAAGCGGTTGCACGGCGCTGAAGCTGAAGCCGAAGCCGAAGTCGACGAGTAATAGGTACCCTTCTAGGCAGTAGTGTTTGCTGAGAACAGATCCGTCCTACGCAACCAGACGACGATTGCTTTTTTTAAGTATAAGCGTGCTATTGTTGGACCAATCATGGTATCATCCATCTTCTTCAGCCTTACATTTTTACTTGAAGCACTAACCTCCGCAGGTGCGACCAACCACAGACGACGATACGGGATTGAAGGTGCTGCGGGAGCCGACACCGAGCCCGGACCAAGATGGAAAGACGATTATCGAGTGAGCGCATTATCTGGCATGACTGCTCCATCTCGCTAACGTGCTGCAGTATCGTCGCCGTCCACGGCCTCGGAGCGCACCCCGGCGACACCAGGAGCAAGAAACGCGGTGAGGGTGGTGAGGACCGTTGGGTCAACTGGCTTCAAGAGGAGAAAATGCTACCGGTAGTGATACTAAACGCACGCATCATGCGGTACGGATACAAATCGGACTGGTTCGGACCGGACGCGATAGAACAATCGGCTCGGACGGTGGCACCAAGGCTTCTTTTTTCACTGAGATGGAAGCGAAAGGTAAAAAAGAGATAAGCTTCTGGACGTGGAGTGGACTGATAGGAGAAGAGCTGCGTGGATCGACCGTTAGTATTTATTGCGTATAGCTTCGGCGGGCTCATCGTCCTAAAGGTCGGTTCGCATTCAAAAGGAGAAACGTTAGCTGATCCTGAAGTAGGCTGTATGCGACGCCTACCACGACAGTAAGGAGTGGCCCGGCGTGTTAGATGCGGTCAGAGGGCTGGTGTTCTTCGGCACGCCGTTCCGCGGGGCGGACGGAATGAGTCAAAGCGAAATGGTGCAGGCGGCGGCACGAGAGTTTGCAGAAGAAGATATCGAAAGCGAGCCCCTCCATATCCTCGACCCGGGCAATGAGCTGCTGCAAGATCTGGTGGATGATTTTCAGAAGAGGGTGTGGACACAAATGCCTCACGCACGCATCGCGTGTTTCTTCGAGCTCCAAGCGAGCGAGATTGGAGCAATCGTCGGGAGGCAGAGACCAAAGGTGAGTAGAGTATGTTAGGATATGTTTGGCTCATACTGATGTGATGGAGACGTTCGCTGTCAATGAACGATCTGGATGTCAGGAAACGTGTTGACTCACGGGATGCGCTCGTTGGTCTCATTGCGTCTTTATATGATTTTGGCGATTCATGAAGCCCATCATTGCGTGCAAGACAGGCTGCAGATGGCAGGCCGAAAAGAGGAGAGTATATTCGCTTACTTGAGAACACAAGTATTGAAGGGATGAGAAACAGGGGCGTTGTTCCGTTGGGTAGGAAAGGGTTGTTCTTGGCCAGAATGCTACAGCCATGGATCTTCTTGAGGCCTTTATGCGCCCAAGTTTTAGTCAGCTTTGTTTCGATTCTGACATACGGCAGCTAAACGCAGTATGAACGCTAATTGGTGATGGATGACCTTGGGAGCTTTGAAGCTCGAATCTTTTCGGGGTGTGGTTCACGACCTTCGGCGCTTGGGCGATGGAGAATCGTTTCAACTGGTGATTATGGTTAGCATCAAGGCCCCTTGGGCGACGATCGACTCCCCAAGCTGGGCGTGCGATATTAACGCCGGCCTGTCCCCTGTGTCCAGGAGCTTGAGTCACCTTTACGCGAAAAGCGCTCATCGGCATGTGGCTCCAGGAGGGGGAGCAACCGGCTACCCCAATATGCAAACATAAGAGGGTCTCCAGACCCAACGATATGGCCGCCACATCAACTCGTCGAATCCCATTCTTCGTCCAGTTCTTCCAGACGTGCCAATCTCCTCACAATTCAAAGATGAAGTACCTGGGTCGCCGAAACCCCTTGGGTGGTCTACTGATGCAGACCACCTTTCTCATCTCCAACCTGCACTGCCCGACCTGTGCGTCGCTCATCGAATCCATCTTTTCCAGGCTGCGACCTGCGCCGGATTCTGTCCAGGTGTCAATTGTCCCGCACACGGTCACAGTGAGGCATTCACGCTCGCTTGACGTCACCACCATCGCCCAAGCTCTCGATGATGCCGGTTATGACATCTTTGACCTTGTCCCAGATCCAACCTCGTCGCAAAGAGACCTGCCATCCAACTTGCACCAAGGTCTGGAGCCGCCATCATTTGAATACGCTCTTTCCCGATGGCGTTGCCATATCGCCGAGGTCGACGCGGACAAGAGAAGCCGCCACCTCGAGCACTGCCAACAATGTCAGCCGAGTTCGAAATGTGCGACAGAAGAGGTTGAGAGTTTTTCGCTTGTTCTCGACCATCTCCCAGACGTACCCAAGCAGTCCAAAAGCCAACTTTGTGGTGGAAGGCATGACCTGTAGCTCATGTGTCGGTGCCATCACCGGAGCACTCAACGAGCGTGTCTGGGTTCGATCGGCCGATGTTAGTCTCATCACTCACAGCGCCGTAGTGATATTTGATGGGGAAGACGTGCAACATCGTGTCAAAGAGATTATCGATGCGATTGAAGATGTTGGTTACTCGGCGTCACTTGACGCGGTTCAAGAATACTTTGCATCTCGACCACCCAACAAAAGCGCCCTTGCCGACTTGTGGCATGCGACGTACGCTATAGACGGCATGACTTGCAGTTCCTGCGTCGGGAACATCACAAGGGCTCTTCAAGACTTGGATTACGTCTCGAAAGCAGACGTGAGCCTAATCAACCATGCTGCCTCAGTTTACTTTGCAGGCAAGGATCATGTCGACGACATCTCCACCACCATTGAAGGGGTTGGCTACGGCGCCAGATTCGACACGTTGTCTACCGCTGAGTCCCACCCCGAGACAGGTTCAGACCGCACGATTCCAGTTCGCATTGACGGGATGCATTGCGGGCGGTGTCCCGATCGCGTCGTACAGGCAATGAAGCGCGTGAAGTCGGTGACCATCGAGACCATGCCAACTTTGAAAGATCCTATCTTGACGGTGTCATACACTCCAAACCCACCGCACTTCACAGTGAGGACATTGTTATCAGCAGTGAAGGACACTGATCCTTCTTTCGAAGTCTCGGTTCACCACCCCCCAACCCTCGAAGAGCGGTCCAGAAAGATGGTGGCATGAGAACAGCGCCATATCCTATATCGCGTTGGCTTATCTGCTGTGGTGGCTATTCCTGCCTTTATCATCGGTATTGTCTACATGAATCTCGTCCCCCATGACAATTCGGGGTATAAATATCTCATGCAGAGCTCGCGGGGGTTACACGTGCAGAGTGGGCTAATTGCATTATGGCCACTCCCGTTTACTTTTTCGCCGCAAATCTTTTCCACCGGCGCACATACAAGGAGTTACGCGCGCTGTGGAGGCCGGGAAGTCAAGTTCCTATTTTCAAGAGATTTTATCGATTCGGCAGTATGAACATGCTAATCTCTTTTGGAACATCCATCGCATACTTTGCGTCGATCGCAGAACTCATCATTGCCGCAACGCGTACATCAGCCATGTCAGCGGACGGGTCCATGGAAGGGAGTGGGTCAGGCATGTCCTATTTCGATTCAGTGGTCTTCTTGACTCTTTTTCTCCTTATCGGCAGATATATCGAAGCATATATGAAGGCCCAAGCTGGCGATGCCGTGGCAGCCCTGACGAAGCTAAAGTCGACGCAAGCTCTGCTAGTCTCAACAGACAGCACAAGTGGACAATCTTCAACATCCCCGGTCCACGTCGATTTGATCGAAGCAGGTGATATCGTCAGAGTCGTCAATGGCAGCTCTCCTCCTTCTGATGGTGTCGTACTGGAAGGAAAGTCAAAGTTTGACGAATCCAGTCAGACTGGAGAGTCCATGGCCGTCACCAAAGAAGTGGGGGAGCATGTGTACTGCGGTACTATCAACATGGTCGCTCCAGTAACCATTCGAATTACTGGCGTTGCCGGGAAGTCGATGCTGGATTCAATTATAGAAGTCGTTCGTGAAGGACAAACCAAGCGTGCTCCTGTCGAGAGGATCGCGGATCTCCTGACCGGCTACTTTGTTCCATTTGTGGTATTGGTGGTAATCGCGACATGGATCATCTGGCTTTCTCTGGGCGAATATGGAGCCCTGCCTTCCAGCTATCGGGACACCGACTTCGGAGGCTGGCCTTTTTGGTCGCTTCAGTTTGCTATCGCTGTATTCGTGATCGCTTGTCCCTGTGGTCTCGGACTGGCAGCCCCTACGGCGCTGTTTGTCGGAGGGGGTCTGGCGGCGAGGTTGGGCATTCTTGTCAAGGGAGGAGGAGAGGCATTCCAGGAAGCCAGCATATTGGACTGCATTGTCTTTAACAAAACCGGCACTCTGACGGAAGGTGGAGAGCCCAAGGTCACAGAGTTCGAGGTTTTTGCAGACAACAACGACTCTCTCAATGAAGCGGACGTACTGGGTATCCTCAAGCGTCTCGAGGAAGACAGCAGTCATCCGCTTGCCAAGGCTGCCGTCGCCTTTTCTGTGTCGAGAACGTTTGCGAATTTCAATGCTGAGAAAGTGGAGGAAATTGGCGGCAAAGGCATGCGCGGGCTTGTTGTCGCGGCAACACAACCCCAGCGTAAGTTCATGGCGTTGGTCGGCAACGAAGCCTTAATGTTCGACAACAATGTCGTTCTGTCCTCTGACAGCCAAGAGAAGCTTGACTCATGGAAAATGCAAGGCAAGTCAGTTATCCTGGTTGCCACTGCTGTCACTTCCGACGGCGATGGAGGTTTCTCCCCTTTCTCATTGTCGGCTATCGCCGCCACTTCAGACCCACTACGGCCAGAATCCGTCCAGGTCGTGGAGTCGTTACGCAAACGAGGAATAGACGTCTGGATGATTTCAGGAGATAACGAGAAGACCGCTCGGGCAGTCGCCAGCAAAGTTGGGATCGAGATGAGTAATGTCATCGCTGGCGTCCTTCCAGAAGAGAAAGCGGAAAAAATTCAATACCTGCAGAGGGCCGGGGCAAAAGATGGGAAGCGCTCGCACACCGTGGTTGCCATGGTTGGGGACGGAATCAACGACTCTCCTGCTCTGACTACGGCAGATGTTGGCATAGCCATTGGCTCCGGCTCTGAAGTGGCCATCTCGTCAGCGGATTTCATCCTCATCTCATCAAACCTCATCTCATTACTTATTCTTATCGATCTTAGTCGAACGGTATTCAGGAGGATCAAATTCAACTTTTTCTGGGCCGCTGTCTACAACATGTTAGCGCTCCCTATCGCTGCGGGCGTCCTATATCCAATACAAAGTGGCGGCAGCCACATCCGGCTGGACCCTGTTTGGGCGGCATTGGCTATGGCTTTGAGCAGCATCAGTGTTGTGACCAGCAGTCTGCTCCTGAGGACGCGACTGCCGGTGTTGGGTTTCCAAGCAGCAAAAGAAACAACACTGTAGAGAAAGGATAAGTGGTCATTTTACATCAATAACAAATCGGAAAGCATGACCAAACGAAACATCTCATGAAGACAAGTTTCTTTGAAGGTGTGTCATGAATAATCCTCCCCCTGGAACCCCGAGGATCAGTCTTCATTACGGCACTGGGTCATTTCGTTCGACTACGAAAAGTGGTGGGCACATCGGCTGACCATGCCTAACTGATAACCGAGACACAGGCAGGGTGGCATAGATTTGAACGACGCCCGAGCTTCACTCTTGATACGTTGCCTGTACCACAGCTTCAACTCCGGTGGGGGGGAGAAACTATGAGAGGAGTATATGACAGTGCAACTTCCTGAATTGGCCAATCTATGCGATCGATGACTACAAAATCCTCGTTTGTGCTAAAGTGAAATGTACGAGGACTTAACCTATTTGTAGCTACGAACCTTATAAAAGCGTTGAGTGGATTGAAGCAGTGAAAAGGTTTAGCCCTTGTTTCCCATCCCTACAGATCTGCGAGGTTACACTTTTAGGGGTCAGCATGAGGATCGCCATGACTGCCTACGGCCACAAGAAAAGACGCACAAATTGCGCGCTTCGTAAAGATCAGGCGTAACTTCGAGGAATCTTTCAGAGTCGGAATTGAGGGTCAGAAGTCTTTCGCAATCCGAATAACGCAATGGTTTGACGCCATTCATCCAGCCGAGAACGAAATACTAACCATGCTCCTCTCGTTACAGTGTCAATGGGTATCTTGACATCTATCTTGGTAGAAACATGCTTCCTCAGCCTGGGTAAGGACAGATTACCTCTCAAAGCTGCAGCGAAAAAGGCGGTTGGAATGAGCTTGGTCTCTATGATGGCGGTGGAGGCGTCTACGAATTTTGTCGATTATCATTTGGCAGGCGGAATGGTCAACCTCGACTCTCCTGCATTCTGGCTCGCCGCCGCTATATCTACTTTCGCGGGCTTCGTCACTCCGTGACCATACAACTATGCACAGCTCAAACTGTTTGGAAAGGCCTGTCATTAAAAGGGACATATGTATCATTGAGTTAATCTTCCCCTCGGTGAAATGCCTTCTTTCGTTGCTTTTGTTCAAAGGAGTCGGAGTCCAACAGAGTCCGGTCTTGCGCCTCGTCCTCAGTGTGACCGTAGCATGTCCTATTCGTTCACACATACTGTGCCGGCGAAGCATTGGACCGAACCTGGAGCTGAATGGCGATGGCGATTCTATATTCGCACGAACATTTCCGAAGTTTGCAGCGTCAATGTTACGATGGGCGCAGCACCTGGGACTTGCAGCATTGTATCATAATTTAGAATAGTTTTTACGAAGCAAGTGAGAGCAGTTGTGACCAGGCTGATAATGAAGTGCTCTGGAAGCCATCTGAGTCCATCGACGTCTGTCGACCCTAAGTCCGGCTTCTAGACTTCTCTGCAAGTGAACACAAGCCGTTCGAGATATGGTCTACACCCGGAAGATCCTTAAATGGGATGAGTGCCACGTCCCAAGCAACCGTATAGCATTGTGTATCCCAACTTTGTCCTCAGCGAACTCCCGAAGTGGCCTTGAAATCGTTCGGTTTCGGTACGCCAGCACTGGCCCGGCAAAGTGGACAGGTGGTTCGAGATTGGAACCAAAGTTGCAAGCATTGTCGATGGAAGACATACCCGCATGGTAGGACTCTGGGATGGTTGGCATTCTTCTGGGGCAACTGTGAACGAAGGATAAATTCTATGCGGCAAATAGCACACATACCCGAAATGCAAAGTTGATCTTCGACGGCATTGCGAAATGTATTGTCAACCATTCGTATTACCCGTCGACGACGGATGTGACCATCAATATCCTTTGTGATTTTGTAGATGGCGCAGCAGCATCGCGCATGACATGGGCACAGGAAGCGTAGGAGGTGGACCAAATAAGGATGTAATGGAGAGAAAGTGCGCATCTCGAAGTGTCTTTACGAGGGAGTCAGTCAGGGTTCAAACACTGCCATAGTCGCAAGCTGGCATAACAAATCATCAACCAACGGTGCATGAAACCTCAAGAATGACTCAGGAGGATATCTCATTCTCGTTCTTACCTGTCCATAGTTCCAGGTGGAACAACCAAGACGTACTTCCATTACCTCCATCGGGCTCAACGTCTAAGGCGTCTGGTTCTCCGTCGAAAGGCAGCTGGTCTGATCTTTCCACTCCAGCTTTGGCCACATTCACGGTGCACCATAGGTAACGAGCTGTCGCAGATGAAGACAAAAGGATCAAATCTGCAAATTCGAAAGCGAACATTGGCATAGTTCGTCGCGCCGTATTCCGCATGGTGTTCGCTGCATGGAAAAACATCATGACATCGAAGATAACGGTCATCGTGAGCGAGATAAAAAATCGAGCACGCCGCTTCCAGGCCATTCGTGGTTGCTGCTCGAGAAATTTCACTCTGCCCGCTGTCATCCAGGCCCAGACTCTTGCTGCTGACAGAGTAATGAATGTCAATATGTAGCACATATCCAGCCTTTCTCCGACCATAAATGTGGCCAGCAATGTTTCCGTGGTTTTGATGATGTATTTTTCGAAGATCACCTCGATCTCATCAGGAGGTAGTCGCCCGTAGACGCAATGTTGAAGGCTCAGCACCAATAAAGCCGCTATTAAAAGCGAAATATTGGCAACAGCCTGCGCCAAATCAGCAACAAGAAAGGCCCACCGAAGTGCTTTCTGACCACTAATTCTGTCTTGGTTTCACCAAACAATGCATGTGTCGTGCTCATTTTCTGATCTTGATGTCCTTGGAGTTAATATTGTAACAATTCTTCGTGGAATCGGTCGGCGGCGAACCACAAACAGCGGGAGTACATCCGATCCTTTTGGATGTCGTCGTTTCTGACTGTCTTGAATCAGAGCCGGCAGTTCGATCACACCCTTGCTTATTTGAGAACGGAATTCAAAAATACGCGAAAACACCTCAGCGGCAGAGAGAGTAATGATTGGCTTCCTTTGGTAGTGAATGATAGCGAGCTCGCCAGGAAAGGGCCCCCCCGGCTCGGCTCACACGAATGTGGCCAACAGTCTTGTTGGCTGTTCAGCCGCTGGGGTCTCCGACTTCCGCCCTATTCGTTGAGCGACACCAATCGGACACTGCCACTGCCGAGAAATACGCAGAAATCGCGCCGCAAAGCCAGGCTCTGACTGCAATCGGCAATGCTCTGTGCCTCAATTGGGCAAATACATAACTCGTAGCGGAGAACATTCACGAGATTGCGCCTTTCCCTATGTTGCCTTCCTCCCCCCGGCTTACAATCATCACTTTTCTGCTCGTTTGGTGCCTGATCCTCGTTCCTCATGCTCTACTCCAACATGCCATCATATCCACACTTGATTGTGTTGCTTGCCTGCTCAGCAGTGCAAAATGCTCTGGCCGACACTCGTTCATACGAACTGACTCTCAGTACAGGTATCCGAAGCCCTGGTAAGCCTGAAAGGATGATTTTCATTGCTTTGTCTGACATTGAACCAGATGGATTCGCGCGCGAAGTGTACCTCATCAACAACCAGCAGCCGGGCCCCTTGATTGAAGCTGAAGAAGGAGACGATCTTGAAATATTTGTCCAGAACGATTTGCCGGTCGAGGCAACAATTCATTGGCATGGTAGGTCGCTCCAGTCGAAAAGGTGCGGTCTACGCGGTTCAGCAGAACATTGACATGATAACACTAGGCCTCCTCCAGCGTGGAAGTCCAGATATGGACGGTGTTCCTGGCGTAACTCAGGTTGGTGGGATATTTGACTGCTCGTACCCGTCTTATACGTGTCTAGTTTCCCATCCCGCCAGGAGGTAACTTCACCTATCGATTTTCCACAGCCGACGAGTACGGATTTTACTGGTACCATTCTCACTTTCGAGCCTACTACAACGACGCCTTACGCGGGCCGCTCTTGATACATCCGTCCCCATCCCGGCCGCGTCCATTCGAGAGCCTTGCTCAGAGCAGCTCCGAGCTTGATATGATGCTACACGCTGAGCGCAGCGGAACAACTCTCCTGCTATCTGACTGGTACCACAGGCTCTCCGATCGAATATACGACGAATATTTCACGACTGGTGCGTTCCCTCAGTGTGTTGACAGTCTTTTGGCGAACGGGAGAGGAAGAGTCCAATGTCTGCCCCACAACATACTCGAAGCCGGACCAGGCCTGGGCGTTGAATCCAGCATCGCCAACGATCCTCATGACCCTGACACTATGCCGATGGCAATGGAGTCGTCAACCATCAGTGGAATGAACATGGCTTCAATGTCGATGGATACAGCATCGATGCCTGCGATGACAACGGAAGCTATGTCCATGAGCATGCGGAAAAGGTCAGATAACACTGCAAGCCCGTCAACGGGCACTGCCATGTCTGATATGAGTGCCATTTCTTCGACAATGACTTCTATGGCGATAATGGGATCATCTACGGCGTCGGTGGGCACAGAGGACCGAACAATGAGTACCATGGCAGACATGCCGCAAATGGCTTTGGGCCCACGCGGTTGCAGCCCACCCATGATGTTTAGGCCAGGCTTCAATGCGAGTTCACTTCCACTCGAAACTTGCACGAATACTACATCGGATTTCTTCACCTTCACCGCGGACGCATCTCGTGGCTGGACCGCTCTACATCTCGTCAATGCTGGAGCTGTCAGCAGACTCAGCGTCTCGTTGGACGGTCATTCCATGTTCGTGTATGAAGCGGATGGACTCTATGTGACTCCTCAAGAAGTTCAGGTCTGTCCGCAGCAACTCTTAACAATGATTCATGTTAACCTTCGGGCAGGTTCTGCACATCTCTATTGGCCAGCGGTATTCCGTCATGATACGGCTTGATCAAAATCCCGGAGACTATTCTTTTAGATTTGCAGCTTATCCCTATGGTGACATGCAGCAAGTCATCGAAGGGCAAGCGATACTGTCATACCAGGCGAGTCGATGACACCGGGCAACGTGATATTATGACTAATTCCTCCAGAATATGACCAACAATACTAACATGACTATGATGAGTGACCTGGTCTCGCCGTGGATGCTCGTCAACGGATCCGCCACATCAGGGACTGTCGAGCTTGACGACCAGACCCTTGCTCCATTCACGGGCAACACCGCGCCATCAGGGGCGGCCACCGTTACTCGACATTTCGCAATCAACCAAACAGGCATCGTAACTTGGGTGGCTAACAGGGAACCATTCGCAGAGCCTGCTCGGCCTATTATCTATGGGAGCGTCTCTGACGGCTGGAATGCAGCCACTACACTTTTTACCCCTGCCAACGCTACCGTTGATATTATTATGAAGGTCGCGAATGATTCGATGGACACGGTAAGTTCGCCAATCCGTTTGAGTCAACGTCATAGCAAGTTCTGGCTCACGAGATATCATTTGCAGATGGGCCATCCGATGCACCTACACGGCCACAAATTCTGGTTCCTCGGGGCCGGCGAAGGCGACTTTCCGTTCGAATCTGTTACTGATGCACCCTCGTCGATGATCAATCTCCAGAATCCGCCATATCGCGATACCATCGATTTGCCGCCTTCGGGCTGGGCAGTTATCAGGTGTGCAAAGAGGCTGTTCGGCGGATCACTAAATTTACTAACGTTCTTAGGTACATCACCGACAATCCGGGGGCATGGTTGTTTCATTGCCATGTGCAATGGCATCTTGTGGTAAGTCTTATTTCACCGACCGGTAGACACTCTCCTGAATTGATCAACAGAGCGGCATGGCTGTGGTGCTTGTTGAGAACGAGGAACGAATGATGGATATGGTAGGATCTATCCAGAATGCGTTCAACAATCCAGCAACGAAGAATTCGCAGGCGGAAGGGACTTCTGCAGCCAGCACCCTATCTGGTAATTGTCCTCGCCAATATCTTAGCTTTCTATTCTCGCTGCTGTTGCTCTTCGTTCTATTGTAAAGGGACCAGGCGGATGGCATCAATCATTCAGCATGAACGCATCTCCATTGCATTCGATCCAGAAGCTTTACGGAGGATTCAAAGAGATCTGTCGGCGAAGCGCCCAATAAAGTTCTATTCGAAGGGGATCGTACGTCCGCTGGATAAATAGTAATGCAGGCGACTATAGAGATAGAGCACTTACTGTAAAGCACTTTTTGGTGTTGAGGAAACAGTCCGATGACCTTTAATTTTAAATTGAAGTCTAGAATGAATGCCTTTGTTCAACCTCTCCTTAATAATTTGAGCCACGAATGACTTGATACTTTCGACCCTGTCAGAAGGTCACTTCGCCTGCCTGTGTCTATCCCATAGTTCCGGTATTTGTGTGCTCCATGTGACCAGAATACACGGCAATCCAAATGATAGCAGACGGTTGATCTGATAGAGAACACGGTCGGAGGCATGGAGGACTGGGTGGCCGCGGCCGATCATCTGTCGCCGCAATGCGCTTGAGCATAGCCAAGCCCCCAAGCCTCGAATACGATTGCACAGCGGCTGCGACATTTGTGCGTGAAGAGGCGAAGCAGGCTGATCGTGCATATGTATAAGCAGACAAATCGCTAGAGTGTTTTGGATCTTCTACATCTCCAACCTCCTCTTCCTGTATCCGCCCTCCTTGACCGAAAACTTTCCTCCTCAAGCAGGACCTGATCATCCAAAGAGACCTGTCTCAATGTCATTGCCTGATCCTACCAAACCACGCCACCACTATCGAGAACTGAGCAGTTCTTCACTGAGGACGCCATCGCAGCTTGATGATCCTAAAGACGATCATATCACTTACGAGGACCTGGGTAATTGTGATGGTACGATAGAAACAACCAGATTCTAGAACAGTTGCAGGCAGACACAGGTCTAGATGCTAACGTTTGTCCGAGCCAGGAACCGATCCATTCAAGCCAACGCTCGTAGCGATTAAAGGGATCGTGTTCGATGTTTCTCGAAACCCAGCCTACGGACCCAATGGACCTTACCACGGTATGCAACTGACTTCCTCTACAGTCCTGGCGAGAGAAAAGGCCACCTTCTAGACAATATCTCTCATGGCGGCCTCCCAAACATCCCCTCCAACATTGCGCTGCGCAGTGGTGGAGAACACATCCAGCGTCTTTCTCTCAGAGAATTGATGTAGCTTGCTTTCTAGTCTACGCGGGCAAGGATCCTTCCCGTGCCCTGGCAACATCCAGCCTCAGCCCTGAAGACTGTGTTCCCGAATGGCATGACCTCGAAGACCAATACAAGACTGTCCTTAACGAGTGGTATGCTTTCTTCACCAACCGATACAAGGTTGTGGGCAAGGTACGTCATTTTGGTGTTG
The DNA here is from genome assembly GCA_035928285.1 of Vermiconidia calcicola. Lineage (NCBI taxonomy): Eukaryota > Fungi > Ascomycota > Dothideomycetes > Mycosphaerellales > Extremaceae > Vermiconidia > Vermiconidia calcicola. The sequence continues at coordinate 47,441 of JAXLQG010000034.1, forward strand.
ACGGGAGAGAATTGCAAGGCAATCTTCTGCTCTTTTGAATTCTACAGAGCGATCCCGTCTTATGTGGTGGAATAACGATGAGTGGTAATGGTGCACCTGAGGAGGCATTGAGGAAACCCCCCTTCGAATCAAGAGCTTTGACTAACAACCCATGCCTTTCCAGGTTGTTGGCGCCCACAATTTGTGATTCGGTGTATTGGGCCAATTTGTCGCACCAGAGCTTGATCATAACTGGCTTTCAGGAAGCTTTCGTTGACTTGCAAGGTCGAATGATAAGGGGACAATTTCGTAAATTGGAGAGAAGTTCTAGGGCAGAGTTCAGCGGTACCGACGCAGTCCACTTTGAGGAGCATGCAGTCTCGATTCGTAATCTGGTGGAGATCTCCCGGACAGCTGTAGCAAGGCACCTTAAACAACACTTTGTGTAATATCAGACATGGCGCATTGCAACCTGGAATTTAATTTCCATCGAAGATTGACGAGGCATTGCAGACTCAGAGTTCCATTTCATTGGCTGTGCGCGACAGCGGAGTAGTCGTTTTGGCCGTAGAAAGATCGACCAGCCAAGAATCATGAAGTCAACGCTAAAAGGCGCACAAATCTCGCAGCTTCATGATAGGACAGCGCCAAGCCCCCTTTCTTCTCTTCTCTCTTGGGCGTTCAGCCGTCCTTTGGACAAAGCCATGTAGTTGACTGGTTGTTGGGAGGTTACTAGTGCGTGCCTACGACGCGAATGAGACAATGAGGCATAAGAAGCAAGTCTACTCCTTTCAAGGCTTCTCTGAGTGGCCACAGGTACAAGTTTGAGGAGACTCTGCGGCTCGAGTGACAACTATTAAAGGTCCTGTCGCACTCTTGAGCAACATATGATTTGAATTCCAGTATTCATATCCTACTCATCCTCATTTGCGCATCCTCACTCGTCACTCCACCGTCATTCCTAAAGAAAACAAGTTCATCAACTCTTTTGATCGTCACTAGAATGTTGGCCCGTTCCATCATTACCTCCATTCTCTTTGCCAGCAGTGGCTTTGGTCAAATGTCCATGTCCTCCGGCGCAGTGGACCCTTCAATGACGATGGCCTCGACCGTGGACCCCTCGATGACAATGGCCTCGACCATGGACCCTTCAATGACGATGGCCTCGACCGTGGACCCCTCGATGACGATGGATAGCGTGACTGGTTCCATGATGAGCTCGGCCACATCTAGCATTGCAACCGGCGCTACGCCATCGACGAATACCGCATCTGGTAACGCCAATCTTGCGGAATATTTCGCTATCACTTGCTGGATTCCCGTGGTTGCTGTTGGGCTATCAAGCATGGGCTTGTTCTAAAATCATTGTTTAATGGGTCGTGGAAGGGGAAGATGATGGCATGCTGTGCTCGGCGACAACCACAGCTTTCACAACGTACACAAAAACATATTGGCACTGTGTTGAGGCATACAATATGAGGATCAGGCGCTGGGCGCTGACAGACAGCAGGAAGCACGGAATTGAACAACTGCACAAGAATACTCAGATATGCCATTGATTTTGGAACATGTTTCACAATGCTTGAGGGAATTCACGTCTCCTGAGCTGGATTCTACCTGCTCTTGCACAACTTGGCCGGCAATTCCGCCATTTCCTATTCCAGTATGCAGCCTCGTGTTGCAGGGTCACTTCGTCCGTTCAAGGCCATCAACCCCGAAATCTCGATCATGAACGCTCCACCCTCCCTGAGTCTGACTGAATCAGTCTGCCCTAATGACAGGACAACGTATTGTTGTCCATGGCTCCACGCAGACCCTCCCTTCTTTGTGATCCATAGTTGCTGCCCGCTCGTGCATATACCCAAGTCATAATTGCAAGCCGGCCTGCCCTACGGCCATAGTGAATTATGTCTCCCATCAAGAGACTCTCGACTCATTCTTCAATCGAGACATGATCATACCCAAGGATTTCGAGGAATGTGTTGCAGGGACCGCGACAACGGAGGAGGAAGGCGGCTTTGCCTGTGGTCTTGAGATATCAATTAGAGACTGCACGCATATAATGGACAATTAGAGGGTACCGCTACATTCATCGCGTTCATCACAGGTTTGACTCGCTGCGTTCGGTCTGGGTGACTCCATTGTGCGATTTCAGCACTGCCACGGTATGACTCGTTCTCCATGAGCCATCCTGCCAGGACACCTGCCTGGTCAAGAGCTTCTTTACTTGAGACATTAGCACTCATAAGACTAAACACTGTGCGACGTTACGGTGCAATTTTGAGGTCAGTGGAGACAGGGTCATGTTCAGGTTTTGTGTCGTTTGCGCTCCCGTTGAAGGGGCCGAAGCCCGCGTTCTCGACAAGTCTCTGCAAAGATCAAATGAACGTCACGTGTCACAACTTAGATTCCTCTACTCACGTGCCTCAACCTATATTTAGAATACCACGTGCCTCCATACATACTGTACACCCAGGCACGCCTTCCACTGGAAGACCAAGTTAGTGTGCATGTAGGGGCCTTCAATTTGGGGACGTCGTATAACTGGTCCCAAATTGTGCGTTGCGCTGCCTGAAGATCTCTCAGAGAGATAGAAGGTCACTGCTCTCACTCTCATAGTCAATGTCGTCATTATCTTTGTTGCCTTCATCACCGGCGGCGGGGGTGTCGGAGGGCGTATCGCTTCCAGCCCTTTAATGTCGGGAGGGCCCAACTCCATGTCATTCGAATCCAGAGGTTCTAGTGACGGTACTCATACCTCCACTTCCACCCTGAGAGGTCGCATGCTTTGCGGCAATCCCCGTGTAAACCATACACCAGTCCAAGGGCTCGCTGATAAAATAAAATAACTGCTTCAAGAATTCATGCTGCCAAGTGGTTGATTATCGATATACCGCCATTTCATACGCACCGGATTTCACCCTTTCTTGCCCTCCTTGGGCACTCGAAGAAGCCTGTAAATGGCGGCAGAGCCTACAATGTTGAAAGCAATGTACACCCACATAAGCCCAGTCTCAGCTGATGTGTCGCGCAAACCCAAGACAGCCTGATCGCGTCCGGCTAGGCAGACCAGCTAATGTCCAGATAGAGAGTATATGTAGATCGGCGTAGAAACTCCCTTTTGGTTATCGAGGCAGAGATGCAGATGTCGTCCCCGTTGTAAATATAACATGGTTTTGCTAGCTCTATCTCCTTCGCATTGCTATGATACAAGACCTCAGCAATGCCTGTAGTGGGGTCGTCCTCGAACGGTTTCCGGATCGCGAGTCGGCTTTCTTGACAAGCTGACATCCGATCACTCCCAAGCCAGGAATCGTGTCGCCTTTCAAGTTAGTAGCAACGGTGAAGTTTAGGCGCCAAAGGCACGCAAGAAAAGGGAAGCTTCCGCCCCCACTCAGCTCTTTTCCTGATGAGGGTATATCCCCAGAAGCTCTTTATTACCATGTTCCGATAATAGAAGACACCATGAATACGGAATCCGAGAAGGACACACCTGGCTTGAATGTAGGTGCGGGACGGCGACGGCGAGCTCGTATCTTTCTCCTCTGGTACCGCCTAGGCGAAGGCATAGCTGAGGTCCGAGGACTTTGACGGAATGATTCATTGGGGACTCGAGGAAGATTCGGGGACGCAACAGTGGATCTTGAAAGAAACTTTAATAGTAGTAGCTAGGCTTGTAAGTATTATTTCCGTCTCAGCTACACGGATGGCATGGCACTTACATTCGTCTTGGTCTTCGCATACGCCGTATTCCCCTTTGTCTGGATCAAAAACTAGCAATGTGCCTGAACCAGGCTGGCGCCTGAAATGGCGAGGTGGCTCGGAGTCGGGACCTGAATTGAGATACTGCAAGGACAATAATCCAATGCCTATCCGGGATAGGTGTTTGCCTTCGATACCGCCCTGTAAGATGCCGACAAGGCTGGGGCCTTTTGCGCCCACTTCTCTTTCTCCGCGAGATTCAGTCCGACTCGACTCCCCATTGCAGAGCAGCACGTCGAGTTCTAGGCCTCTGTTCGTCAGCGACATTGGGGCAGCTTCATCAGTCAGTCGTGTCCCTTGGATGTTCGGGAGAAACCAGCCCGGAGATTCCGCAAACATTCGTCTGTCAATGCCTCGCCTGCGTTACTTGACGGATTCATTTCCATCAGATTTTAGGGGGATTATTTGCTAAATTGGGTGAACTGACTTCTTGTTCTTCCTCGATGGCTCCGTTAAGCTCTGGGATCCCAACTCGGGTCAAAGGATGCAGACACTGAAGCGACATACTTTGCTAGGTACATATGGTCGCATTTTCGCGCGATGGCCAACCCTAAGCGCCTCTCAAGACAGTATATTCTACTCGAGGCTACCCGAGCGCCGGGCAAGCTTCGCGACCAAGGGTGGGAAGTTCAGCGCGGGTGGATACATGCACTTATAGGAGTTCCCGGCAACGAAGCGGCTGACTACCGCGCTGCAAAAGATGCCGCTGGCCATCACCCCGAGTGCACGGACGAACCCAGAACCACCACAGTAATCAGAAGTGAACATCAGTGATCACCGGCCCTTAGGTATTGGCTCCTGAAAAATGAATTCAGTTCACAGCCCTTAGGGGATGACAGTCTGTGGCGAACAAATAGCGCCGCGTCTACTAGTTCCCGGCCTGCCATAGTCTCGCTGCCGCAACACCATGTTTGGTGCTTTCCTTCGTCGATGTCTCCTGCCATTGCCAGTGGTCCGTTGTTTGCACCACGACACCACATTATTAGCTCAGCAAGTGAACGTGACCTTCTCATACAGTACCGCCAGCAAAATCCACAGGGACACTCGCCTTTTCTATGGTTGGCTCTACCAAATACACCTGTTTGTCTCGTGGAACAGTACAAAAATCGGGGCAAAATTTTAATATCATTTTGAGTAAGCAAGTCAAAGAAGAATCTGGGTTCAATGCGCGCTACTCATCTTCTTTCTCATTCGCCTACATTTCAAATGATACCAAGCCTAGCGAAAGAGTCCACGAGTGTTTCGGCAGGGAGATTTGCTGATTTTGGTCGTCCAAACAAAGCCTATAATAATCGCACTTGCCCCTTCGGCAAACGTAGTGTACTCCTCGGACAGTCTTTTTATCTGCGCCAGAAACCTGTGTCTTGCTAGACACACCACAGAAATAAGCCGGATTTCTGGGATCATTGCCGCGAGTGTCGGCGAAGCAATGGAATTTTCGACGAGGCTTGCATATATAGTATGGTCGGCCAGCATTCCCTTTGCGGTTTGAGGTTTTGGTAACATCCCATACGGTGGGTTTGCCACACTTGATACAGTCGGGCGCAACAGCAGGAGGAGGAGATAGCCAGGCACCGAGGGCTTGGTCTAGAGCCTCCATCATTGTAGGTAGCTTTCTGCTACTGTTCACTCAGCGATGCCTCAAAGGCATTGGGTTCCATACTGGAGCTTTAGGGCGTTCTGTTCGTCATGCCGTCGTCACCAAGGTATCGAAGAGACGATAATGACCGCTGATATAAAAGATATTGAGGGGTCGGCCGGCCGAAGCCCTGCGGAAATTGTCTCCTGTCGGCACGACTACATCTGAGGGAATTTCATCAGCCATCATGCGCATCAGGATCCGCGATTACGCGACAAACACATTGTCGACGTGGTAAGCTGTCATTGGCCTGGCCAGCACGTCCACCTTCCTGGAATTGCTGCTAGCTTATGATCCAACAGGGTACAGTATCAAGGCAGCAAAGCTCACCAACCATGTCCGACTAGAACACAAGAGAAAACATCGTGACAGGGATCCATACTTTGATGCTCTCACTGGCCGTAACGATGGCCCTAGGCCTAATTTAACTGGCTAGGTCTACCTAAAATCAGTGGGCCAGAGGTCCCTCGTGACATGTGAACTGCTTGCATAGTACTGTAAGAAGCTGCACCATACGAGTCAGAAATCTAGCTAACCTCCGTTTCAACGTGGACGACCACTATTGGGCGAAGTGAGTCGAGTGATGGAGGGCCAGATGTCGGTGAGCCGATCAACTGTTTCTTTGCTACCTTGTCTGCTCACGAGGAGATGAGAAGAATGACGAAGTCAAAAGTGTAGTAATCGACGAATTGAACCGTCCAGCTCGGAAGCGTTGAGCTTCGCTGACCCGTTTACAAGCATCCAGGTCAAAGCGGGGTCATTCACTGGGCCCATATTCTGTGCCATCAGTCTGCAATAAGTTAGCAAGATTGCTAATTAAATACTAAAGTTTATATCCTTACCTAGTAGGACAGAATTGCTTGATATTTGATGACTTGCTGTATGTCACCGTACGGATACGAAGCAAACCGCAGGTAGTAGGCCCCTAGTTCCTGATCGAGTCTCACCATCATAGAGTACCGCTGGCTAATCGAGATATATAGAACCTACAATATTCAGTAAGGACGCTCAAATAACATTGGTAGCAACCGACCTTAACCTCGTGCGGCTCTATATAGAGTCCGTCTATAGCGTAGACGAATATAGAGTGTCCGTCGAGTAAAACACTAAGCCTGCTCACGATATCTACGTTAACCAGATAAATAGCCGCCCAGCCTTAAGAGGCGTCAACATTAAATATGAACAGTTCTGACGCGGTGTTGCAGAAAGACTCCCAGATGGTAGTGAAGGTAACATCAATACAAACAAGAAGGATCACAGCACGGAGCTTCCCTTGCATAACTTCTTGACAGCCATCTACGATCGCTCATTTACGACCGCTTGTTGTTTAAACCATTTGGAATAGACAATGACTATAACTAGCTCAATATATCTTTTGCATTCCTGACGCGACAGGTTTATGCTTCGATGTGATGAGGTTGACATTTCTGATCCTCTTCGATAACGGGCACCACGAAACCTTTGTGGCTTTTCCATTCTCGTCTTTCTCTACGCATGTCGCTTCGAACCCACTGTACGCTGATGAACGCCCAAATGGTAGCCCAAAGGAAAGGCACAGCCCAACCTGTGATATGTTAGCCTTTCTATACCTTTGTGGGAGACCCGCTACACACAGATGCCATACGCCACTGTTGCGGGTATCGAGTGTACCACAGCAATTACAGTGAGTGGTATGGCAATTATTAGAGCCGGGATAGACCAGAAGAGGGACTGGTTATACATCATTTGTCGAAATCGTGGGCTTGCGTCGTAACGGGCCGCAAGTGCTTCTCGGTATGGCCTTCCCGCGTTGGCGTTGACTGCTACTACATCTTCGATGAAGTAGTATACACCAGGCTTCACCGGCTCCCCCTTGCCTGTAGAACTGAGGCGGAACGGCGCTTTCCAATGATGCACATTATAAAAGGTGAGCAGGCCCGAAACGCCACCTAAGGTGTATAACAAGGACGGCGCAGGCATGCAAAGAACCCTTAGCCAGACGATGTGCGGAGCGCTTCCAATAATGAATAGTGCTGTGACCGCGGTTATGGAGACCACTGACGCCCATGTGACCACATCGAAGCACCAGCGACTGTTTGTCCCTAGTGGCCGGTAGAAGCTCTCCTTCTTGATAAGGCTCAAACTCCGGATGGCAAACTCGAGATATGTGGGACCTCCCCAAACTGTTGTGACGACGGCGAAGGTGATCCAGTTTTGGACGTCGCCGCCATAATAAAGTCCGTAGTAAAGGGCAATAGGCACAATACATGCATCAATCCACATCACGAGGACGATGGCGGAGAGTCTGAAACGCCGGCCACCGTGACGCCAAGTGAACGGTAACTGCGGAAGTAGATGTGGATTCTGCTTGTAGTATTCTTGAAGGGTACTAGCTCGTCGACGAAATTTCTTTCTCGTGGCAGCGCGACTGTCATAATACGCTTCTGCTTGAGCGCGGTGTATGCTATCGCACCGTTCAGCTCGGTGGTGGTCGGCATGAGGGTAGCAAGAACTAGGGCTTGCCGCATCGTTTATTGTAGGCTGGAAAATGACCTGGCCGAAGCCACTGGGTGATGTGGAAGAGTCTGGAGGGACAATGTTTCGATCAGGACTCAAGGGTGTCGATACATGCAAACTGGGACGAAATGGGTCGTCGACCGGCCCACTGCGGGATGTGATTTCAGGCATGATGAGTAGTCGGTAGTAAAGAGCTGAAGGAAAAGAAATACGTTTCAGCAGATGCTACAGACTCTCACTTTCAGGCCAGTTAATTCAGCGACTAGTTACAGGATTGATTGAATGAGCCAATTTAAAGGCTTTCATTTCGTCAACCCCTCGATTGAAGTCCATGATGCAGTACCTCTTGGCCTGGGGCTGACCACTTGTACCAAGCCTGCTAGAGGCTCCACCGGTGTGAGATAGGCCTGCTCCTTACTGGCCGCCGGGCTGTTCCAACGCATATGCGTTTGATTTGCGGCTAGCCATCAACAACGGCCAAGAATACGCAAAAAAACCGCAGTAAATCACCACAGTCTCGGCAAGCTAATCCAATCAAGTCGAATTCCCCTATTCGTATTATGACGAGGTGCCGGTGACAGATATGAAATACAATTGACGTGGATACGTATCGCAACAAGTTTGCAGAATGCTGGCCGTGGCAACTTCGAGGTCAAACAGCGTCGGAAAACGCAGAAATCCCTCATTTCGTGGTCCATCATACAGTACTTCTTAGCGTGGGGCTGACCACTTGTACCAAGCTTGTAGAGGCTACACTGGTGTGAGAGGTAAGTCTGTTCTCACTGGACATCGAAAGGGATTGCAGCTTGCCACAAATGGCCAAGAATTCGCAAAAAACATCGCAGTGGATCGCCACAGTCTCAGTAACCTAATCCAAAGGAATCGAATCAGACAGATAAAGCCTACATCCCGATGCACACAATGTCATCGTCGTCCTTATCGATGGACTCATTGCCGATGGATATGCCCATGCGGCCCATGCTCAAACGATCCTGTCACTCAACAATAGCAGCAGCAGAGTCGGCCGCCAGGAGCCACCACGTCATTGGTGGCCACGATGTCAGGCATCGCAGACACATCCACTCTGGGACCTAAAGCATGCAGTATGCAGATGATGTTCAGGCCATGCTTTAACGCGAGCTCTTTCCCACAAGAGACTTTTAAGACTTGCACAGGACCGTAAGTACTACTTACCAAGATGCGAATGCTTTGCAATTTTACATCATGCTTGGTGAAAAAGGGTGAGCCAGTGCCAATTCTGCTGGCCCTCGTCATGTCTACGGGGCCTCTCACCCATCTGTAGTGCGTACAGGCGTCGAGGTCCCCGTAACTCCCAAAATCAATTCACCATGCTAGGTCGGATTTGACGGGATCAGAAGAAGCAAAGCTCAAACGGCTCCTGGAGTCCTGTCGTTGGTTGACTAGGGCACAAGCTGGAAGCGAGCACCGGGGTGAAGTGCTGTGGAGTGCCGCAAAAGTGCCACCATTTCCTCATTTCACGCGGAGCAGAGGAAAAGCCACGACAATCACAAATATGATGCAAGAGAACATGATGTTTCTCCGGACATGCTTCAATATCCGTTTACCTCGGGGACGCCCTGCATCATCCACTGTGGTTTCAACACGCTCGGGCCGTCATCCGTCTACTCCGATAGGCGGCAGATACTGGTGTGAGTTTCGACAGTACGCTAAGGATGACCAGTACAGTATATTTCCCGGATGACCAGTACAGTATATCTCCCGGATTGGAATGCGCACTTAGAATTCCGTGCGACCCGTGCAACTTATGCAATGAGTGCAAGCGAGCGTTGATGGCCCTTCAAGTCCTTGTGGATCTAGAAGAACGTCTCTCAGCAATTACAGTCCAGCTCCGGGCTTCCGACACACCAATCAGCTTCTAGTTCGTACTCTGCGCTTGTTGTAACTCGTACGTCCTATCCTTCTCATGATTCGCAACGGCATGTGCCGCATGACTTATACAGCACATGGATCGAGCTGCGGGAGGGTGATTTGCTGGAAACGTTGAAGGCCGACGAGGGCATGCCGAAGTGGTTTGACCTTCTGCTGTTGGGACAGTACGTTTACGTTCTCAACAGGTTCTTCCCAGCTTGCCAACAGACCCGTGCCGACGACATGCAGCCTGGGTGCCTCTTGCACTTCCTACACTCAAGTTTGTCCAACCAATGCTCAAGTATGGTGCTGTTGCCATCACGGACACTGTGGGAATAGCAAAGCTCTTGTACAGGGACTTTCTGGGGTATATACACATTCCAGAAAACGGACTCAGGAGTCTTGCATTACCCTACTTTGGGGGCCTGGAGCTATCGGTGTATTTACATACGGATGAACATATGCAAGCGAGTGTTTATGGAGAGGTGGCAGCAATGGGAGTATTGCTACGCAGTGCTCAGAGTGGCCATTACTGCTGCCCTCCTCGCCTTTTTGGTCAGGAAAAAGACAGAAATGTGTGCCCAGTGTCCCGTACAACGAAGACAACCTCAATTTCTGGACATCACTGTCGTCTATCGTTCATACTGTGGAGCTCACCCTATTCAACCTTGCATCGAAACCTCTTAGAGCGGAACACGGAAACAAGCGTTTAAAAACAGGACGCCAATGACGAAAGTGCCTCTTTCCCTTCAGCGCCTGGCGTAGCGACAATTGTACATACGGCGTCATCATTACATCACTAGGCATCCGTGCTGTACATAAAAATGGCTTGTTACCACCTCGATAGTCTTTCCAATCTCAATCCATCCACCACGATCATCAGAACTTGAAAATAAACTTAGTTCTCAAATTACAATACGCAAAATCTCTCAATATGGCATGCGGCTGTGGACCTGGAGGCGAGAAATGTCCCTGCAATGGGCCAAAATCTTGCACCTGCTCCCAGAACTGTCAATGTAAGGATTGTGGGGTATGTGAGAAACCTGACCCTTTTTTTGAAGAAAGTAGAATTCTGATCCGTGCGAAGAAATGAAAGGATGTTCTCAACGAAGTGATTGCTGAGAGATGTGGACTTGCAAAGCAGAGATACGTTGGTCGCTTTTGCTATGAAGCAGCACCGCAGAGATGGAGGGGAGGAAAGAAGATGCCGGTTTATTCACAGAAAATCCCCCCAGAACACTTACTCTACACTCATTAGCATCCTTACTCCCATCATTAGTATAAATGATAGTGGTTGTAAGGTCCCGAAAATCATCAAAACTTTATGTGAAGCCGAATTTCTGGATGAATGAAATGCTTCCGTACACCACAATTCATACCACAAACCACATCTTTGGCGTAGCTTTGCCGGCTGGCTGCCGGCCAATTTTGTGCGGCTGCCATTGCAATGGCCTGGATATACTGGCGTCGCGTCACGGTTGTTGTAACATTGCTAATATTACTGATTAGGATTAAGTGCACACCAGGAATGGTAAGCTTCTAAACGGACCGTACCGGTCAACATTACTCTGCTAGAAAACTCGCATCCAACCCCCTGTGAACCATGGGCTGAAGTGAGTCAGACAATGAATCGGAGCTTTGTTGAAGCAATCCTCCCCTGTACAATTATCCTGTCAGTAAGGATCTGAAGAAAGGCGACGTCGACGAAGCTGCTGCGCGCAACGGCGCCCCGCAGTAGCGAAATCGGCGATTCGTTGCGGCTTTTGTGCGTGTTTCTTGGCGATGGCCATGTCTCAGCACGTCCCGTCCTAAAAAGCTTGCCGGATATGCACACCAGTCATCAACTCTAATGGCATCGCTCAACCTGATGACCTTTCAACATACACTACATACATTAGTAGATGATCTTTATCACGGTACTAGTGAGGCGATATGCGCCTCCAGCGTTCCGCAATCTGTGCTTCGGTCAGGCACGTCAACAAAACCCAGTTCCCTCCAGGATAGGCATTGTCCCACGTTAGATACAATACCAATAGTGGCGGATTTATTGGCTTCATCGTCCCTGACCTGCAGCCGCCTAGAGGCTATTGTGCGGTGCTCCTTCCTGCAGCCCAATCAAGGAGGGAATCCATGTTGCCAAGTTTCCGCTAGTTCACGCATGGATTTCTGCAGCGAGTCCATCCTGACAAGTCGCGCCATTCAGTGGCAGATTACGCAACAGGGAAAGAGCTCAGAAGGACTGGCACCTTTTCATAGAGCTACGTATTTGCAGATCCATGTGTTTTAGTCCCAACTCAAAAGCTGTGCCAATGTCAATTCGTCGGTTCTCACTCCTCGCTACCGTCTGCTCAAATTGTATTCACTCCGGAATTTTCTCAGCGTGTATAGGTCTGTGTTCAAACCGGAGTCCGTAGGTCCAACGGAGCGCCACGCATCCATACATAGCCTTGGCCAGCTCGTGAATAGGCGTACGGTGGTTTTTTGGGCCTTCGGACCATGGAATCCCTACTCTTGCTGCTTGATTGGCTCCCCCGCATAATCCAACGAGTCTTTGCGCAGGAGTCCTGCTCATTTATTCTATGCCGTACCCCCAAGCACTCTTCCTCAGCCAGCAAGTGCTGGGCCCAGTGTGAGTCAGTCGATGACACGGCTGATGTTTGGAACCTTGCGTCTCGACCATGGCACCTCTACCGGGAACCTCAAACACGGGGCCTCCCATCTTGTCCACTTTCAACGCGACCAAGAGCCGGATTCCCATTGCTAGCGAGACTTCCATGTATTGTGTGTTTGACCGAACCACTTCCAGTAATTCAGTCACGTCTGTCGAAGCAACCACAGCTGCGAAGGCGAGGAGGATGGCATCGAACCTGAGAACCCCTGTCGATCCTTTACCACCAGCAACAACTGCGCTTGGACTATCGACTAGCTGTACACAAGATAACTTCGGTGCATCGAGGAGCTTGCCCACCGACATTGCCAGCATGTTCAATACTAGCTCTGAGGCTGTTGACGCCTGTGTCATTGCTACCACGACTGCAACACATGCAGCGGGCGGCTGTGGGTCCGTTGCTTCGGCGAGACAAAGAAGTTGTAGGGGGATACCATGCTCACCTGCGCTTCAAGCTGCTGCTGCTGTGCCAGTTGTGGTTGCTGTGCTTGCCACCATGACCGTGCTATTCTTCTGCATACTCCCAAGGTGGAAGCATTGGAGAGCTGGAGAAGCCGCCAAGAGAAGTCCGGAAAAGAAGTGGACTAGACATCTGCGACTGTTTGCTTTCGACGCTGAGCTTCTAGCAGATGGTCGCCTCTCCAGCACGAACAGTATCAGGAATGAAGACCGTGTGAGAAGTGGCCAAAATACTGTACACAGTGCTTTGCCTTGCAGACAAAGCGTCGAAGACGTTGTCCCTCGATGTCACTGTTCTATGAGCTCTGTTCAGCCTGCCAAAACACGGAGCAGTTTGCTATCTTCCGCGGGCCTTCGCGCCATGGCGGCGACCCAAGACCACATACAAGAATACTCGACAACCGCGACTGCTCCTCCAACCTACGCCGTTGCAACTGGCGAGACCCCCAGGGGCCCCGATTCCCAATCCCGCTAGCACATATTTCCTCGCAATTTCGAGTCCTGTCGGCTCTGTCAAGAGTTGCGAAGTCAATGCCCCTCTGATGAGGATGCGAATTCGTAGAAGACCAAGTCGACATGAGTGTGCGCTTACGTGTTTCGGAAAAGGGGAAGGCACACACACAGATTGGTACAGTGAGGAAATGGTCCTCGTCTGCAAAAGACGTGTAAAACAGATCGTGAAGATCCATCAGGTTGAGTTTTGACAGCCGGATATATCAGCAAGTCATCAAATTATATTGTTAGCATAGCATGAGCCGGCGGAGTGTTCAACGCCTTCCGAACCTCCGACACTGTTGTTGGACAAGTTAAACGCTTCTACAATAGCGGCTAATTATCGGCCTTGTTCCATCTTGTGGGAGGCAGGCGAAAGGATTAGGGACCCACTGGTGCGTCTTTTGTGCGTATTTTCGGTTTCGTATACCCAAAATTGGCTGTCGCTGGGTCGCTGCGAGAAATGGAACTAGAGTTCAGCAAGGATGCTGTCATAGCAACGCATTGACGCTGCCGAGGGATTATGTCGCTTGCGTATTCAACTGGCCATGCCATTGGACGGATAGAAGCTGGGCAGCACAGTGGAGCTTCTAAGTGTGCTACACTCGCCAGCAAGGGTCTTTACTTGCCCATCCTCGCGTGCTTGGTATAACACTGATCGAATCCCATTGGCAGGCCGCTTTCCGCGCTACTCCAGCTCTCCTGCCTTACTATTGTCTCTTACCTGTGCAAATTACTTCCGATGTTGATGGGCTTTCTTAGTCGGAAAGACTAGGCTGGCGAGACTATTTGGCTCAATGTGCGCAGATTCACATCATTCCTGCATTAAGTCTCAACGTGAGGCTGCATGATGCGCCTCTGTTCATGATGATGAGGGGTAGTTTCCAAGAATCCTTCAAAATCGTGGAACATGCATGCTGAGCCTAGGGGCAACTTCTTCTCCAACCGGTTTGGAAAAGAGATCCTTCCAATTGCAAGGCTCGCTCGCAAAGCGGGAGGCAGTAATCGCTAGAAAGGAAGCCCACTGGAGCAGGACTGTTGAGGTCATCGGTCCTTTGAGGTCCACAGCGTTACGACCTGCAATACGTCTGTCTAGGTGCTTGCTCCGGAACATGGCTCCTTGTCGCTGAGATCTCCCTGCCGACGGAAGTAGATGTTAGCATGAAAGAAGTGGTATTTATCAGAACGATTCCTCCATGTGAAGGTCGAGCAGATATCCTTCTGTGATACTATCTCCTTTATAGTACTGTAACGCCAAAGAACTGACGATGGCATTCTGTGGAGTCATCACTCCGCTCTTCCTCTTGACAATATTTGCATCCTATTCGCTCGCTGCACTTAACGGAACCACAAGAACATATTATGTGGCAGCCGTGGAGCAAGACTGGGATTATATGCCCACGTCAGTCATGTTCCTAAGAGCATGAGCGAGATACATCAGCTGACATGGGATAGTGGTATGGACATGGTGAACGCGGTGCCCATCGAAGACTCTCCGCAAGCCGCTGCAGTCGCGGGACAGAACGGGCAGAGAATCGGACATGTGTACAAAAAGTCCTCTTTCGCGAATACACTGACGGCGGCTTTACCGCCCAGACGCCCCGTCCAAGCGTTTGTTGACCTCAGATGCTGGATATGAAGGAGTTGCTAATCTGACTTTGCAGTGGCTGGGCATGCTTGGTCCGATTATTCGTGCGGAGGTCGGTGACACCGTTAAGGTTGTCTTCCGAAACATGGCATCCCACAACCACACGATGCACCCACATGGCTTCCGTTATGCAAAGAGCAGCGAGGGATTGTCTGATGCCATGCAAATGTTTGATGGTAATGCCGTGCCACCAGGCGGGACTTGGACGTATATCTGGGAGGCCCCAGGTAGGGCAGTCTCCTTTGCTTTATGGTGCGTGCTAATGTGAGTGCGCAGAACGTTCTGGCCCAGGCCCGTTGGATCCTCCGGGGCTTGCTTGGACCTATCATTCAGACGCTGCAGGTACTCAAGACGTATTCAGTGGTCTTGTGGGTGCTTCGATCATCTATCGTCCCGGGGAACTGGCAAAACATACTTTAGATGTCCCAGCCCCTCCCGGCTCGAATCTGATCGAGGAAGTACTGACGCTCTTTTTGATCGTGGACGAAAATCAATCCTACTACATAGACGACAACACGCTTAACAGGACCAGTATTTCCGAAGGGCAGCTTCAGGTGAACAGAATGGATGCCGGCTTCCGAGAAAGCAATTTGAAACACAGCATCAATGGTTTTATGTTCGGCAATCTCATGGGCATCAACCTTACTGTTGGCACTCAGGCCGCCTGGCATGTTGTATGTGATCAGTTCGCCATCATTAGATGATGGTACCAGGGCTCACTGTGTGTTATAGGAAGCGCTGGGGAACGTTGTCAATGCGCATACACCTCACTGGCACGGGAACACACTGATGTGGGCACAGCAGCGAGTTGATATCGTAAGCACGGTTGGACTTCTGCGCAGGACCAGAGGCGCTGACTTTGCTCAACAGATCAGTGTTCTACCTGCACAAACAAGGTCATTGGTCATGATGGTTGATAACCCTGGCTCCTGGGCCCATCACTGCCAAGTTCTCAATCATCGTGATATGGGAATGATTTCCATGTACACGGCAGGCTGAATTCTTCATGTGCCATTTAGAGCGATGAAGACTGACGCGGTTACCCTACGAGCTACCGACCTAATATGGGAAATTTCAAAATCACAATTTAATCCGCGGGAAGGAATGAGGAACCATGAGGAACCATGACTCCCATAAGCACATTCTTTTTGCAGCAACCTTGGCTACTAAAGTCGAACGCACATTGTATTACACACCCTGCCGGAACTTGTTGGGCTGCTGATATGCACTCCGCCTCATCTGGACTGGCAGAGGGAGGTGGACACGCTTTTTAATTCAGATTTGAAACTCTGTCGATATAGGTAGCCTAATGCTTGGTCTACCAATCACAAAACTGATTGCTGCGCTCGGAAAGTAGTAATGGACGGATCAGCACGAAGTATGAAATAAAAGATCACGAAATTTATTGACACAATAGGGGAGCAGCTGAAAACAGTAGGAAATTAGTGAGACACAAAACATGCGTCAAGTTGAGTATCTTCTCCGTCCATTCCCGGGCTTTTCCTGATCCCCAAATTCGGAGCAGCACCTATTTTGTATGTGGCTGCCGCACGTGGAGATCTTGATTGTGCACGCTACCGGTGCAGGACGATGCAAGGAGGACACGTCTCTATCGCCCTATGGACTACTGCGGGATGTGATTTCAGCCATGATGAGTAGTCGGTAGGTAAAGGGCTGAAGGAAAAGAAATATGTTTCAGCAGGTGCTACAGAATCTCATTTTCAGGCCAGTCAATCCAGCGACTAGTTACAGGATTGATTGAATGAGCCAATTTAAAGCCTTCATTTCGTCGAAAACGTGCTGCGCTCTCCGTCGGTAAGCCAAGTCTGCAGAATACTGGCCGTGGCAATTCTGACCGGTGATTCGTTTGACTTTTTGACATGGGGACTCTGTGTTTTGACATGGGGACTCTGTCCACTAGTTCCTGTCTGGGCCTTAGAGAGATCGAATGGTGCGGAAAAACGCAAAAACCCCTCTCTTCGAAGTCCATGATGCAGCACCCCTTGGCCTGCGGCTGACCACTTGTACCAAGCCTGCTAGAGGCTCCACCGGTGTGAGATAGGCCTGCTCCTTACTGGCCGCCGGGCTGTTCCAACGCATATGCGTTTGATTTGCGGCTAGCCATCAACAACGGCCAAGAATACGCAAAAAAACCGCAGTAAATCACCACAGTCTCGGCAAGCTAATCCAATCAAGTCGAATTCCCCTATTCGTATTATGACGAGGTGCCGGTGATAGATATGAAATACAATTGACGTGGATACCTATCGTAAAAAGCAGAGATCCCTTTTCTCGCGGCGGGTGAGCGCACTCTTTTTGTATAAAAGGCTTGTCTGCTACACAGGGATGCCGGAGTCCAGCTCAATGGTCAGGGGAAATGCTTCGCTATTATATCCTGCGGAGGAGCCGAATGAGGCGATGACAATGCTCGCGGACAGGGGTCGGAAGAGCGCAGGAACTGTGAGGGCAGGTCCTTGTGCGTCTGCAGGGAATTCATCGTAAGCAGTGATCTTCTGCTTTCATGATTGTGACAGGCTCACCAGCTCGATCTTTGCCTTTCCAGACTCTTTCACGCTCAATGGGTATGAAATATCGAGATTCTTCGTGGAGTCCTGCAGTAAGAGGAAAGCTTGGTGCGGCCGTTTGCCAGTCTTCCCATCTTGAGTAGTAAAGGCAACTTTGAGCGTATCAGCCGGGACGAGTCTCACAAGCTTCGATAATGCTTTGAGGGTGTGAGCCTGACGAATCATTGGGTTCAGTACAGTATCCAAGAGTCATGATGGCATAAATCTGTAGACATACTGCTCCTTGAGGCCACCTCCAACGCCTGCGCCCTTGGTTGCAATATTGACCGAGCCCCATCGGTTCATGCCTAGCAACACTTAAAATAGCCTGGATCCGGTAAACCTAACTATTGTATGGGTGCAAAAGAGGGCGGAGCGTTGGTGCCTCCAACCCCGGCTCAGCGAAGCGGCGGAACGTCATCCTATGGGATAGCATTGGCAACAATGGA
The DNA here is from genome assembly GCA_035928285.1 of Vermiconidia calcicola. Lineage (NCBI taxonomy): Eukaryota > Fungi > Ascomycota > Dothideomycetes > Mycosphaerellales > Extremaceae > Vermiconidia > Vermiconidia calcicola. Next base: position 65,487 of record JAXLQG010000034.1, read on the forward strand.
AACTTGTCGGACAGACGGGGCTATGAAAAGCACCATTCTCTAGCAGCTATCTGCCTCACGAAACTCGGGTGGCAGGGCCTATATAGAGGGTATTCAGCCTTCAATTATCGAGAAGTAGAGTGTGGAAGGTGAACGAGTCAATTCTCATTTTTGTTGGGCCTATGCACGTGATATCCAATCTTGGGAAGAATGGGTATACGCTCAAGGAAAATCAGTTACTATTCGCCGAGCTCATCCATAATCCCAATCATTTCCCGCGCACTATCTGCGTGGACTTGCCTCCTCCTACTAGTACCCTTTGCATGATTCTCGTGAACGGATGGCGCTCAAGGCTATGAGTAGTAACTGAGAAGCCGCTCGGCGGAATCATTCTACGGGATTCCTCAACTTATGAGGATCATAACACCCCCTCCCGGACCGGCCATAATGTTTGCGATAGTTAGCCGCCTGCTTGGGTGATTTTTCTTGCATATATCATTGGGTCTAGGTAAGGCGGTGTGCTTGGCCCTTTGGGAAGGGCTCTGCTTGTGAGAGATATGCAGCAAAGTGGTATCGTCCTAGATAGCGGAGGCCTAACGCTGTATGCTTAAAGAGTAAACAGGGAATCACCTAGGCGATAGGAGACCTCGCCACCCTTCACCCGTGGAAGCGCCGTCCGGGACGTGGAAAACTAGGAGTATATCTAGATAGGTAGATACGTCGCAATACCATATGATTCCTTGACAGAGGCGGGTATCCTTACAACAGACCTCCGACTGACACGAAGAATCCCGTAGTTTTGGATCGATCCCCATACTTTGCCCCGAACCAACTTGCTTTGGGAATCGCTGCATCAGGCGGCCGGGATAACGCCCGGGATCCAATTCAAGTCGCCGAAGATTGTCGAAGATCTTGCAAATTTACGACAAGACTTAGAAAGGTATCAGCAACTTTTAGGCTGTATTATAGCTACGATTCACGCTGGACACATCGCCAAAATTGATGATCTGACGAGGACTGTTCGCACTGTGGCTGGACTTTCGCAATTTGTAGCCCATGTTCGAAACGGATGTCGTGTGAGCGTGCCGATTCAGAAAGTCTTCGATGAGATCGACTTCGAGATTGACGGACCTACGATTCTACCCTCACCAGCATAGATCTTGGATAAAGCGCGAAGGTTCGATTGAAAGGAAAATGATCAGCCGTGCAACAACATCTGCTGCGGGTGTTGCACTACCTTTGGACGAGTGCTTGGTGATCACAGGCCTCCGATCCTCCGCACCTCGGTGTTGCGATACAGTAAACCGCTACTTCCTAGAATGATTGGCAGAATTACCGGAATATCCAAAGAGAATGATACTGTGTATGCGTACAAAACAGGAGACAGAAGGGAAAAGAATTGCGGTCCGGAAGCATCTCACCATGGCATCAGCCAAACTCATATGCGCGCGAGCTTGCCCTTCAGAGAGTACCATTCCGAAGAGCGTAGTAGGTAATGTCTTGACTTCAAGATGGAGAAAAGTAATAAGGAGTAAGTAGCGGGGTTTAGGCTAGTCGATCCCGCTCTTATTGGTAGAATAGGGTCTAGATTGGTACTCTAGACCCCAGCTCAACGGCCTCTCACTTGCTCTGTGACGATCGGGGATCGTACAGCTTTGCAGGTCACGTTCTGTCAAGGCCATATCCTAGATCCATAACTCGTCTCTCTCAACCTCCGCCCTTACCCCAAGTCCGGAAAAGTCTTCCACTGTTGATTCATGAAACTCGCCAATTACTGTTATGGGCAGGAAGAGGGCCATGTTCGGACACGGCGGTGGTATCGGAGTTTTGCCCGGTATCGACGATGCTAATGGTGGATCTGCGGCCTTGCTCATGGAGTCCTCAACAAGCGTCGGAATTACGATCCGTGGCCCTTGACGGATGTTGTTAGCGTCACTGCTCATGTGCGGGGCGAGTTTTGGGCTCTTACCTGGGGGCTTATCTCAGCATGTTTTCCGGTGAGGCTCTCTCATTACAAATGTTACCACATCCACCCAGTTCACTTTCCCTTCAAACGGTGGTAGCCTAATAACTCCAGTCGATCCCCCGCTTAAGGCGGCGTGGATGGTCTCCAAGAGAAACAGGTGATTGAGGTATTGTCTGTCTGTTCTTGTTTCCGTGGCGACGCTCCACACTCAGGAAAATATCGACAGCTCGTGGATTGGGTAAGCAGAGGAAACCGAGAATAAGCTCTGGTCACAAGTCGAATTTCCATTTCATTAAGCTTTGCTAGTGCACAAGTCATAATCCTTGTGGTGTATGCGCTATGAAAGAGTCTCCTTGCGTGTACGATCCTGGCGCAGACTCGGCGCAACTTCCGAGAGCTCCGCGACGCTCAGCATGAGTCGGAGCGCTGGTAAACAATTGCCTGGAGGCAATATCTCGACAAGAAGAGCAGGCGACTTGAAAGCAAACCAGGACCCAACCAAACCTATTTGCAGTGGAATCGGACTTCCGCAACTTGCAGCTCACGTCCCAGATGGGTGCCGAGCCAACTTTGCAATACAGCAAGCCTATGAGAACATCCATTTTCACAACCGATGGGCGCGGACGTCTGCCCTCAACTGCACAGAATCTCAAGGTATTCGGTTGCAAAGAGAGAGGCAAAGTCGATATGTTACGTGAGTGGCCATCAAGGCTAACGCGCCAGCAAGGGGAAAATGCTTTCGGTTGCTGGAAGCTGCCTCGCATCATTCTCTCACATTGGATCTGGACCTGAAGGAAGCTCCCCAGATGATTTCAGAATTGGGCCAAGCCAGGACAAGTAGGTATCCAATTGGAAAACACGCCACAGATAGATGCGATAGCGCAATCTCACGTTGTGTGGCATGTTGGCGTATACAAAACTTGCCGTCCACCACTCTCCCTGTTTTCCATCTTCCCTTTCACCGAGCTTTTTCATCGGCGCTTGTGGTGGCAAGAATTGCACCAGGCCGTATATGGCCCGGCAGGATAGTCAGCCCGTGCGCGGCAATTGCCAGCGTAGTGGCAATCTCGAGATCTCGACTTTGATCGCCGACGAGTCTCAGACGATACCCTTGCTACAGCTCATGCATCGCGGCGTTTACCCTTTATTACCAGAGCTTCCTTCAAATTGGCAATTGCTGCTCCAAAGTCAAGATACTGTACGAGGCGATCCCACCACTTTAGGCGGGTCCTTGAAAATAACGGAGGATGCCAACCAACCCATGGAGCGGGAATGCGGCTAGGGCCAGCGCAATGACATCCCGCCGCGGAATGATTGGCTTGATGTGTACGCCCAAAACTCGTCATCCGAGAGCTGTCTCTCAGGTTTTGCCTCCCCAACTATTCGAATTGACCGAGTACCGACTGAGCACACTACAATTGCGCAACAGTCGTGTCGTTGATGTTTCGTAACAGCGACCGGTCAACGGATGTTGCTTGACTGTTGTTCTTGCCCAATGACCGTCAAGGAAAGAGCCTCCGTGGTGGCCTGCATAAGGCTCCTTCCTCAAGCAACAGGGACGGTGAGCTGCCTGCCTGGCGGTGCGGACTGCGCCATACCCTCGCCACCTTTTCGTCCGCGTCCAATCATTGTCCTGCGTTTACTAATTTCGACTCTTAGTCATTGCGCCCGCTGTCATACTACTTGATGGCCGGCCAGATTCGACTCTTTGCACGTCCGCCATGGCCTCTCCTCAAGATTTCACACCCTTGGAAGATCTCAAAGCCAAGCAAGAACGCATTCGAGACAACCAGAGACGCAGTCGAGCTAGACGACAAGAATATTTGGCAGAGCTACAGCAGAGACTGGAGCAGTGTCGTGTCACCTGCCGTGAGGCCGACCTACTTCGGCAGAGCTTTCACGAGCTGCATGCCGAAAACGCCCATTTACGAGGGCTTTTAAACACAGCTGGAGTCGGTCCCGATCTTGTCGAATCTTCCCTGCGTCAGCGCTCACAGCAGACCTCCTACAACACCGACCAGAATGCCTCAAACACAACAAACCTACGACGACTCAAACCGAAACTAAATCCTCTTGCCTTACCCACGAACCTTGCACCCCCTGCCACTTGGAAATCACACTACAGGTCGATATCGATAAGTGCTACACAGTCTGTCCATTCGAGAACCCAAATGTCCTCGGCATCTTCTTCATGCTATGCTGAACTACCGCGAATCTCTCCCCCGCCAGAAGTAGCGCCTTCACAAGTGAACTTTCCCAGCTTCATCGACAAACCTGGTTTGCCCATGGAAGCAACTGACGAAATCTCTGCGGAGCATCCCTCCACATCCACAGGAACTCTTGCCCTAGGTTGGCTTTTTGATGACCTAGATACGTCATGGGACAACTACGCTATACAGTCGAATGACCACTTCATACCAGAACATGACAGCTTTGGCAGGCCAGCAACATGACAATTGTGCTCCTTCGTGCAGTTCAAGAGAAGGAAACGATACACTATGCTGCTCTGTTACTGACCTGCATTCAATAGAGCTACTCGGGGTAGAGGGCATGCCTACAAGCATCAACTCAGGAACTACAACGCCTCATCCACCTCGAAGAACGTGGCACGAGAACTGTTGTTTCACTCAATCATCAAAACAGCCTTTTTCATGTAGACTGTCGATCATTCCATGGTCTTAATTTATTAATGCCTTCGGACAGCTTCGAGCGCACGAAGGACCGTACACAGAGCCGAGTTCCGTCTTTCTATCAGGACTCGCAATGTCGCTAACATGGTATCACCCGGGCAACTCACGAGGAACGATTCTGCAATTTTGATGCTACCCATATTTAGGAGCGGAGCCATGTCTGTAATGCGTGACCACAATAGGCATAGTCACTGCTCGTTTCGAAACCGAACCATCCTGCCCAACGAACCAAGAAGGCGTCACTCCCGCACTCTGTTCGGGTCCTCCATGGTGGTAAGTGGCACATTTGTCGTGCTGGAAGATTTGGACTTTGGAAGAGCACGTCGACGGGCCCAGAGCAGCGCCCCCTCCATCAGGAGGATCACAACTATCGAGACCACCCTAGCACCGGCTGCCTTGCCGTTAGAATCAGCCAAAAGGAAACCCCTGTTACGCGGTTAGGGTTGCGGAAAGGTATTTACAGGAAGGAACCACCCAACTTACAACACGGTGTTCAGCATCCCGAACCATATGATGGTTCTCCCGAACGAGACGTGTACGTACGACACAACCGTTCTCCCTTTGAATTTTTTTGTAGTTCATGTGGTGTCGGTAGCCCAACATGCCTTAGACAAACGCTAGAACAACAACCACAATTCCAATGATCTGGTGCGCGAAGTCAAAGTCGGCCCATTTAACACTGAGAACACTGAGGGCGATCGCGACGCAAAGTCCAATGAGACATGCGACTGAAGTGAAGAATTATATAATCCAGTGAATATTGAAGGAACGAAGCACCCTCAGCGAGACAGCACCTAGTGGAAATGTAATGACAAAAGCCACACCGAGCAGGATAGCATGCAGGACGACAAGGTCGTTGATATACCCGGGCTGTGCCGTCGTGTTGATGTTGGAGGTGCCAGTGACTGAGGGCACACTGGCAGCTGTGGCCCTGGCCTTGTTCATGTCCGTGAAGAAAACTCCTGAAACACCTGGGTTAGCGGCTGCGAGATTGATATCCATAGGAAATGAAAGGCACCATAGTGAGAATGTTGCTCGATGTCAGCATTTTGTGAATTTGACCTAACATGATCGCCAGGGCCAATGGCCCAGATCCATGGCTGTTCAGTGGACGTTATGTCAATCGAGTTTCCCGAGTATTGGGTGCAGTTGAAGCATTGGATATCGGCTGTCAAACTTGTACCGTCGTTGGAGGTCTTTAGGACGCGGTAGTGAATTCCTGCAAAAGCTTCAGGTGTATCATGGCCACTAACTTAATGAATGGTTAGAATACTACTGCAAAGAAACGAGCCAAAGGAATAGATTAGGCCTACTCTATAGTTCGGACGCTCACTATAGCTTCTGTGATAAATTAGCGACATTTTTCCCTATTCAGCAGATAGCACGACTTATTTACTATCTAAATCGGTGGAAGGATAGACAATGAACATCAATGACCTATCTATCTTGTCGCCCGTGCCAATGGCACCCCAGCCGGCAATCGAAGGCACAGATAATTGGACCAGCAATTTATTTTGGTGGGAGCCCGTGCCGGAGGCAGTACTGTTGGTGAATGTTGACAGGGCAAATCCCAGGTGTGATGGTTTATCGTAGAACTGCACGAAACTACCGGTAGCTAGCTAAAGCTGGCAGAGCGCTATGATACGGTTACATTATCAGCATTTATTTGCGAAGTACGGTGGCGCGGAAGACTGCCAAAATCTTGCTGAAGATACACGTACTCTAGATAGTGAATAGTTTTAGGCTCCAGCTTTACGGAAACATTATAAGTAGTTTGCAACTAGGCTCAAGGTTTGTGGAGAATATTAAGAGTAGTTTACAATTTGAGGAGGCGAGATCTAAAAAAGTAAGAAACCCGGAGGCGATGGGACATAAGAAATCAGAAAGCAAAACACCGAACGCCCTCGTTCTTGCTAGCGGCTTTGAATATAATTTATATATAGAAGCTAGATAAGGGTATCTGGCCTAGGCTAGGCCCTATTTATAGCCAAGTGAAAGAGTAATCGGTCACTATATATAGAAGAATGAATGATCGCCCTAGGTTGCCTGCTCCTATGTCGCGTAGAAACAGGATTGCGTACCACAGTATTTTCCCACTAGGTTCTACAACAGTTATAAATAACGGTGTAGACAGACAGTCATTTAGCATCGTGGTGAGAGTCACTGAATCCGCATTTTAGGGTATAGCCACTGCCCTCCTGCCCGAAACCGATATTGCGAGGACGCCCTATGGGCTGCGGGCGGGAACGCGCTACTCGTATATGGAAGCTTAAAAAAGGGGAATGTCCGCGCGTTTCGTGTGACGGTTGTTACTACTGAACCCTAGACGTGGATCGTATTTGTGTTTAGTGGGTTTTGCTGGAATGTGCCGTGCCCTTTGGATCGTGTTTTCGAATTACAGTGGTAGTTAGAAATAGGGTGGGTGTGATTAGTCAGGCCGGGATTAGTGTTAGTGATTAACGATGACCACCTACGATGCGAAGGGGTAAGTAACGTGAGCGGATGGCCACTGCGGTGGAAGGAGTGACAGTGTCATACGGATTTTCCAATCGGTCGGAGTGGTCATAGTAAAGTTGAGCTTTTTCCGAGACGTATAAAGAAACGAGATGGAATGGAGTGAGTACTATACTGCTTTTATTTGGCGGCTTCCCACCCCTAGCGGACGCGTATACGCTTCTTTTTCGAGAGTTTGAGGTTTCAGACTGCCATCTTGAGACGGCGAAATAGATGCGAATGGTCATGGCAATGACATTAAGGCTGCGCTTGGGCGAGGAGGAGTGGTAGTGCTGGTGCCATCGCCTGTGCCTGCGCCAGCGTCAGCTTCCAGGCAGACGGGCATGAGGACGGCCAAAATGAAGGAACGGCATATAATGAATGGCGGTCTTCTTCGGGACTTTATTATTGGTTTTGCGGATGGATTGACCGTGCCGTTTGCATTGACTGCCGGCTTATCGTCGTATGTTGTTACCAAATTTTCGGGAAAGAGTGTCCTATGCTGACGTGGATAGATCATAGTAGCCTCGGATCGTCCAAACTCGTGGTCACGGGTGGATTGGCGGAATTGTTTAGCGGAGCAATTTCGATGGGGTTGGGAGCATACCTGGCCGCGATCACGGATATGCAGCATTATGACACCGAGCGGGTGCGTGAGAAGAAGGAGTTGCAGGAGTGTCCGGACGAGCAGCTGTGGCTACCGCGCCCCCTGTGAGGCTATCGAACCCCACCGGTCGTTATCAACGGCGACCGTAATGGCGGCCATGTGTGAGGGTCAATCGATGCATCTGTGGACGAGGGTGGAAGATGGAGGCATGGTTGTCGCACAAAAGATAGCCTAGCGTTGGCAGCTTAGACTTTGAAGAGAGACTCAGCAAAGACCTTGCTCTAGATGGGATACAGGGATCTCGCGAAACAATCTCTACGTCGGAAGACAGTTTTCTCAACCCATCGTTTGGGAGGATACGTGCGCCTGTGTCTCGATAACACTGGACTAAACCAGTAGACCTGGACCATGTAGATTAGCCACCGTTCTGATATATAATTGGCTAGCTAGTTTCTGATCAAAAGACTAACAATTTGCGTGGACGGCATGCCAAGTTCTTCGCTGTACGTGACAATCTGATGCGTTCTGATGGAACCTACCATGGACAAGAGTTACACCAGAGGAAGGGGTCACCAAGGCAGTGACATCATCTCATAAGGGTTCAGTCTTGACATCTAAGTATTTAAGCCTCTGCCATATATGTTGTTGGACGTTTTATGCTGGCTGTTGTTGATAGGGCGTGGGTAGGGCGGAAACGCAAACTCAAGCAGAGGTCGAACAGGAAGGCTTTGCGAACCAGGGGCAACACCAACCTCTGTCACCCTAGAAACGCGGTGGCCCGAGAGACCATCACACACGCCGCAACCAGCCTTCTCACAAGTGAGGCATTCTATGGGCCAATGAAGTAGCCGTACCACCCAATGATCTGTCTTTGGCACTCCGTATTCTCCTGTCGGTGTTGCTGCCTGCGAATGGGTTGGCTTTCGAAGTCTGATAACAGTATCCTTCCAATTACGTATCAGGCATAGCTTCGGCTTCAGCTTCGTAGACAACTCCTCTTTCGACAAGCTTGCACAGTCTATCCACAAGCATCCCTCATTTCTGTGTCGGCCGTTTTTCGACTTGTCGGCCACTTTGGATGGCTTATTGGTTGTCAAGTTCCAGCCTCAAGAGTTCCTGAATCGTCCAGTCAAATATGTTGTCGTATTCGCACCCTGGTCGCTAGAGGCCATCGCGCGAATTTCCATCTCTCCGCAGCACAATTAAGCAATCCGCTGCTTGTTATATTATCCGCCTTCTAAATCATGTGGTTAATCGTCCAAGTTGAATTTCATGGCCAAGCACTAACAATAATAGCTTCATCACGTGATCCATTAGCGCCCTGCTATGTACGTGCAGTCCTATCTGCACATGACTCACTACTCACGTGTACTCCTCTGATTACGGAGCTCCGTACCATGTGCCAAGCCATCACAGGAGGTGCCATCCCGGTTTCGCCTAGACCTCGTCTTTACATGCCTTGGCGCCTTGATAATCAGACTCCCATTGACTCGCATAATCTGCCTCGGCTTGATTGTCACCCCTGTCTCCCCACTGACAATAATGCACCATGCATGCCAAGGTACCTAAGGCAGGTATGCACTAGCATAACGGACTCACGGGTACTGTCCATGCAAGGCACATCTCAACCCCTTCAACCTCCAACTCCCCGCTATAATCCTTGAACCCTTCGCCCACCCATCCACTCGATTCTCTCGCTTCTTTATGACCCCGCGATGCAAGCAATAGAGAATAGTTGTTCCTGCCTGTCCAAAGTGCACAACAACACTGCACTGGTCCCAGGGTCCCCCGGTGGACTTCTCCTGTCCAGCGAGTCATCTATCTGGTAAGCCTGCTGTGTTTCCAATGGCTATCAGAAATCTCCGACATGGGGCTGTCCTGCCCAGTCACTCTTTAACTCTCGAACCAGGAAACCCCGCGTCTTTTATTCCAGCAGGTGCAACTACCTGGTAAGGAACAACTATGGAGGTCCTTCTTATTGGAGCAACCGGCAATCTGGGAATTCGCCTCGTCGCAGCGCTCCACACACATGGCCACAGCGTTGTTGCGTTCGCCCAGTCTTCGAACAAACTTGAGTCTCTTCTGCCAACGTCTTTTCACAGCCAAATCACCGTTGTTCAAGGCGACGTGAGGATCCAGTTGCAATCAAGAGGGCCATCTTGGATTTCAGCTGTGATGCTGTTGTCAATGCCGCCGGTCTAGCGGCCTTACCTCCCCGTGGGAAAAGTGAACTGCCTGCAGTATTTCACGCAGTCCTGGACACTGTATGAGAAGCGGGATCGGAGAGAAAGACACCGTTGGGAACTTGGTTCTTAGCTGGCTTGGGAGTGTTATACTACCCAGGATCAAAATCGATGCACCCGAACTATAAGTACAGTCACACTTCAGACACGCCTCGGTGGTACCACAGTAGGAGTTATGGACCCGTCAAAGTGAGGTCATTGGAGGGGAAGGGCTTTTTTAGAATATTCTCACGGTTACTGTGTTACTCTTAAATACATTTCACATGTAATTAACTAATTTGGATTTCCACCCTGGAATTTGTTTAACATCCTATAAGTTTTTTATCCACTTAGTCGACCAGCTTCCTGGGAGGTGCTATTGTCGTTCTATCGCCACCTTCGGGAGTACGACGAAAAGATCTCCAGAGACCGGCTACGACAGAAACGGCTTTCTACTCTGCGACGGCGGAAACATTCCCCGACCTGAGAAAGCCAGGGCCCCAATCAGACTTGCAAGCGGGCAAAGGCCAAGGCCACCGCCCGTGTATCTGAGAATCAAAATAATCCGTCGCGCAGGTCGAAGAGGATCTCTTCCTTGACGCGGACGTCTGTTCCCTCGATCTGGACCAGCGGTGGCCGATCTCTGTTCTTCTTCCGAACGCCAGCGCAAGAGTCCTAACTGACAGAATGGCGCCTCTTCCCTTTCCGAAGTCGTCGTTCCGACAATGCACGGTGCGCATCAACTCATGTCAGTGGTGCAAGACTGCTTCCATGCATTACAGCCAGATCTTCAACAGGACAGAATACGTGGTGATCCAGAAGCTGCAGATCAATGTCAAAGAAAGCGACTGGACGTATGGGGAACAGTCGATCCGAACACGATGGAGGAGATTGACAAGCTGATGAAGGGCCAAAAGGGTCAAGATACTCTGGCTGCCAGGTTCAGAGAACAATTATCCACCGTGACTGGCGGCTTTGGCGGCATGTCAGGTTAGGCGTTCTGACGGGAGGTGATGGTGGCCGGGCGGGCGCAGGCTGTCGATGCGAGAGTTCAAGGGGAAAGATTTTCCACCCAGCTAGCAACATTCACATTCTCATTCAGTGCTCATTACAAGCAAGCCATGGTTGAAATGCAGGCTCGATTGGAATATTAAGCCTCTGCAACGGTATACCCCGACCATCGTCATGGTTCCTGTCCTCCTCGATACAACGCAAGCAAATGTTGTACGAACCAGGTAGCGGTTACTTCGAGGAAGACCATGGCCTCACCAGCCTGAAGCTCTGTCGCGTTTCTCGGCCCCAGAAGCGTTCCGACGACCACCAGGCCACGTCCTGAGTTCGCAAATTCGATGTCATCCTCGGGAGGAAGTGGTTCGGCCGTAACTTCGGCACGCAAGCTGCAGTGAACACTTGTCTTCATGAGTAAGTACAGATTCAATATGTTACTGGCTGGCCTTGGCCTTGTCGTCCAGCAACGAGGAGACGACTTCCATCGTTGTGGACCTTGTTGACCGCTTCCCCGTACCGGCGGCCTGCTGGCCATCGGCGACACTGAGGCCAGTCGTCTTTCTTCATTGGGGCTGAATATTTTGGATCGAAATAATCCAGCAGCCATGGGACGGTATGTGGACCAGGCCGTGACTATATTGTATAGCATAACGGGTAGGAGGAGCCTGTGGACGGAGTACCTGAATCAGGGCTAAGGTAGTGGGTAGTTGACAAATCTGTCTATCAAAGTGTATTTTACGATTACTATACGCATTACTCCGTATGTCTGTTAATAAAGGTAATCATGAATTTTAAGGTAAGGTAGAAAAGACTGGGACAGAGAAAACTAGCTAGGTACATTACCCCTGCCTTAACGAATGGTCCTGAAGGGTCCTCTCCTGGGGTTCCCGTGGGGTTTACTGTGGTATACCTGCACTGTCAGGCCTGCTCATTTATTCCATCGGCCTTAGCTTCTGGCCATGTCTCGCCCCGAGTTTAGGCAGTACAAACAGCTCTGCAGTTGCCAAATGGCTGTCATACTGCCCTCTGCCCTCCGATCTGCTCGTCTTCTGCCCGTATCCTGACAGGCTGGGTGACTGGCTGGGTGACACGCAAGATCCTATTGAGCAAGTACGGCTTTCCGGTTCGTCGATTTTTGTTGTTTTACCTCGCTCTTGTTGCCATGTCTTGTCTTGCTGCATTGCAGAATCGAAGACAATTCCTCTGGAGGACAGTCTGGGCCAGCTCTTGCTGCGTTCGGACCCAAATGAAATGAAAACGCGCTTCGATATGGACACCATACCGTGTTGCGCCCACTTCACCACCCTTTCGATAAACAACGGATAGCCATCAAGATTCGGATGTAAATTTCGAGACGTAAACGTAACGGGCATGTCTGGCGTCATTAATCGTAACGTCGTAAAAGTCGAAGCATATCCCCCTTCCGCTGACTTACTGACTGCTTGTCCAATACTCCCAATGGGCCGTCGGTGCTTTTTTGGTCTGCCTCCCAGTACACTGTGTACTCCACTCCGGCATAGTCGAACTCTCCATCAAGATAAGAGCACCGAGTGAATGTGCCATGACGGCCTCCACTCTCGTCGTATACGTTCCGGAACGCGTCGCGAAGAAGAAAATGGTCTCCTTGTGATCGTCGTGGACCCATGTGTGATTTCCTTGGGATAAAAATCAAATCAAGCCAAGATTGCTGTACAAGAATAGAAGAATGGGATTTCGGCCAATAGCCACTTCCCTAGCTCAATTGGACCTGTCTGAAACTTGCTGGGGCTTTCGGCCGCGATATCGATATACTAAGACCCCATGGCTGCCATTCGAGGTTGAGGCTGGGTAAAGACTCCAAAACGTCTCTCGATCATGGGATTCGTCGGTAGTAGTTACTATACAAGGGAAGAGCGCATTCGTCTTCGGCCGCCACGTCCTGCGCTCTCTTCCCGTTGGCCGAGGACCTGGCGCAATATAGGGTCGTCACGGTCTCGATCTGTGTGGTGCGCTCGAACGTGCCGTTGCAAGTTATCCGGCCTGGGATATTTGTGTGTCTGATCCACGCAAAAAGGACAGGTGTAACCGGGGGATTCGTGAACCAAACCATGCCTGCCGGTTTTATTATTTTGGTGAGCCCAGACCCTTTCGCATTTTTGGATGTGTCATGGGTGCTGATTGGGATTGTGTCTTACCTGATCATTTCATTCTTTCTCTTGAACCCTTGGCCCCCTGGACCACGCGGACAACCTTCCATGGGGCAAAAGTGCGTTCTCGTATCGGAGTGGACGTTCATGTGACTGTTGAGCAGATACTGTGTCTGGAAAGGGATGGCAGTGCAGCCTTCATAGGTACATGGATAGTTACCACTTGGCACTGGCCGACTTGGGGCTGGCGGATCTTTGGCTTTCTCTTTTGGCGGCAACAGGTGAAGTTTGACGGTGACTTCGACCTTGGTGACTTGCCCCTGCGGACGTTCAGGCCGCACCTTAGCAAGTTCAGGTGGCACCTTCGCACGTTCAGGCAGCCCCCTGGGACGTTCAGGCGAACGTCTATCTAACGTGATTTTCTCTTCCTCCTGTGCTAGCTCTAGCTCCTGTTCCTGTTCTTGTTCCTGTTCTTGTTCCTGTAGTGGTGTCATTGGATGTAGATCTGCTGACGTAGCCGGGGATTGCACAATGATGGTAGAGGCTGGAGTGGAGACTGCTGCAGAACTCCCTGGGGTGTATTCAGAAGATATCGATCTGGAGCTATCTCGCGTCGCCGTTCGCCAAATGGTGTGGGTAGGCAGAGCCGGAGGTGACATGCCAGTGTGAGTTGACTGATGGAACGGTGGAGATGGACCAAGATGAGGCCTTTGTCCTGGGGAAGGACCACCCAGAATAGGCGACATGCCTGCAAAGCCAGGGGAACGAGCTTCAAATTCCAGCAGATGGGTTCTGAGTGACGGGAGCCTTTGCTCCTGCCGCGGTGAGGATGTTGCAGAGGAACGGGTAGGAGACATTTGCATGGCGGGCAGGACAATATCTGGATCTGGACCTCGTGGTGTTATGGCATACTTGCCCAGAATTGGCGACGTTACAATAGAATCATCGGGATTCCAGTGGTTGTTACCAAGCTGCAGCCGTAGACCTTCGCTCGCCAGTTGGGCAGGTCGGGGATGAGCAGTAGCATTGGTCCTCCTTGGTGGTTGAAGATCTAGTTTGCGGAGTGTTGAGCAATATGTTTGTTGCCGTGCGCAGGAGATACGCATCTCACGAGGAACTGCCTCATAAGTGGTCCGATCAGCATTCTCGAACGTAGCAGGAGAATCGACCATCGGGAAGTCCCCGTCTATATCTTGGACGACATCTGAAGTAGCCTCCACCCAAGCATCGGGTTGCTCTGGTACACCCGACTTGTGCGGGATCGTCGCATTGGCGATTATCATCCGAGCCTCTTCGGACAGACCTCCATTTTCCTCCTCCCCTTCCGCCTCCGATTGACTTGCTGACGCTAGTGCATATCTTTCTGCATGCTTGGCCGCCTCGGGCTGGTTCGGATCTAGCGCACGAATCAGTACACCGTCGGTCAGGGATGGGTTGGTTCGACCCTTTCGTATCTTGCGGCGCGCTGAAGTGCGGATCTCTCTGATTTCGTCCTCCGACGAAGAATCAGATGACGGATAGTCAGGTCCAAAGGGCGGTGGGCTCCATTCGACTCTGAAGCTGGGCTTTATTGGCTTCAAGGGGGGAGTCCTGCCGGGCGCAATAAAGTCCCTGTCTAAATCGAAAACTTGATCCAGATCCTGAGCGTTGGACATGGAGGAGCGGGGTTGTTACATGGCAGGGAATGTTGATTAGACGAATCGAGCCACGCGAAGTCCCTGATGGTCGACTCTCCCGCTACCAGTCGAGCCGACGTTGATGATCTGGAATTCCGTCGAGAGTGTATGCCGTATACGAGCTTCGATTCTGGACGGATGTGCCTGTTAGCGTGTGGTCTGAGAGGAGGCGACCTCGAAGCAATTATGTCCAAAAATTATTCAGCACGCCTGCGAAGAGTATCTGACGTTCAACAACGCCCATCGACATATTGACCATGGCGTCAAATGCACGATGGGTGGATGAGCCTCATGAAAAGCGAGGACGTGAAGCACAGAGCTAGGGACCGGCCCCCACACGAGGGTGGTCTCTGATGTTCCAAGCCCTTTCAGCCCGTTTCCAGAGGTCCCGCTCACTGAAGGACGCACACAGACACCGAAAGCTAATAAATAAATGGGAACCAATACCGACCCGTTCTACTTGTTGACGGATGTGAATATGGAGGTACGGCGGCATGGAAAGAAATTGAGGCACTCATACCGATGGTTGTTCCGTCGGATGCAATCAGAGAGGTGGAATGAGCAGGCTGGGCAGGTTGAGAAGGCCGCACACTTGGTCTCTCATCCAAGTCAGCCGACCAGGAGATCTGACATCCAGCCAGAAGAAGTAACGGTCGAGGTGAAAGGTCGTGCAGATGATGAGACTCGAAGGCTTGAGCAGTTGAAAACGGTTTGTGTTTTCCCGGCTTTACTGTGTATGTCGTATAGCCGGACCGAGACGTGGAGTGGACGAGCCTCAAGGCCACGTCAGCTACTCGTAGGAAATTAATGAGGATTGAGGATGATGATCCGAAGTCGTGGAGGCTGAGCTCGGCACTGCCACAATGCTTGGTAGGATTGTACGGTAATCTCGGGGTGTCAAGTTCAAGCCAACAACACCAAGTCGTCGGCCAGAGCAGCTTGAGCCAGGTTTTGGTGCAGGGATGCCTTGGGCACAGAGATGGAGTCGTATCGATGAGAGGGTCAGCAGGTCTTTTCCCTACCCAGATCTGTGATATGTATCATCTGCCAGGCGTTTTTGCATGCATCTTGTATTAAGGTCTAGACTGGATTACTTGACAAGTCAAGGGCGATGATGGGTCTAATAAAAAGCCTCCCGTTCCCCAGGGGACCTAGCCGTAGCTAATAGGACTCTGTGAACGGAGTGAGTCAGGGACGCCGACTGCCATAATTGGCGAATGGGCGCTAGGAGCTGTCGGGCACGGCATGAGCGGAGGCCTAGAGAAGGGAGAGTCGGACGAGGATATCCATGACAGGCCAGTAACAGAGTGCTAGTTATTGATGGGATCATGTACGGTAGGCGACCGAATTGACAAGCCAATTGATGCACCTGGGCTAGTTGCAGCGGGATGAGAAAAAAAAAAGGAAAGCGCCACAACCAGCCAGGAGAGAAGACTCAGAGACTTGTTACTCAAGAGACCAGAGAAAGAGAGAGCAAAGAGGAAGGAAAGAAAAGGCAACCAAAGGGTGAGATGGCGGGGCAGACACTGCATAGCTGCCCTGCATAGCACCCAGCCTGCCGATGTTGTTGGCGCATGAGGTGTCCTCGGTCTGGTGAGTCCTCTGCAGGGAAGTCGTGGAGAGAAGCAGGTTGATCCAGCACGTCCATGCAGCCACCAAAGATGGGCGTCATCCGAATGAGCCTCAGAGGCTCGAAATGGAGCACACCATGTTTTAGGATGCTGCACGCTCAATCCACTCGCCTAGAGAGCCGCAAGCCGTGTCCTTTTGACTCCTTGTCCACATGCATGATTCCACGTACTGTGCACGATAGACCTATCACATCTACCAGACCCCAGCCTAGTGAACCTCAACGTGTTGGAGCAGCGCCCACCACCTCCAATCGTCGTTTTGGCCAACTCAAAATCAGTGATCTAGGCCGACGCATCCTACGAAAATATCCAAGGCGTTTCTCAGCTGTGCCCCAGAACGAATACTCTGTACAGTAGCGCCTTTTCCATGCCGCTCCACGTATGTCCGCCCAGGTTTCAAGTGTCGAAATGGACGCCATCTTGATTGAGCACGATCAAGTCGAAGAGGGTGTCTCAGCCTCACTTCAACGGCGATCGTCGTAGGAACTTCCAGAAAAGACCTCGGACCACCGCAGCATCAGCAGGGATCCGCTACGACAGGCGGTTTACCACAGCAGGTCATGTTTAGGACGATACCAGTCGCGCCAGTATATTTCGCCCATCTCGATACATGTCAGACCACCTGCGGCTCAAAGCACTAATGTATCTCGAAGCTCTGGGTTCCCGTGGAAAGGAGCGGAGTACCCTGCTCACCTGCTCTAATCACAGCGCACCTTTCCGATCATCGAGTAATGCCCCGGGCTAACCGTGCTGACCAACTTGATGCCTCAGTCGCGCCTGAACGAGAGTTGCAACCTGCCACCGACAGGTCTTGCTGGCAGGATTATGCCCTTCAGCAAGGAGATTCTATCTCCCTCCGAAGGCTCTACAAAAGCAGCGGAAATAGGATGACGAACTGCATGACTTTTTACGTCCGCCATTTAGGCCAACAGGTACGCAATATGACTAGCCAAGTAACGGCTGTTCCGACGCATCTGCTTCAATTGTCCGATCGTCTAGGCCTCGGTAAAGGACGAAGTGTTGGACGATGAAAATGTCAAATGATGTCAAATGCGATGCTGATGTTGGAAAGACCCAGCTTCAAAGAGTTGCCTGTGATGCCGCTCCAGTCACCCTAAAAACTGGCGTCGATAATCAGTTGAAGTAGGGACAACACCCCGCCAGTGATGTCGAACAGGATCTGCGTGATACTCCAGCCTACGGTCGATTGGCGATTGAAATTCACGACCACCCGGGGGAATATTTGACCGAGGTGCAGATGAGCTTCACATAGCCCAGAGTATAGAGCTGCGGGATGGTAAGCGTCGCCGGAACTCTGACAACAGACGGGACATACCACATCAACCCATGCCCAATCTTGCGGATCCTGCTGCCGCCAGCCCGATCGATGGACCACGACAGCCATGACGGCCAGAACAGCAAGCACACTTCCCCACATGATTCCCAGCACAGGTTTCGCAGCCCGTTGTCTGGAAGAGACTTTGAAGCCCCAGAGCTGGGGAAAGAATTGTGAATACGTCAGCACCACCAGGACCACGGCAGGCACTCCAAAGGCCACATCGTTGAATTGGACTGTCGGCTCTGGAGATGCCGGGTGTCTGGCGGCGTATTGACTGCGTATTGTAGTCGAATATAGGAACCAACAAGAGGAGATGCTGTAACACAAGAACCCAACCACGTTTAGCAATGGGAAGTCGATGGCAAGGCCCAAAGTCGACTTGCGCTTCCAGTTCATCCGGGGTTGCGGGTAGAAGGAAGCGCTCCAGGACAAATTACTGCTGTGAATGTGAGCGTCACAGAAGTGTCCACCGTCTGACCTCAACATACTAGATCCATCCCAGAAGTCTAGAAGTGTATGAGTACTGGTGATACCAACCAAGACTCGGGTTTCGCATGCCTACCTTGAAAGGGTTTTGCCAATGGTCACCCATTGGGCGTCGCTGGTCATTGTGACCGTAAGAAGCGACTCGCCGGCGCTCTCATTACCGCTTTTTGGTAGTGTCTAGCATGGATATTGACCGTCCAAGATAAGCCAAAAGGTTTGTTTGATGTGTGAGACTCACTCCTGGGGTTTTATCATCGTGGTCATAGACGATGTGATAGGCCAACGATAGGATGGTGACAGGCTCAGTGGTTGCCGTTCACAACGGGAGCTTGGCACCTCAACCCAACCGACTGCGAACCAACTGGCCATATGCCCAAACCTGGTTTTGACACTTATAACTCAAGGAGAATTAATTCTTGCTGCCCGTCAATACCATCAGGCGGTTTTCTATTCTGCAGAGGATCGAATCTGACAATCTCAAAATCTCATATCATTCACACTTGCAGACACTGATCTTCTACCCAAGCCTGTCCTTCACCCCACTCAAACCCCCAGTAAACAAACCACTTCCACTGCGATCCGATCGAGCCGTCGCAACACAGTCCCATTGTCCTCGAATTGTAACGACCGAAGCCTTGATCCATATCGAAGACGACTGCTGCATATCCTCCTTTGATGGTCCGTACTTCTTGACGCTCGGAGGTCTACCTCCACCAACGACCGGTCCTACACACGAGCCATGTCGCCCTCACCGCAGCTAGCTCCACCCGTGAGCAGCTCGTATGACTCGGACACAATGCATGTTGGGGATGGAACCTGGGATGCAGGAAGAGACGACTTCTTATTACCCAACCTTGTCGGGTTCAACTTTGCGACGATGAGATACAATGGTAAGCTTGGGAGAGACTGCGTTCGTTCTGAGCATGCACTGACCCGGAGAAGGCATGGGAAATAGGTTTTTCACCATGAGCGGCTACCACTCTCTGGTCGAAGCGCATGGCATCATCGCCGCCGTCACATTCCTCGGAGCAGTCCCACTAGCCATCTTCCTCGTCCGATTCTATGGCCGACAGCCACGCATGGCGTTACGGCTGCACATATGGCTTCAAATACTCACACTTCTGCTGAGCACGGTGGTCATCATCCTGGGCTTAATGGCAGTTGGCCCCAACCGAGGCTTGACAAATCCGCACCATGGCATCGGGGTCGCCATCTACGTCCTGGTTTGGGTGCAGGTCATTGGAGGATACTTGCTCGACAGGGTCTTTCTCCAATCCATCAGACGAACGTTATTAGATGCTGCTCCAATTATTGGGTTCGACCCATTTGCGCAGGTGGCGCATTTCACGCCCAAACGGCTCAGACAGTCATACAACCCCAGACTGCGGACCTTGGCAGTGACGGTCATCACTCTCGCGAACAACTTTTGGCGTGCAGGTTTCAGCAAACGCAATCTGCTCCGTTGCGCAATCTCCTTGGGTCTGTTGCTTGTTTCTCGCGCACTGGGACAGGCGAGTTTTGGGAAAGGCGGAAGTACCCACGCAGGCAGCTGTCATTGGATTTCTGTCCCATATTCTGTCAACCACTTAAATAAGATGGAGGTGACGGTATGATGGCATCTACAACCCTGGCGAGCCGCATGCGCATGGCACGCTTCGGCCATGCTGGCGAGCTTCTTCCAGTTTCCTCCGAACTTGCTTTCCCCAGCAGCTTGCTTATTTTTGGCGGCATGAAACACTCCAAGGTAGCCATGGCTTCGTCACTTTACAACGTTACCATTCTTGCGCAACCACTGAGGCGTCGCGCTTAACCTCAGCGAAGTTTTGGACAGCTCGCATGACATGGAAGAGAGCTGCTATCAATACCTTGCGCTGTCTTATCGGCTGCACTCTCGGCGATTCCCCAACAATGTGGTTTCTTCAGTCAAGCCATCCGCAGTTGGGAATGGGACTGATCATGCTCCTCTCAAGTAAGCTTTCCCACTACCGAGTTACCATCTGTATTTTGCTTGACTGAATCGAAGTCGTGCTGACAATCTCCTTGTTATGAAAGTTTCGGCAGGGATCAGTTCTTCCTTGGCTCTGGAAACAATCCTCCTTCACCGAGGCCGAGAGCAACTGCCTTGGAAAGCCGCTGTGGAGACGGCTACAGGAATAAGTCTTATCTCGATGCTGGCAATGGAGGTGGCCGAGAATATTGTCGATTACTCGCTGACGAGTGGAAACGTAGAGCTCGGAAGTTCACGATTCTGGCTTGCTGCTGGCGTTTCCCTCGTCGCTGGCTTCGTGACATCACTTCCGCATAATTACATTCGCTTGCGTAAATACAACAGGTTCTGTCATTGACAGAAAGCGAGAACAGGTGGTCCACTAAAGGGTTCAATAGACATTCGATATTTTCCTTAAATTCTTCTCGAGCAATTCGGCTGTGTCAGTCATGGTAGATTGCAGAGTTGAAGCGTTCTCAAGGCACGCCTCTTCCACATTTTGGGTCGGGAAATTGCTAGCACATGTGCTCAAGACCAAGAAATGTGGATGTAAACATGCATCAAGTGGGATGCTGGAACGCGTAGATCGCCCTCGACATCGCTTTCTCTTCTAAAATTAGCTTGTTGATTCCATTCGAGAAATCCGGGAACGAACGTTTCAAGCCACCCTGAGGAGGCCAACTGTCGTTAGCCTCGACGACAATAAACTCAGTTAATGGTGCTTTTCCTGGGGGACATTGCAGTGCGAGCTTTGGTCTCGTGTCGAACGGGTGTCTGTTAACGTCACTGGGAGGGCTTGAGTCCAGGCCTGTGAGCGGTTTGTGCGTGTTTTGGCGGGGTTGTTGTTCGTCCGAAAAGGGGGAGGGTGAAATGGTCACCGCCAAGCGAGAGTCCTCTGACTTCCCCACTAAACGTCCTAAAAATGTCGAGTTTGTCAGCATTCCGCATCACATACATCAAAGCGTCCACGCCATCTTCCACAGCAGTAGGAAATGGGAATCGTGGTGCAAGAGGATACTAAACGCAAACGACAACCGCTCCAAGGCTTTCCACGACAGCACAAGCCCACACGACATCATTGCTCGCCAGGCCAATCGTGAAGACGCCGCCGTGGAAGTTCACTAAAACTGGGTATTACCTCGTCCTTATGGCACCGAGCCGTGTGGGATAGTCTTCGGTGTGTAGAAGAGCAAATCGATGAAGCCCTTGCGACGGGATACAGTGACGGGGGTGCGTCTCGAAGAAGAAGGGTGAGGGAATCGCAGGGTGTGACGAACGTGCCGAGATGCATAACCTTTCGTAAGATGGCTGCTTGGAGATGGAGCATCCATCTTCGCTCAAGCATACCAGGTGCGCTGAAGGAAAGATCGGGCTTCAGGTCAGACCTCTTGTTTCGAGAGGTTAGGCTTTGCCCCACCTCGGAGGTGTTAGACCCTTGCCTTGGTTGTATTTGCAGCGGCACATGACGCATGCTATGTCGATGAAACAGGTTGATGCATCGAAAGGTTGTTCAAGCCATGGGTCAACAGCAGAGGCGACAAAACACCCTTTCGCCAGGAACTGATGATTGAGCACATCCAGAGCCCTCACAGAATGCATTATTCCATCACTGCCAATTTCAATCTAACCTGCCAAATATCTTCTCCGATTGTTCTCCAGCAGGCGGCCGTACTTGCCTGAAATCGCCCCTTTCGTCCCAACGAAATGCAATTGCTGTTCACCGCTCTGCTTGCAAAAGTCTGCCTCGCTTGACTAAACTCTAGTCCGCATGACTATAATACACCTTCTTAGACCCATCTCAGCTAGAAACGCTGGACAGTCAAGGCAAGAGACATGCATCATGCCAGAAAGAAGGACTGCTTCGGGAAAAGGCCAATCTGTAATCACCTCCAGGGGCTCTTTCCTGCACCATTCAGTGCAATCGTTACGGTCATGCGTGTTGTCGGGTCCATTTCTCGCATCCCAGCGGGCTCAGCAGCAGCTCGTCTCTCAATCCATGCTTGCCAACTCTCAGATGGGCGTGAGTGCCTCTTCGCTTTCAGCTGGGTAAATTCCTTTCTTCAACCCATATCCTGGGAGACCCAGCAGCTCGTCCTTCCATTCATGCTCTCTATTTCGTAAGTTGCATAAATGGGCCCCATGCTCTCACCTGGCCAAGTTCTGCAGGCTGGAGCAATCCTATCCAATGTCATTGGCTCTCCGTCCTCGTGGAAACTTCTTAAACTATAGCAAAGTCAAAGATGCTGTGCGGCTGCTGGAGGAGGTGGTGCCGATTCGTGAGCAGAGACTGCGGAGGATCGTCCACATCGACTGGCGTCGCAGCACGTGCTGGCCACAGCTATCAGGCGAATGGACAAGCCAAGGATGCGGTGCGGCTGCCGGAGGAGTTGGGAGATTGAAAGACTCTTTGTCAGAGCGCGCAGGTTCGCAATCAACTAGGCGATGACATGGTGGATGTGTTGCATTGTCTCAACCTGCCAAGCCGTCATATGCGACCAAGCCCTTCCCCCTAAAACGTGAAGACCGAGTCCAACATCCCCAAAACAACTGCGCCATTCCCTATCGCATCACGAGGCGCAACGCTGACTTTAACTCCGCAGCCATTGAACAGACAATGTTCAGCCCACGAAAAAACCTAGGGCTGATCCGTCACGTAACCGTCTGGTAAAGCAGACGGAAATCGGGGCAACACTAATTGCCGCTGCCGGTGCCTGGACCAGGGGAGCTGGGGGTCGGCCATTGGTGTCCAGTGACTCTGCCATGAATCTGCCTTGCTCTCAGAACAGACACACACCCAGGGAGAAGCTCCGTTACAGGATCGACACCGGGAACGCGCTTGTCGCCTTGTGCCGCAAGAAGGACGTCCCGTCGCGAAACAAACCGGATCGAACGTGAGAGGTTCGACATAGAGGCCGGTCGCCAGACCGTCAGGCCTTTCCTAAGGCCCCGACAACAACGCAGTGTGTGTTCTGCTTCTGGAATACTCTTGAGCCCCACGAAGTCCGACTTCACAATTTCTCCACGAATTACATCTCAAACAATTTAAGGAAAATGATAACATCCTATGCCTGGACCCTTAATGTCAAGCTTCCGGCGTTGTCCTTCATGGGCATATGCACTTCAAGAACCACGAGGCGCGTGTGTATAACTACGATATCTTTCGGAAATACAGCAAATCGCCACACTCTGACAACCCCGATATTACCAAGGATTCCCGAACGAACATCGAGCCATGAGTTCCCGATCATGGAGACGGTCTGCTTTGACCTAATCCTGCAGCGACACGGGTGACAGTCCCTTGTTCTTCCCAGCCTGTGCTGCCAGGCAGCCCTTTCTCAGACAACTGCCCACTGGCGAGCCACTTCATGGTCCTTGTTTGGGGCAACATCATCGGTTGGCTTTTCCGTACAATCCCGGCATGGCAGTGTGATCAGATGTCAAGCTCAAGAAGGACTACATCTCCGGCGTAGCAGAGCTAGTATATAGCACTATTCCTAGCTCCAATCGAGGTCTAGACACCAGCATTATCACGACGATCGATCAGCACACCACGAGAAGGTGTGAATCGACCGTCCAGCACATTACTAGACACCCGACTCTGATGTTTACGAAACGAAGATCGCGTACCACATTGAGATGCAAGTCGCCGGCGTATCGGACAAGAAGACTACTAAGGTCGTATGTCTATCGCCTAGGAGTATATCATCTCAAATCTGAAAGCTCTGTGCTTCAGATGAGGCGGCAATTCTCTCTTCCTGCAATTATGCATAGATCTTCAGCTTGCCAGTTCAGAATTTCAAAGCGTGCAGGGCTCGTCCGTCTTTAGCGAATGTTCCATTGGCGCCAATAACAGTCTGTCTGACTGTCTATGCCGCCGTGTGTAATTCCGTCGATTTTCCAGGCAGATCATAGAGCTTCTGGGCGGATCTGGGTTCGGATTTCAACTTACACCGAAATGCTACGCTCATAACCATGAGCTGTTGCCGGTCAAATCAATAAAATCGTACATGGGTATCCCTAAAATGGTCATGAATGTGATCTTACACATGATGCAGGCCCATGGCCATGAAATGACCGCCTCTTAATTCTAGGCGACTTCACTCAATCCAAGGCATTCTAAACAGTGAAAGGGGGGGACTAGAATGCTGTTGGTGATGATAATATGTAGCTCCAGACATCCCCGTTGGGTACGAGCTGACGTTGGTAGCGAATCGATGCTGAACGATGGAAGTGATTATGACACTATTACAGTAGCATTCCTGCGACGAAAGCTCCACCCCGGATATGGAAAGGGGGGTCTAAGAGAGCCAGGACCAATACCGGCGACTATGCAGCATTGCTCAATGACGACTTCCAAATGGTTACAGGCAAGAGGGGCGCACGTATAGCTGATATCAACACCGTCAGCTGTTTTACGGTATTCCGATGAGGATCGTTGCAGCTTCATATTAACCCTATTGGGGGGCGGCAACGAGGCCTACTACAAACCCTTCTGGCAATTGCGATAATAATAGCATGCGGAGTTGCATAACCGGCTCACAATAGCCGAACTCAAGGCCCAAAAGCATTCCAGCCATCAAAGGCATCTCCTCGAGCTAAGTTTGCCGGCTCGTTCAAATGTTCTCAATGACTGCGGCTTTCATAGCTTGCTGGAACCCGTCATTCGCGTTCTTATCAAAGTTGTGGTTGTCCACATCGCCACCGAACCTCTTGGATCCCTCACTAGCCTGGTCGATCATCGCCATCTGCGATTGCACAGTCTGATTGGTGGCTGGTAGGAAGATGACCTTGCTACTTGCACTCTTGGCCATGGCTTGCATAGCCTCAAGGTATCTAATCTGCATAGCAGGTGCTGAGCTCAAAATATCGGCAGCCTGTCTCATTAATTTGGCAGACTCGACCTCAGCACGAGCCGCTATGACCTTAGCTTCACCGATACGCTTGGCTTGTGCGGCCATGGAGAGCGAATCTTGCAATTCATTGCTGAAGATGATGTCCTTTACGAGCATGCTCTCGACTTGGACACCCCATCCAGAGGCAACATCTTCGATAATTTCACCGATGGATTGTGCAACCTCTTCACGGCGCTCGATCACATCTTGCAGTACGCGGGCGCCAACAACGTGTCTCAACGTTGTCTGCGTGCGCTCGACAAG
>JAXLQG010000035.1:0-80351 GCA_035928285.1 Vermiconidia calcicola
TGCCGTCACAGACGCATGCTATGTACCCATTTCGTTTTCATGTTTGAAACGGCACGGAGCTCTTGTTTAGTCAGATTTATTGAATAGATCCTTTGTACCTAGTTACAGAAAGGCAATGATAGCATTAAGACAATCGGCAAACACCGCACATTAAAATACCAATTGTGAAGTTCTTAGACTAATACTGGCCGTAATTCCCACGTCGCAGGCAGCTCTTTGATATCCACACCGGAATCGGAATTTCCAAGCGTCTGATCCTGAAGTATCGTACCTTGCGACGGGCTTGCATGAAGGTGCTCCGAAGGCAAAAGTTGGCTGTGTCATCGAGCTTCGCATCGGCCAGAACAATCATGATCGGAAATTGGATGATGTATTACGAACTGGCCTGAAGGGTGACCAGCCCTTCCGTCACAACAATCGTCTCAGTCAGTGAAGCTTTTCCTAGCCTGCCCTCGAGACGTCGAGCCTTTGTCATGACTGAATTGTGATTAGCCAAACCTGCATAGACGGCTAAGCAGGGTCCACCCACGTTTCAAGAAATTACTTTTTCGTCTTCACCGGCGAAGCATGCGAAGATTAGATATAGGTTTTGTTTGGTAAAGTGGTCCTTGATAACGCATCATCCAAGTCCATGGTTGTTCTGGCAATCGATTCTCGAATGTTGTTCTAATGCTTGCGCGAATCAGCAGAAGCCGTGTAACCGGTACGACGTCACCCTCGCTCATAGCTCAGCGTGTTCAACTACCAGCTATAACAGTCAACATTGATAAATATCTGCGCTTCAACGCATCTTCAGCACGAGCTCAAAATATGATGGCTAACAAGGAATGACACGAAAGCTTCCCTAATCCTCGCAACCAATCACCCAATGCTATCACTCGGCAAGATTTGCTCGAGCGCTTACAGAAAGACCAAAAGCCCGGCGTCGACTTTCTTCTGGTAGATCTCAGAAAAACAGACTATCAGGTAAGAGCACATCCGGTTCCGAGTACGCCGAGTCTGCCCTGACGGATCAAAGGGCGGGACAATCAAGGGATCACTAAATATGCCTGCTCAGAGTCTCTACTATTCGCTCCCAACTCTGCTGAACATCTGCCAGCATGCTGGCATTGAATCGGTGATTTTCTACTGTGGTGAGCAGTATCTTGCTAAGTCTTA
The DNA here is from genome assembly GCA_035928285.1 of Vermiconidia calcicola. NCBI lineage: Eukaryota > Fungi > Ascomycota > Dothideomycetes > Mycosphaerellales > Extremaceae > Vermiconidia > Vermiconidia calcicola. The sequence goes on from JAXLQG010000035.1 coordinate 1,159, forward strand.
GATGAGCTGGTGACTAATTCATATTATTCAGGCTCATCCCAGCATCGCGGCAGTCGAGCTGCTGGCTGGTTTGATGATTTAATCAAGGACCGCCAGCTGATTGGTGTTCGGAGCTTTATATTGCGTGATGGTGTAGGCGGCTGGGCTCGCGCTGGGGACGAATACACCCGAATGATGGACGAGTACGATGCTCAGATCTGGGCTAGCAAACAGATTTGATTTGACATCTTGTTTTGCTGTTGTATGCCGGTGTTTGCTGCATTTAATGGTGAATGTGGAGCAAAAGCAGACAACATTGTGTAACCTTTTCTTGGGACCTTCTGCTGTTCCTTGATGAGCCTCGAAACATGACGAGTTGAGACGCACGAAGGCATAGATTCCGCGCGCCTTCACGGTTGTCGATACGCAGCCAACCGCACTTTTCGCATGGCGGAACGATGTCAAGCAACCTGATGTGAAGAACTTGAGTCATCGATATCGAAATTCATTTCGGGACACCAGTAGTCATGACCATCACACTAAAGAAAACCTTAGTAACCTGAAATTGCCCCAATCTCCATCACATTGAAGTCGCTCGATCCAGAACAGTAGGTGTGGGCGGTTGCTGCCATTTCTCGACCTTCTCATTTATCCTTTGCGATAGTGGCTGCCTCAGGTTGTGGCATACCTATCCTCTTATTATCGCCATAGTATATTTTCACCGGTTCCTCCGGGTTTGACGCTCTGTCTCTAGAACGAGCAAGGTAGTGAAGACTCCACAGATCATGAAGAGAGCAAAGTTTTCCATACCGATCTTGTTTCGCTGTGGCCCATCTGTGGCCTGGGAAATGACAGCACCAGTGTTTTCCGCAGTGGCCAGGATTGAGGCATGATCACTCCGAGATGATGGAGAGAGCGCAGCTCTCTTCCGGTAAGAGGTCCGAGTTTTGCTTTCGTCCGATGCTTCTGGCTCTCATTCGTCAGCACAAAACCGTTCCTTTTCCGAGATGATAAGTGAAGAGGTGTCAAAAATTTTCGAGTCATCTCTGGCAGCATCATTTAATGGAGGCTGTCGAGATTTGCCCAACTCCTGCAGCACCAGTCATAGTCGTTCTTGTTGGGCGAGAATCACGCGAATTTCGTTCTTCACCATAAGCGGAGCCTTTATCGTAATGATCGCGGCGTGCGCCATGACATGTTTTTGGACACTGCCTAAATTCTTGGTTGGGTCCCGTCTGCACATCCCTGAGTGGCTGCCTCCTTATTGGTCAGCGTGTGGTAACTGCGGGCTGGAGACAGGTATGCTAATCTGTGGTTTAGTTGTCCGATCTTGGAGTGTGACCATATTTGAAGCTTCACCATCCAATTTAGTGTCGCAGTCGGGGTGCAGCGTCTGTTGGTCACAATCTTAGTAAAGTATAGTAGAAGCGTGGACGTCTCACCACCCTTATCGTGGTATTTGCCTTGCCCTGTCCGATCGCAACTGTCAACGTGACCGGGAGTTCTGGTCTCCCGCACTTCTCGACGATTGACGCAGCACTCGTGTCGCAGTCCAACAAGGATGCTTCAAGGCTCAGGGGATGAAAACAGACCATCCAATTGACCAGGACTGCTCTCGGCCACAAAAGGGTCGCCATCTTCGGACATTGAAAGGAGTTTGATGACAAAAGATGCTGTTACAGCCGCAGGGTGGGATTCTAATCCGGCAAGATTGCTGTGCAGCTGGCGACCTCCATAACACTCGGTGGACATCATGGAATGTTCCATCTTTTCATCGGAACTCTGCACAACAGGCCTGGAGGCAACAACAACGTAGATAGTAGGCATACCTGAGAAATTTGCATGACCGCCAATATTGACATCAGCAGCGACGAGTTCTAGGTTCTGGTCACAAGCGGGCTGTTCGCTGGTAGCACATTTCTGGTTCGAGGCGACATCAGCAAATGGAGCCTGTGTAGATCTCTTTGATGTGGGCGTTCATTGGAAGAGTCTTCGAAAATGACGTTGTTCATACTAGGAGAGGAATGGATACAGTACAAAGACAGTTCGCTATGAAGTAGAACAAGAAACAAAGAAGTCCTGCTAGGACTTATATGGCATGACGCAACAATCTCACAGCTTTCAGGGAAGGCCAGCACATTGAAAATATCAACTGCGGTCATCTGACCCTTTCTAACTAATCCCGATGGCTCCATTCAAGGGGCAATCTCACCGCTGTTTTCAAGAACCAGATCAACTGCACATGCAGGACAAGACCCAGAAAAGTTCTGCGCCATCGGGCAAAGATAGACAGAGCTCGTGTACTTAAGCAAGAGGCTCTCTGGAAGGGACTAGATCGGAGACATGGTGATGGGAAATGGCAGCGGCGCTCCATAGATCCTGCAGGAACCACGGTGTTTTAGATGGAAGTGACCGGGATTGCTCAAAATTCATGATAAAAATATTTGTATTAGCAAGCATCCGTACTATTGTACACCAAAGTGTCTAGCATGCAGTCCCGCATGAAAAACACGTCCCAATGTGTCTTTCCGATTCAATTCCCCGAACCCCATTCTATTCGAAGCCTGTAGCTAATGTGTCTATGGACTAGTCGTGCCAGTTCCACCGAACAGCAATCCATTTCACCAAGTAGACAAGGGATATCAGGACCGGCACTTCGATCAATGGCCCCACTGTGGTCGCCAATGCCTCGTCACTGTTAGCACCAAATGTAGCGACGGCCACAGCAATGGCCAGCTCGAAATTGTTGCTGGCTGCGGTAAAACTTTGCGTTGCTGCAAGCTTGTATCCGAAACCCAGGCGTTTTGTGATTAACAATGTCAGGAAGAAGATGATCACAAAGTAGACGATAAGTGGCGCAGCCACGCGGACGACCGAGACGATTTGATGGACGACTTGCTTGCCCTGGGAGGCGAAAAGGACCAGAATGGTGTAAAGAAGTCCAATTAGTGACCATGGAGCTATCCATTTGAGAAATTTTCGCTCGTACCAAGTGGCATTGACCGCTCGAAGGATGAAACGGGTGGCGATAGCTGCTCCAAGGGGTATTCCCAGGAAGACTCCAACGCTCTTGGCGACCGTGGAATATGAGACACGAGAGCTTTCACTGTGACTGATGACGTTGACGAAGAGAATTGCTAGTGGTGCGTAGAGAACCATTTGCAGTATAGAGTTAAAAGCGACGAGAATGGCGCAATATTCTTCATCGCCACCTGCGAGACCCGTCCAGATGAGGACCTTGAGAGTTGGTCGTCAGCCTGAAATCAGATAGGAGAAATCGGATGTTGCAAACTAACCATGGCAATGCAGCGGGCCAAACCCACGAATATCAGACCATTACGAAGATCAGTCTTGTCCGGCAGAAACGCCCAGGCCAGACCGAGCTTTCTTGTCAGCATTCGCTGAATGGTATTTGAGAGGAGAAGCATACCATAACGAGTGGTGCAATGATCCAGTTGACAATGACGCTGAATACCAGCTGCACCCATATTTGACGATGCGCAAAGACGCGGTGTAAAGTCTCATATTTCACCTTGCACAAGATGGGATACATCATCACCAATAGACCAACAGCTGTACCAAACGCACATTGCCAGTCAGCAATCCAACTTTGAGACAACATCGTAATGGAAACAACCGTACCTATCGGTACCGAGACATTGACGAATTTGCCTTTCTGCAACGCAGGTCCGACGCTATCGACGAAATTGCCGAGTAAGATGCCAATAACGATGGCTAAAAAGATCCAGAGGACGAGAAGACGGTCTAACCAACCCAGGCCCGCGTAGACTGATTTTTTGTGTGCCATCAGTTGTTGGTCGTGCTGCTTTTCGACATCAGTGCTGGTAGGTGGGCCTTGCATGTGTTGGGTCGCCTTGTCGTCGAGACTGGGATTTGAAGTTTCTTTGGGGCTGGCCATTTCTATATATCCAAAAAGGATAATCCGTGGAAATGTAGAACTTTTAATTTGTGCAGGTATGAGTTGGGACGTCAAGAGACTTGTAGATGTGATAGATGTGAGAGTAAGAAGGGCACTTTTTGAAATGCTCTATATATCATGCGTATACTGGGAGAAAATGAAAAAGAAAGCTTTTGGAAAGCATATTAGAAGACAGTCAACGTACCGGGCATGTGGGTCCACGAATGAAATTTTGTCGGTGACTAAGTGTTTTCACCAATGAGAAGCCCCCAATGAGTCAGTGCTCTCACGGAAGTCGCTGGTTGCTCAGTCATTCTCTGCCAATGAAATCACATTGATGACAATAACGAAGGTACAGCTTGACTATCGACAGCGTTTCCTGTGTTTTTCCATGCCCGCACATTTACTAATCTCTTTCAAGAGACTAGGCAGTTCTGAGTGTTATTCTCTTTCCATCAACCAGAACTTGTGATTGAAAGCATTCGCAGCCACTTCCTTTCATTCCTTCAGCTGAAAGTATCGCGAAGAGTGGGGAAACTGAGGAATGTTGGACTTTGTAGCTCAAGGTTGTACTTAGCTCTCAGAACGAACAACCGATGTTAAAACGCATTTGGCAATCATCTGTGGTTCCATACAATGTTCGATCCGCTGTAAGTCGATGTAGTCCGCTCTCAGGGCCTTCTCGTCCCCTCTCAACGTTCTTTGATATAGCTGGTCTGCCTGTTCGTACTTCCCTTGGTCTTGAAGCATCGTCACTAGATTGCTCGCGCATGTCAGCGCGTCAGGATGATCTGCTCCCAATGTTTTCTCGAATGCTGCCAGCGCTTGCCGGCTCATCTCCTCCGCCTGAGCGTGCTTTGCTTCATCTTGGAGAACCGTTGCCAGATTGCTCATGCTCCTCAGGGTGTGAGGATGATCTGCTCCCAAGGCCTTAGTATACCCTGCTAGCGCTCGCCGATTTACCTCATCTGCCTGCACATACCTTCCTTGAAGTTGAATCACCGTCGCCAGGTTGCTCACGCACATCAGCGTTTCCGGTTGATAATACCCCAGTGCTTCCTCATGATTTTTCAGCGCTTGCCAGCTAATCTGCTCCGCGCCTTCGTACTTTCCTTGGTGTTGAAGCACCTGCCCTAGGTCTCTCATCGTCTTCAAAGTGACTTGTCGCAGCGTGAGTCCAGATAGAACGAGAAAAGTTGTATCAGAATGACTTACGCTCATGTCTCTCGCCATTAGTTGTCGGGTAGATCCCATCACACCGTCCACAACAGCTTCGATTATGTAATTTCATTGTTGCGAGCCCCGGAAGGAGTATTTCAGAGGGAATGTTTCAAAGGGAGTATTTCAGATGGAATATTCAGGACGTTAATGGAAGTTTATCCCTACCGGTCCGGAAATTTGAGGGACCTGGTCGGGCAACACGTAGCGCCCGTAAATATAGTCCCCAAAACTAGACTTTCCTTGGAATCTGTCGAATTCCACTATATTTGCCTTCGGTTTCTGGGGCTATTGCCAATGGATAAGGCACGAGACACAGTCATGTAGAGGGCTCATGCCAACTCGATCGATTGACTGAGTCTGCTAGGCGAGATAGCGGGATTCAGCTCATCTTGAACAAGGCGACTAGTAGCGGGATTCAGCTCATCTTGAACAAGGCGACTAGTAATGCGGCTAGACGGCAACGTATCCGCGGCATCGCAACATCTTAGCCCTACATTCATCCCGACAGTTCCCAATCACTAATTGACTACCAGAAAGAGAACAATCAAGTGTCAAAGTCTAAAGGCCAGCTTTGGTATGTCGCAGCCTATTAGCGTTTAGAAAGCGGCGTCTTTGTCACCAGTGGCACTTGATTGGCCGAACACAGCGCTGGGTCCCGCAAAGCAAGGGCCATTATCAGCCCCAGAGATGTGCTACAGAGGGCTAGCGGTTCATTTCACCCACAGGGCCGCTTCGTGCTGTAGCTTCGTTTAGTCCTACCTTGTTCCGGCTCTCCACCGCAAGCACCAGAATGAAGGTGCCTCATTTCGCCGGCTCACTTCAGCGGCGGGATGAAGTTTGTTGTGAAAGGCTCAGTGGCGACATGGACCTGCACCATCCTCCATCCACTCCATGTTGTGTATATCCCAGTGCGGCACGAGCAGCTGTCACCTTCAGCAGGCTCGGACGTCAGCATGTACGTGTCATATGGCCAACACGAGTCTTAAGGAAGATTCCAGCCCCTCTCGTAGTCAAAGATGCCATACCTGATTTCGTTGTCGCGTCAGGCGGTGGGGATAGGCAGAAGGCGCAGGCTAGCCGACCACTAAAATACTAGCAATGACTAAGTGGCTAGATGTCTACAAGTGTCCTCAGTCGCCTCGTCGGAACTCAGACGGCGACCAGTGTCGAACTTCTTCTTGTTAGCAAGCATCTGAGTCAACAGGATCCGGTGCACTCTTGCCAGCCAACAACGCCTCTGGTCTAGTCTCACGCCTTTCTTGCAATCTGGCAACCCTTTGATTCTCCATCAAGATTGCTTCGGTTCATCAAGCCGGTATCCCAAGATATACTTCTTGACTTACAGTGAGCTACAAATGTCTCGAACTGGGGAAACCCTGACCTTACCAGATCTGTTCCTACCACGCCCAAGTATATGGAAGTGAGATAAAGCAGCGGCTGAAATCATAAATCACCACGGATGGAGACACCTCTCCAGCATCAACCAACTGGGCAAGTGGGCTGTTATCCTCCCCGACAAGTTGGTCCTGCGAGTGAGCACCGAGTCGGTGATCCGATTGAGGATAGATGTTGTCCATCAGATGAAGTTGCGAAAGACAGCGACAGAACCTCACGATATTTGCCGCCTGGCCCATGTCACTCGCATGGATCTCCAGCTTTCCAACCCATGTATTGTTTGGACTATTCCACTTGCCATGCAGATGACATGGTGTCATTGATTGCCTTCATGTTGATGGCACGGATGCAATATAACAGCACTCTGAGGTTGACTTCATGTACCGCAACCAGGTTCCATTCACGAACAACTCCGAGCATTTCTGTGATCGACTATCTGCAGCGCCTAGCAGTTTATGCCAGACTGAGCAACTCAGTCCTGTTGGGTATGGTTTGTTACATCGACAGAATATGCACCTTATGCCCCGAATTTGCTATCACTGGCTTAACGGCCCACCGGCTACTTGTGACTACTGGAGTCATTGCTAGTAAGGTGCTCAGTGACTACTTGCCGTCCCACAAGACTTATGCAAGGATTGGAGGAGTCACGACGAAGGAGCTTGCCATACTAGAACAGTACTATCTGAAGAAGGTGGATTGGCGGGTCTCTCTTAACGCCGCACATCTTTGTCACTGCTACATGTTGCTTGTGGAAGGAGAGTACACATTGGGAAACGAGGCGAATTGAACCTCGAGGGCGAAGGTTTTCACATTCACACCAGGGGTTTTGATGCTGACGAGAAGGCTGTACTGTCTCGCCGCCAGCGCGCCGCAGAAGGTTGGAGGGATGTCATTAGGCACATTGTTGTTGAAAGAAATCTCATGCTCCCACTTGACAGGGGCCCCGTGATCGTCTCGTAATACGTCGATTTGGCGTCCAATTGGTGACCGGACAGTGGCTGCTCTACCTGCTGAAGGTGTACTATCGTTCTTCATCCGTTGCCACGAATGCAAGGCCCCATTGGCTCTTTAAAACCCGATCGTTGAGTCAGACTCGGGCCGTCCGCCATAAGTACACTTTGTGAAGCAGCTTCGGGAATGAATGAATAGAATAGTACGCCTTTGCTGGAGTCCCGGAATGATCTCGAAGCGGATCGTACGCAAAAGCATAGCGACAGCTCGACTTTCAACATTTCTCATCCATGTTGTCACACCAACCCGAACAATGATTTCCGCATTTGATAATTAGCCACCCTCAGCTATAAGTATAGAAGTAGACTCGTTACCGCTAAGAGTCATAGTATACGTTTGAAAGATTCAGATCGAAGGGTATAATAGTCTAGATTTGTTTAATCACAAAATCATCCAAGTCTCTGGTGTTATATGGAGGGGAGATCTTACCGCCAGCGTTAAATCGGATCTCCCATTGAAGACGTAAGGTAATCGGCCCGTTGACGGTAGGCGTTTCGACGAGAAATGCTACAACTCAATTAGCAGTTGAGCATAGGTGATAGTGTTCTGGTCGTCCGTCAGGCTAGCGCCGTGACAGAAGGTTAGAGGCACGGACAGGCAATGTCTGGGATTGCTTTCACTTTGAGGTATTGCCCACGTGGAGATGACGAATCGGGCATGATTGGAATAGAAGTAGAGCCCCAGGGTCTTCGTGTCTAGACGCTGAAAACTCATTTAGCTCGAGTGATTGGGTTAGAAACTGCACGAAAGCCGTCAGCCACTGCGGCCTATTCTCTCACTCCACTCACTTTAAACCTCGTTCTGAAGGTTGCATTTCTTCTCTGGTCATGTACGTCAATGCCCGATCATGGTTACGATACTTCCCTAGTGGGATTCCCTCGATTCAGTGACGATCTCCTGAGGAGGCTGTGGAATACGTACCTTCAGAGCCGGTTTGGCACTGCAGGGTAATGAGGGGCAGCCTGCTTATAATCTTCACCCTCCACTGAGCCCCTGTAGAGGCCTCCAGGAATGGAAGGTTGTAGATAACTCAGAGAGGCCAACGACCGATACATTTGGTTTTTCCGCCACGATAGTCACCCTGGGTCCTGTAACGCCGATCAGTGGGACTGTGAAAAGCGTCTGTGGTGTCATCTGGCACAAGAAAAGCGAACTAGTTTCGTGCGCATATAGTTGCAGTTGAGGCTGGATACTGATGGCTGCCAAGTCGGCAGTATTCTTGGTACGTAAGGCGGAATGCTAACTGCTTGAGGGCAATAGGTGAGAGGTCTTGCGCGAGTGGGTAAGGAACTATCACATTTGCTGTAAGACGGGGCCAGGAAGGCTAGGCTAGAAACGAGGTGGCAGCAGTGGCAGATATCCTTCCCCGAAAACCGGCAATATCAAGTGAATGCGTGTGGCTTTTGCGTCCGACTGTCACAGTCCGTTTCCTCTGCGCCCGACGATGTCGGCGGAGAGTTTTTCTGGTTCCCAAAAATCTTCCATCAGGACGAGTCTGACCTGCTCTCCAATAAATCTACGTTTATGGTCAAGACTCATAGCCGGCGTGTGCCTATTACGTGGTAAAATGACCACAGTATATGGCTGCTGGCGGTTGACATCCGGTGCGGGTCAAGGTTGGGCTGGAAGCGGCTCCCTATTGGCTTTCTCTGCCAACGCTTAAGCCAAGATCCGGGAATGCGACAGCGCTGAAAGTACTACTGAAGACTATACTATGCTTGACGAAAGTTCTGCTTGATCGCTTTCCCCACTGGGATGCTCAGGCATGCGGAACACGAACGCTGGAAAAACACAGCTATACGATGCGCAACCAAGGTCGTGCTCCGTTTACCGAGGGGGAACCCAGTGGCGCCGCTAATTCCGGGAGCTGAATGTTTGTGCCCGTCTACAACACAAAGTTCTGTTACGGGAAGTGCAAGCTCGAGGACAGTGGTGCCTCGTATCATTACTACAACAGAAGGTGACCAAACGCACCGCTATGGCTGTGTAAACTGAGTCGCTAACCCGCAGCATGTGACCTGTTCCAAACCGTATGGCCAAACAAAATTACTCGTGGGACTTAGCTAAAAGTCACTGACTCCTTGTACGGCCTAGAGAGCTGGAGATCGAGATCGTTCCTTATCCATGAGTTCAAATATCGAGAGATTCATAACTCTGCAGGAACGCCTTTCGCCACAGCCTAGCTCGTGCCAAACATCTTCGGGAGGATCTTGACCTCGTAAATTTGCCAGAATGTTCGCAGCTTCTTCGCACGACGTCTCACCGACACATGGGCCAGCACCTTCATCCAATACAGCACAGCAACTCGGGATCAGGTGACTAGCGGATGAAGGAACACAGAGTTGGGCTCCAGGTCTGCTACCATGGGCCGTATCATCCTTGGGTGATACGTTTCCAGGCGCACTCGCAGATCTTCGGTAGAGTAAAAGAGGGTATGGCTCGACATGCTCCAACTCTATGGTGCTGACAACAGACTCAGATGGCAATTCGATAGATTGTGGGAGCATTCGAGGTTCGGGGGCATTCTCTTCACTTGCATGCGCGGACCTTGCAGCAACAAGATCGCATTCACTTGTCGTCGCAACGACATCTGTGGTTTCAGGATCGGGTTCGAGGCTCGGTAATGGAGCATTAGCATCTAGCCATATATACTCGACGTGCGTCTGTAGTGAAAACCTCGGTGTGCACGCATCTGGATGACAGGCAGTTTCCTGGAGGTATTTGTCGATGTGGTATCTGCTGACCCCAAACTGAGTTTCCAGCAGCCATTTCAGAAGGCAATTCTCACAGTGGACGTGCTGGGCCGCAATTTGAATCTCCTTTGTTGCGGAAATTCCGTCGGTTTCGAGCTTCCTGACACGTTGCTCGAGTTCTTTAATGTAGGATTGACGTCGCGCGCGGAAGTTGCGCTGGTTAACACGATTTCTATCGGTTAATCGTCGCTGCGGCATATCTTAGTTGCATTTTAGCAGGACTTTCAAGGGCAAATGCAGGAGATTGAAGTCTGCATACAGCATTAGCCATTTCATCCGTCTCCGGAGCTGTGGTTGACCAAATATAGCCGCGTACTTCTTCCCCAGGTGCTTTTCTGAACTGGCGGTTACACAGTAAGAGGAACGAGAAGTGCAGTCAGCGCCTAGTGGCGCACTTACGTCAAGTGCGGGCCCCTGCAATGACATTTGTTGGTAGCAGTGTCCAATCATCTATGGGGAGTGACTAAGTACATATCCAGGGCAAACATCCTCCCGACTGAGGGTCTCGGGCCGTATAGATACAGAAACCCGCTCGTGAGCCGACCGCCGATTTGGTTTTTCTCTTTCCATCCCTCGTGTCATAAGATTGGGAAGTGATAACACGTTCGCGCGTGTTTCGTACGACGCATTTTTTAAGACTATTAGCCTTGATACCAGTTCTAGCCCCAAGTGTCAAAGTTCCTTGTTGGGCGTTAGTTTGGCGAGCCCTTTCAGGCTCCGACGTTATACAATGCCCGCTGCTACAGTACCTCATCATGTTCTGACCTGTACCTCAGCGCAGGAGGCTCCAATAACTCAGAATCCCGAAAAGTTGTCGAACGGGGATCTTAACAATACGGCGTCTATGGTGCGGTGATAAGACCACAGCGACATGCTCAATCTGCGTATCGAGCACTTTCTATACCGCCATCAGTTGACGGCCCAGCCCTTCGATCCAGATATCGACCATTCCTTCTCCCCAACAACATCACCGAGCACGACTGGGTTAGCAGATTGGAACTTGCAACTGTGACTGAAATGTATACAATGATCTGAAGCTGACGGGCGAGAGGATTGAAGTCCTGGTGCTGTATGGCAGTCTTCGCTCGAGGTGAGTTGGAATCTGGACTCCCACCAGGAACGACAAGCTAACTCTCCTGAGGTCTTACTCTAGACTCCTGGCGTTTGAAATATCCTCCTTTAGCGACTCGGCTGCGATGTGCGACTCTACGACTCAAAAGATCTGCCCATGAAGAATGATGAGCAGCATAGTCATCCAAAGGTGCAGGAGCTCCGGGAACTCAGCTGATGGAGTGAAGGGCACTTTTCGGTGTCACCTGAACAACACGGTAATTTGACCGCTGGCTTCAAGAATCAAATCGACTGGATCCCTCTGAGTACGGGCTCAGTGCGGCTAATCTAGGGACGTACTCTCGGATTGGCAATAGTCTCTGGCGGTTCACAGTCGTTCAATACGGCCAATAATCTACGAACCCTTGGACGATGGATGCGAATATTCACGATCCCTAACCAGCAAGGCCTACACCTTATTTACTGACCAGGATGCGGATGAAGGCGGTTCAAGGCTGATGCCGGGGGGCAACAGAGACAGGTTAGTGAACTGCGCTGAGGAGTTCGTCAAATATACGATGATCATGCGACCTCACTTCGCCTTGTTCAACGATCGCTTCAGTGAAGATTAATGTAGGAGAGGTCTGAAAGTCACCTATAGACTAGTCTACCACAGAATATAGAATACAGTGAGTAGGTAATGCTTTGCGGCAGGCTGGCAATTCTCCGAACCGATTTTGACGGGGTGACAACTCGAGTGTTGGAAGGCATATCAAGGGTCTTCCAAATAGCTGCTGTCTTTCTGCAGCGAGAAATGCAGCAATAAGGATCGACTTCACAGTCTGTTATTATCCCTGCCAATGTTGGATAGCATATCGTAGTTTGATAAGATTCTAACTCCCACCTTTGGCACGCCAATAGGGCAAACGCGCGAATTGTAGGAGTTCGGCGAAGTACTGGGGTAATTCCCCTCCGCCATAAAGCGCAGACAGCCACCGGCAGGACTTCCATGAAATGACAAGCCACGCCCCTCAAAATCCAATGGAAGTGAGGGAATGACGCCTGTTGTTGGGCCACGAAAACGCATTACCATTGCCGTTTTCGGGCCATGTCTGACCCCATTTCAGTAGGTCTCCTACGTCACGTGGGACGAAGCGTACAAGGTGTGCGTAGGTTGAAACTAACGTCAATGAATCTAGAAGACGAAAAACGAAAAGGAAGAAGCTTTCAAGCGTTCTGTTAACACGTGGAGATAGGTCTAAACTAACTACATAGTCTATCAGCCCGCGAGTCGGAGGATCTCAGCTATCTCGCGTTTTAGTCTGGGCATGCAGTCCGTGGTTCCAAGAATAGAATTCCTCAAGTTGTACCATCATGCTCCGTCCTAGACTTTCCAGTCCCAACGCACGGGCAATCCATCTGACAAGATAAACCGTGGAAATCAAAACCGGCACGTCTAATCAGTGGGCCTACAGTCGTTGCCAGGACCTCATCGCTGTTAGCGCCGAACGTCGCCATGCCGACCGGAATAGCCAACTCAAAATTATTGCTGGCTACGGTGAGTGGTTGCTAGCTTGTATCCGAAACCTAGACGCTTTGTAATCATAAAAGCCAGGAAAAAGATGATCACGAAATATACGATCAGAGGAGCCGCAACCCGCACAACCGAGACAATCTCCATGGACGACTCGCTTCCTTTAAGATGCAAACGGGACCAGGATGGTGTAGAGGAGGCCGAGGAGTGACCACGGAGCGATCAACTTGAGGAATCGTACTAGTTGGCGTTGGTGGCCTCGGAGGATGAAGCGCGTGGCAATGGCGGCCCCCAGAGGTATACTAAGGAAAACTCCGACTCTACGGCTCATGACATTGACAAACAGGGTCGCTCAGGGTGCATACAAGGACCATCTGCAGATGATGTCAACAGCCACAAGAATGGCACAATACTCCTCGTCCCCCTTGCAAAGTCTGTCCGGAACAAGACCTGTGCCAAACCATGTTAGCTAAAGCATATAAGCACACGAGTTCTCGCCGACTTACCATGGCAATACAGCGCGCCAGTCCGATGAATATGAAGCCATTTCGAAGGCCGGGTCCATCGGGCAGGAAAGCCTAGGCCAAACCCAGCTTTGCAAGTAGTGAGGAACTGACGAAAATGCTTTCGAGTCGACATACCAAGAGAAGAGGTGCAAAAATCCAATTAGCCACGATGCGAAAGGCAAACCGTATCCAAAACTGGCGATGAGCGAAGATGCGATGCAACGTCTCGTACTTGACTTTTCAGAGAATAGGATACATCATCACCAACAGACCCACGGCTATAGTATAAGTCCTAGAGTCATCGTGGCCTTGAGAAGAGTGAGTAAAGTCAGGTGGGCTTACCGATGGTCTGCGCCATTGGGACGTAGCGACGCGTTGTGCTGTGAAGAGTTGTGGTCCGGCCCAAAGTTGAGTACCTGGTGTGAAGGGCTCATGCTCATGTTGACCTGGAGAAAAAGGTTTGGTTGTTGTCTGCTTTGTCCCGACTTGAAGACTGGGAGGGCAGTCACTGATCCTGACTTTGATTGATCTCGGGGCGCAACTCCGTCTAAGTAACGTGAAGTTCCGGTTAGTGCATGCTCCTGAGCCAATTAAAGCATGAGGTTGACTAAGGCATGCTGATAGGGGTTGTGGGTGGCGGTAAACTGGTGAATTTAATCGTTGCCAAACACTAAAAGCACATGACTAATTCTGAAAGGCGTCATTACGCCCTTGCCGTCTCCATGAGATTGCACAATTATCTCCAGGATCCCATCTTCAATTTTTATTTCATCAGACGTTCGCCATTGTTACGACTTGCCTCGGACAACGTTATGGCTGGAGAAGCTATCCCTTGGTACAATGCATATCCGAACCCTCGCAACGACAAGCCGGTCGTTGTGACACGAAATGAAGTGCTCGCCTGGCTGAAAAACGGTCAAAAGCCTGGGGTCGACTTTTTGCTGATTGACTTGCGTCGCACTGATCACGAAGTAAGACTTTCCCGCTGTTCTCCTGCGCATGCTAAAGGCTCATCAAGGGAGGGATGATCCGAGGCTCTATAAATCTGCCGGCACAGAGTCTTTACTATACTATGCCAACCTTGTTAAGTCTATGCCAAAGAGCTGGCGTCAGAAGCGTTATATGGTACTGTGGTGAGTGTTCGACAGCTTCGTGTTATGAGCTTGGCTGACATACCTGTGCGCTTAGGTTCGAGAGGTCGTGGCACGCGCGCGGCTGGATGGTTTCAGGACCTTCTGGATGACACCAAAACGGAGGGAATCCTAAGTGCAATCTTGCTCGAGGGAATCGGTGGCTGGGTCAGTGCCGGTGACGAGTATACCTGCCTTATGGACGAGTACGATTCAAAGCACTGGTCAGTGGGAGAATAGCAGAAGCAAGCCAGTGCGGCACACGGCAAATATATTGTTTAACAGTCTGCAATACCTGCATCGTAGAAGTTGCAAAAGGTCCCGTGAGGACCTGCTACCGCACCTCTTCAGCCATTTTTCGTCTCCGTTTGCACAGCACCACAACCACCAACAGACAGAAGCTTGCGCATACGTAACACAGGCCGCAAAAATCCGAGCAAATAGGTATGGACTAACTTTGCCAGATCGCCGCAGATACAGCGCAATGATTTCGGAAACTGTAGGCTATTAAGTATGAACCAATTGAATGGTGCTTAGAAAGGAAGGACTTACACGTGGTTGAGAGAACAACAGACAACCAAGATAGCGAAAGTAGTGAAGGGAGCTCCCGAAGCCTGGCAACCTCAACACAGAGGGGTGCAATTGTCTAGCCTGTCAGTCCTTGTAGTTCAAGTTATACTCTCAGTCATTATCTGTTTCGTCAACGTACCATCCGAAACACGGCCCAGGATCGCCCCATCTAGGACTGCGAATAGTATTGTTACCCCGGCGCAAAGTAGAGTCAAACCCGTGGCCACCTTGAACTGTCCGATTCGATCACTCGCAACACCGATAAAACGGCGCCCGATCGCAGTTCCCATATTCAGCAAAGCGGTACCCTGTGTTGCCTTTTGTTTCGAAAGGCCGATATAGAGTGCAAAGTCGGAAAGTGATTAGAGGAGAGCGACATAACCCAACATGCTGAGGAAAGCCTATAGTAGGAGTAAGAGCACGTCGAGGCGACGTATAAGCTTCCGGTCGAAGGGGTGTTGCTTGGGCATAACGATACCATTTCTGTCCGTGATGAAGAACGCCATGACGAAGATGGCTAAGTTTCCGGGGATACGCAACGCCCACCCAGTACCCAGGTGGTCGATGGTGCAGCCGGTGGCGAAAGAGAAGACCAAACCGCCGATGCCTGATCCTGCCGCACTTATCCCATTGGCGAGGCTTCTCCTCTTCGCAAATCACTGGGAAAGAACGGCAATGCTAGGCACATATGCGAAGCCAACCCCTAAGCCGACCAGTACACCTTGGGAGAGGTAGAGATGCCAGATGTGAGAAGCAAAGGACACTGCCATAAAACCCCTCCAAATATGAAAGAGCCCAGAAGGGTAAGAGGTCTGATCCCGACGGTGCGCGCCAGGCGTGTGACCAAGAGGGCAGAGAGCATGGCAATTCCAAAGTTTAGACTTCCAATGGACGTATAGTCTAAAGGCCGAGACTGTGGGAAAGCATTGCTTGTCAGATAATAGGAAATTTGTGGAGGAACGATGCTACCCAGACTTACAGCGACAATGCCCCAGGTAAAGCAGTTGATCGTGAAGCAACACGCTAGACACACCCAGCGGTACCCGCCATCGGGCACTGAGCTATGTTGTCATCTATCTCAGACGAATGACTGGAAAGAGCAGCTCGCAGAGTGTATGATTGCGAGGGATTTTCGAGTCTGAAGTGATTGTTTTCCATGATTTGCCTTCGGCCAGCTGTCTCAGCAAAGATTGGAGAACGTTGGTCTAACTGCAGAGCAGGACGAGCTTTAGATACTTTGGATCTGCACAAGAAGTCAGTCAAGAAATGCGCCTGATCATGGATGCACGTGTTGTTGGACTTCGCTTGTCAGAGACTTATACCAACGCGCGGAGCTCGATATTAATGCACTATGCCGATCCCGCTTGTCGTCAGAAACGCCCCGTGGTCCACCCTAGCTTCTGCATGTCATTCTTAGAACGCACCAGTTCGACGCAAGTGAACAGCCAAAACCAGCTAAAACGCGTCTTCCCGTTGTGCTGCGATTTGATCAATGACTGTTGATGGTTTCAAGCGGTCGAGGGTGATGGAGGGTGATGGCGCTCCCACAGCGGCACTTGTTCTGCGCTCCTAGAACCTCTTTCAATAACGTCACTCATCCACATTAGTTACCAAAGTCCTTCGTTGGGCTAATCTGCTCTACGAGTAGCGCGGTGACATATCAATTGGGCAGGAAACCAAGGCCAGTTGTCTCATCTGCTATGCAGTTCTGCTAGCCGCCACGGCGAACGTTCAGATGCAACTTCGGAGACCCTCTCCAAAACCTTTGCCATCATGTCCTGGATGCAGGAGGACAAAGTGGACAACTGACTTTACAACCTAGCATCCTAAAACGGGTGTTTACTCGGACTTGTATTATCTCTATTGTTCAGGAGTCGCTGATAAAATCCCACAGTTCAAATAAGCATTTACTCTCGACCTGACACTCCTCTTGTAGGAGACTCGCTCGCCGGAAGCCGGGGCTAAGCCAAGCCGTAATGGAATCCGAGTCTAAGCCACGGTAGTTCAGCCTCGAAATTATGATGTAAGCCTGTACGCAGGGAGTTGTCGGCTGGCCGTCATTTAGGGGATAGTGGCTGGTTGATGATAGGGAGGACATCGGATCTGAAATTAATGGTTTAGGCATCAGCATGCCCGACATAGGCAATGACGTGCCTTCGATCTCATCGCTTTTGAGGGGCGTTGTGGGGCGGCCTTTGCTGCGCAATTATCGAGCACACCTTGTTGCCGGTGATTCGTGTCGAACTGTTGCTCAGCTACGAGCATGGGTTGGAAGCTGGCCATTTCCGTGACAGGATAATCCCCTTCCACGGTCGTGCGCAGTGACAACCCTATGGATGTTGAGGGCAAAAGAGCAGCGTCTTTAAAGCCTTCGGCGTTATACGGCGCTTGTCGTCCCTCGGACATTTCGCTGGCTCGACTCTGACTACGCCCAGCTCGCAATGCGACTGGGGAAGACGATTCATGCTCCATTTCTGAGCTGCTTTCATGGTGGCTGAGTCTAGACTCTGCAAGATCGGCTTTCAAGACCGCAATTTCTGCTAGTGCTTGGTTCAGGTGGCGCTCGCTGTCCTGAAGCTTCTGCTCTAGCACGGCGATGTACTGCCGTCGCCGTTCACGGTGACGGCGCTGATTGTTTCGAACACGAATGAGAGTTTGAAGAGGTGTCTTTGTCTGTGGGGAGGCGCTATCGCCACAGCTGGTAGGTATGGAATTCATTGTTGGCAATCTTGCGTCGAAATGTTCTGAGAGCATGTTGCGGGACAGCGATGGTGACATATCTGCAGGGGGGGAAGGAGAAGCGATGACGATGCGCCATGTTCGCCAAGCAACGGTGACATATCAATTAGCCACCCTCGATTGGGCGAAAGTGTGGAATAACTCATGTAGTTCCGAGGACCGTGGATCAATGCAGAATCACGTGGTCAGGAGTGCCATATCAATGGCCCCCATAAAGCATCGCAGAATCGACCTGTTATCGAGAGATGGTAAGGATTGATTTTTACTCCTACCCTGTGAAGCAGCTGTTGCTCTGGACACATAGCCGGTTGATTGGAAACCACTTCAGTGCACTGGATAGCAATATCACTGTCAGATCTCCTCATACCTGTTCCCTCTTCTCGTTCCCAGACTTGTCCCTGACAGGAATGTTGAACTGGGTAACAATCTCCCACGCGATTGTTTCAGGTCTCGGAACTTTTACTTGCCACCCAGTATCAGTACTCGGCAGACAAAGCCGATCTTATTGGTCATGGTGTTATCAGCCTTCAAGACGCAGAAGTCCTTTTCTCATTCTATCGAGGCAATCTCGATCGCCTCCTCCATAACATTCTCGACAGGATCGCCTGACTTTCGAGCACAAGTATTTGAAATAAATCGAGGAGAACCAGCTCCTCGGACTTTATGTAGTTGTTAAGACACACAGGTCGCAAAACTCCTTCTGGACAATTTACCATATCGATATCTTTATCATCTGTGGAAAGCGTTTAACAATTTTCCGGAGCGAGAAACGCTATGAAAGATCTATGCCAGAACATTCACTGGGGCTTAGGAATGATAGAAGGCAACAAGAGACGCGTCGTAGGTTACCTGTTACCTTGATACGATACTTTCGGGTGTTGTTTCTCATATCATCAAACTAGGGTTTATGGCGCAAAATCCTGATCGTGCTCCTGACATCAAATCAAACTACGAGTGTATCAGGGAAAGGAGTCACTCTGAACATGGCCTCAACTATTCAAAGTCGTTTGTTGCGATTACGGTTTCGAAGAACACTGCGCACGTACTGGACGAATGGAATCGTCGGGGGTGTCTCTCACGAGCTATCGAGGGCCTTCAGCGTATAGTCCCACAAATGTGTCTGGCCATAGAGCGAGGGAGGTCACCATCTAAGGCAACAATTATCGAACGAGCGCTTGGGTATATCAATACACTTCACCGGGAGCTGGACCGGCTGCGAAAAGAAGAAACGACCAAGAGAAAAGAATCCGAGCCTCTCCCAGAGGCATCCCTAGAGAAGGCTAGCTCCCTATCACATAGTGCTGTCGATGATTGAATCGAGCCAGTGAGCAATATCAATCGTCAATTGTAAGATATTACCGCTTGTGAGCCCCGGGAATGTGGGACGGCATGAACAACTTACGTTCAAGACTATTGCGGCCAATCATGAGCTGTATGCTGTTGATATAATTGTCCTTGCAATTGACGGTGTGGCATCTGGTAAGCAGACAACCTCTTACTTACAGTCAACTCTGCCGCTCGTGGGGAATGCTACCGAGTGCCAATACTGAAACAGCAGTCATTCCTAAGCTTCCAAAGTTGCCGAGTAAATTTTGTTCACTACCAATGGAGGGCGGCTTGCTGTGCTGTGATGTGGAAAGAAGACCCCACTTGACCTATATCTTGTATGTGATGGTGGGATGGAATTTATCTTGACAAAGCCCACCACCGTTGAGGGAGAGAATCCCGGCCACGACTTGTAGCAAGCTCTCGGTCTCAGCCCCCTTTCGTACGTTACTGCCCACTATTGCAGAGGATTCCACTTGGAGCTTTGTCATCGAGCGGCTCCAATTCGTTGCCAACGACTGCACGTGCCTGCATTACACTCACAAGACATTTGGTTAGACGGCCGTCTTCTGAGAGGCTAACTTACCACTCATTGATGTGATAGTCCTAATCAGACATTGCTACCCTCTTCAACTCTTACTGAGGCGACTTTGGCAAATCGTACTACAGTATAGCGTTCCAGTAAAACACCAGATAGGGACATGACTGTCCGCGGCCTAACGACAAAGAAAAGGCAACTCTATTCCTTCAACTTGAGGCACCTTAGAATCCCATATTGTTTACAGAATCCTACTGAGAACACGGGCTAACAATGGGCAGTTACTGGAGTCAGTCGTCCATGCTATTTACTACGGATCTCTTGACCATGCCTGCCACTGAAATGGACGTCTACAAAAATGATATGAAGGACGAAGCAATCCTTGACATAATCCTTGAGCGTCAGCATGAAGATCAAGTTGCTCGATCAGGTTTGCCGGAAGAGGAAGCATTCTGGATGCCTCTTGAAGAGCTCTGCGGTATTGTGAACATCAGGAGTAAGGCAAGCCTCGAAACAGGAAAGATACGCATCACCTTCGAAGGTTTGTCGCTGCAAATTCCGCCTCTGTCGCACCTCTAACCTCTATGTCCGAAATTAGGCTTATCAAGATTTTACACGCGACGATTGAGTGAGACTAAGTTGAACAAAATTGACACTTATGTGGCTAAGTACAAGGTATTGAAGGCACCTCTGTTGCAGTCTTCTCAGAAGCTGAGGACGTTAGTTTCTGTCGCAGCAATATGAGATCGAGGAGTTCCATAACTCGATCGAGAGTAGCACAGGCATCTTCATCTACTCAGCACGATTCTCCTTTACCATCTCACGATGGGCTCTGACGAAAGGGCTAGGGGTTCCACAACAGTGCTTGGACTTACCTCCATCGTTCTGCGCGGGCCAGACTCTAGTCAGTGGAGACGACGAGTACGCACAACCAAACATCACATATCATTTGGTAGTTAGTGGAACTGCCAAAACGATGAATGACCTCAGGACACTCTCACTGACCGGAAGGAAGGAATTCATGTTGCGGATTCCGACAGAGATAAGGCCTCCTTTGAAGACTCATGATTTCAGGACGAGTTTGTCGAGACCCTCACTCACTCATTCCACTTTTCCATACTGAACCGCAGCCCGTACCAGATGACTCTTTCAATGACGGAACCTCCGCCTATAATTTTGTTGCATCGAACGTTGCAAGCCAGCACGACCGCAGTCCTTCATGTAAGGATCGAAGGGTTAAATTCACGTTCTCTTGCAGGGAGTGCTCTTCAGGACTTCCATAAACTGAAGTTTAGGGCTTTGCTGGGCCTGCGATTGAAGACATTCTACTCAACGCGACCATTCCCAATGTTCCCTTGTCAGGCCTTGCTGACAGTTGAAGGTCCGATCCGCCTTCAAGATCAGGTCATATGTATTGGAGAACAGAGCCACTCTTCCAACACATGGAGTGTTGCGCAGATGCCAAAACGGGCAGAAGTGACAACACAAGTTTCTCTTGCCCCGGAAGAAGGGGCAAACCGCAATTCTATCAAGTCTCAATCAACCGCGGACAGCCACAGTGACTACTCAGAGGCATGGCAGGCCACTTTCAATCTGCCGTTGACTGTACCCGGTCATCTTCTACCTACATTTTGTTCTGCAATAGCTTCAAGACAGTACAGTCTTATCACTCGCATCCATGTTGATGGGATACGGATCGACCGGTTCGTGCTGGAGGTACCGCTCCAGATCATTTTTTCGCCGGTCGATAGCCTCCAAGCTGCTGAGCGTGTCTCAACGCCGGAAGGTTACGAAGGCAACTTTGCCCCGAACCGGCCCCACGCTTTCACGATATTTTCACGGATCTTGAGGTAGCAACAGCAGACCACTCGTTGATAGATCGTGATTCACTGACAGATTTCTTAGGACCAAGGACAGGAGCCTCCAAGCTATTCACAGCACTAGGACTGGGCGTCTTTCTTTATCAGACCCTATTTGAATACCTGCAACTGGTTATTACAACATGCCAGCTTGGTGTTGGAGCTCAAAGCGAAGAGACTCTCGCAGCGACTGTTGTGCGGCAATTGACGTCCCGATGAATGTTCTTTGTTTATGTTGTGAGATGGATCGCCGGTAGTTGGGCCCTATAAGCGAGGAAATCTTGGAGTTTAAAATGGGATCTACTTCGCAAAATGACCTGTTCGAGAACCCTGATTAGTTAAGGAGTAACACTACTAACATGGAGTCGACCGATCATTGGAGCCGGCAGAAGGTTTTCTACAAATTCGATTCTTTCAATGTCTCTACGTGCAACGACGGAACCCGCGACCACCGGAGCGGCTGGAGGTAGCAAGTACCCAAATGGCGGTCTACTGACGCCTGACCTCCCCTTTTGTATCGTGGCAGACAAATAGGCTGTATGTTCTTGTTTGTCGAGATGGAGGCGTTGAACCGTGGCGTAGACAAGCGAGCCGACAGAGCAAGGTCCTTAGTGAGAGACTTACGGCGCCCGATCTGGTCACCGTGAGAGGCTTCCTCCGGTTCTACATTGCCACGAGCCATCCGAAGCTGGGGAAGGCGCGGCGAAGCCAATACCGACTGCCGACGCCATTTGTACCGTCGCCGAGTGGTTCTTCGCCTGCTTTACCCGTTTTACCGGCTGTGATACCAAAGCAGACGATAGGAGTGAGGTCTACTATGTAAGATCAGGCTTTCTTTAATGCCCGTGAAGACCCTCAACAGAAAAATTGAGTCACAACTTTCCAGTGGATACAGCGCACCCTGATACTAGAGGGTATTGTTTTCAACAAGCACCGAAAGAAACATAACTTCACAGTTCGGGACCTTACGCATCTACTATGGCCCTCTGTGTATACCTTCAGTCAATAACTACACCGATTACTTTGAGCTGCTCGCCGTCTGTGCTGCCATCTCACGCCGCAGAGGACCCCTGTCAGGTACTTTCAAGCAGATCGACAAACAGCCGAGGACCAGGCCGAGTACCGTCGCAGCCACATCACCAAGCCTCAATGACAGCCACATGACTTAGCTCTCTTGGCGCCTCAATCCAGACAGAGCGAGACACGTGAATACTTGAATGCCACAATCTTCCAGCCTGCGCAGTCTAAACCCTCGTGTCGTGCTCCGAACACCTGCCTAAGCGCTCTGCGGCTGAACAGCTCGAGACATCCAGGATGTCATCGCTACCGCAGCTTCATACTGCACTTACCTACCATCTCCTAATGTTCCCTCAGTACTGTCAATAATGATCCCATTGACATGAATGCCACCGATCGCTTGCCTTCTTGGAGCAAAGTCTTTAAGATGAGGGGCATCACGACGACCCCTGGAGCCGCCTAACGGTGTATGCTTTTCGCTTTTTCAACCAGTAGAGTAGAACTTGATGAACAGAACTCTGCGTCTAGAAACTGTAAACAATGCCCTTCAGTGTTTCCAAGATCCCATTATAGACACGCTCTTGCTGTTCAATATTTGCACTCCGTGGCCCCATTCAGTCTAGTGGCCTTACTAGGACATTATCATGGTCACATATAGCTAGATGTTGCTGGTACAATTCGTCTATCTGGCCGACTTGTGCGCTATGAAGAACCTAGAAAAGATCCTTCGGAAATTTTTCAGTGTCATCTCTGTCCAGGTGTGATCAGCTAGAGGGTCGTATCTACGATGGCAACTGGCTTACGTCGCTCAGTCTTCCCCAGTTCGGTGCATATAGTACAGATGGCGATGCCACCTTCGGAGTGCTTGATAGCGGCCATGAATCATTTATCGTGGTACTGTCTGTACCTATGCTGCCAGTGAAGAAAATTGACCATGCTACGCAGCCAACATTGTACTTGACATTCACTTCGGAAACAGTGTTGCCACTTTCGTTGAACAAAACCATTGCTGACAGTGGACATGTACTGTAAAGAATTAATCGATGCCTTTTGGAAAACATGGATGAAAACTTCTCAATAAATGAAAGTGTCAATCGACAAAGAGTAAATGCATCTGCGACTCGGTGTCTTGCTTGTCCCGGCTGCTGGTTGTTCAAGCTCTAGCACTAAGGAAAACATCAGTGGGGCACTCAGGTGCTATAGCTAGAGTTAGTCTCTACAGTAGGGAGATAGACTTGACTAGCCCTCGTTGATAAACAGCACCTTTTTTCCCTTGCTGTAGATCCGTTAGCTTAGTCACAGCTATCGGAGAGCTCTTGAACCGTTTTCATGAGATCATATAAGCCATCCACATTTCGCAGTAGCGTCAGTGACCAAGGGTTAGTGGATATTATTCTCCTTTTTCACATATAACGATCGAAAAGCAGTAATTGCAGTAAGAACATTATCCCTATGCAATTTTACACAATGTATGGTACATAATCCTTATCGGAGTTAAGAGAGTGGATATTATATTCATATCAAGCTGATAGCAGTGCTGGAAGTCATATTGTTACCATCCACCCCAGAATTTAGCAGCATCGGCACGATCTTCTCATGGCCGCTAAACGATACCGCTTACAGGGCGTTACCATACACGCCTCCTTCAGCATTGAGGTGCGCTTTGGCGTCGATGAGCATCTGCACGATCTTCTCGTGGCCGCCAGACGATGCCGCTTACAAGGCATTGCCATAGTAGCCTCCTTCAGCATTAACATCTGCATTTGGCCGCTTGATCTTCTCAACAACTATAGGAGTGATGGATAGGGTTGCCGTTGAAAGGTCCAAAAGCGTTTAGTCATTCGGAACTGAGTAAGGCTTTTTGGCCTACGCGATGCCTCGGCATTAAGTCAAGTAAATGAGAAAAGATGATTACTAAAGCGATATCCACGTACGACCCTTGGACCTGCGGATCTACTAGGTACAATCTCGAAAAAGACGAACCTCTTCAACACAGCAGTACGGTATTGGGGATGCGCCGGTGAAGTTTTGAAGTACGCACACAGGAGGTCGTTTTGACTTGGAGGGAATTTGTTCGAATTGTTGAAAGACCTGAATCATGTGCAGCGGCACGTTGCAGATGCTTGATGATCAAGAGATCATGGCACCATCCGAAATACGACGTGGTAGGGTATAAAGTCGTTCTGCAAAAGTTCGAGAAAGCCGCACTCGCCGGTCGTGTCGTTAGCATCACTGCAATCCGACGGCATACAGGGCGTTGTCGTCGGCACAGCTAGATCAGGCTGGCCGAGAACTTGCTGTGGACTCGGTGTGCCCATGGATGGCTCAAGTTCACACCCCCAGCAGAGCGGTCAGAGCCGCTAGGCTTTGCTTTTACGACCTCCCAACGGCTCGTGCCGACAAAGTGGAAGTATTTTACTGTCAACCTCTTGCCGAGTTGCCGTCGTATAGCGTGGAGTTTTTGAGCTCAAAGATTACCAGAGCCGAATCGATATTACGCAACGGCATGGGGACACTCCTCCTCGAATGGTTCCTACACCACAGATGTATTCAAATATCCCAAGAGGCAAAAGCTGCTTTCCTGTCTTCTTACGCAGTCGGCGGCCTATATTGGCGACATACCCTGCGGCACATCTTCCTTGTTAACGCGGATAAGAGCTTTATACCAGGATTGGGTCCCTTCGAATGGCCAAGAGTGTGGTGTGGCGCACCCACGGCCGCACTTAGACGCACCTTTCAAATCATCGGCAACTCTACCGCGGAGGGAATTCCAGAACCTCAACTAGAGCAGTTGTGGCAGCTGCGCCAGTTGTACGCTCGAAAGGTAACTTCAAGAAATCTGCATGAATCTGCTCGAGGCGTGCGAAGTGCAAACCAAATTGAGGGAATGCAGAATGAAAGCCAAACTCCAGGCAATACACCCGTAACCACCGCATCAGTGCACACCGACTAAGGAGTAACGTCCAGAGATCGTGAGCATAGGAACCGTGATACAACTTCAGAGGCTTGCGCTCGAGGCTCGAAAGCGATGCAAGCAAGACGGAAATCAGCAAGACTGCGGGAGAGCAGCACACAGCTCTTGTAGTTTGGACGGGGCGGGGCCTCGCTTGAGGAGGTTCGATCACGGATTAGTGAAATCTTGGGAAGCTTGAGTAGTCCTGGCACGAAGAACAAAGATAGCAGCAGAGATGAAAGAGGTTCTTGATTTGACGTTCTATCGAGAACGCGAGCTATAGTGGTTTGTTTAGCAGCCGCGCATATCGATGACATAGCCTTGTCTTGAGCTAACAATTTACACATTAATTAATTCGGCCATTCGGCCCTTAGCATTACGTTACTGCTTACTTTCACGTGATTTCCTCACATTGAAAGGGTGCAACTTCATCCATTCCGTGATTGGGCTCCATTATCTGAAAGTGTTGTAGCACGGCGGAGAAGGGGCCTACTAGTGAAACTTGACATGTTTCTTGAAAAGCTGAGACATGTCTGCTATTTTATTAACATAGATCATCGAACTGCTTAAGCCAATTGCTATATACGGCGACGTTCAAGGGGAACGAGCCGACATCGTACCACAGGTTTCCTACGAACCAAGTTCGGATGCACAAAGGACTGCGGAATGGACGTCAACTTCTCTCCGAGATCATGTTGGGCATTCCCCGTGGGTATGTGGTCGGATCATAACTTTGGCCCTTCTAACTTTCGGGCCTTGATACGCGGGAAACCAGATGATCTTAGTGGGATCCGTTCTTCAACGAGCACTTTTGTCCGGATCGGAGTTGCGTCTTTTCTATTTACCAAGAAACCCATTTTCGACCGCACTAACATTAGGAGAATCAGAATTGCATGAGCTAACTTACCACGACCTGACCTTATGGCTGCAGGAGGAATCTGATAAATTATCCTAGTCTTTACAAGGGTCCAGAAAAAGTCCACAAGATGGTATGGATTTGAGAGAACGATGACAAACGTAAACCCTTTGGTGATTGGTGTTTGAAATCGCACTATTTAGTCAAGATGTAGGAAAGCGTGACGCTAGTAGCCGTAACTCAATGAAAAAGATAGTTGTAGTGTATCTACAGCAAAGCAGCGCTGCAGACCATTGCCAGCTCCGGACGATGAAGCGGCCAGCGGATAGTGCGACGAGTCCACGAAGTGATTCGGTGCAGCCGTGGGCAGGTCACGACATCCGGATCGCGTTGGTGCCAGGACACTACAACATCGCTGCAACGAGAGTGTTGGACGCCATAGGATACGCAATAGGTGCAAATTTGCACCTAAGCAACCTACCAGTGGCGACAATCTAGCCTATAATAGGCGCTCTCTACCAGTTCATAGACTGTGTGGGCACCAGTTTACAAGATCTCCGATGCACTGTACTTTGGCGGAGCAAACAAGTCTTCCAATTTCACATGCCCTCACGCGGCAAGGCCAGCGAGCAAGTATCGAATCCAACTGGTTCCCCATGAGTTTCAGGTCTTAAGAAGTTGAATGCAAGAAATGCAGTGAATCGAAACGAAGCAGTGGTGAATCGCCCCGCATCATCAATTAATATCTTTGTAAATGCCGGTGTCACGTGCGCTTCGATCGCTCGACCTTCCCCAGCTGGCCATTGGCCTGAGAGGAGCTTCCTGTCGCTCTGGTCACTGCCCTTGGTATCGTTACTATCGACGCTCACTGTCCTTACAGAGTACTTGAATCCAGCTAAGCACCTTCCTTGAGCTAGGCAGACCTACATGCGCTGACATCTGGCCGAAAGGTCGATGGTGGACGCCGTACCTTCTAGCCCTGTCCTACGGTCTGAGTACGCCACTGGCCATCGCCGTCGGCGTCGGTTTTCGGAAGAGCTCTCCTCCCGCCTCACAAACTTCGCTCATTGTCAACGGGATGTTTAATTTGGTATCCGCCGGGATTCTAATCTATACTGGGCTGCTGGAGTTAAATGGCACATGAGTTCATGGTCAGCAATTCGATGCGCAAAGCAACGTCTGAGACTGTGGAGGCTGCCTTCGGGATTATGTGTTTGGGTGCGGCGCTGATGGCTTCGCTTGCTAAATGGGCATAGCGCACGGCGCATATGGTGATTTTTCGGCGCTGTGCATCGGGGGGTCATTACGGCAAGGGGCATATGAAAATTCAGCGTTTAGGAAACATACATTAGATTAATGACACTAATGATAAAACACGCTCACCTATCTCTCCCCTGTGTCCCTGGTGTCGACCTGAGCGCCAATGCCCGGTATCATAAACATGAGATTGGATGCCTGTAAATGTTCGCTCCCTCCTAGACTACTCTAGGCGACTCTACCCTTCCCTGGCCAAGATCCCGAATAACCTCCCATTGTCAACTGCGCAGGCAGAAGTCATGTCTTCTTTTTCTCCAGGACCCCCACCGTCGTTAGCTTTAAACCCACGCTGACTGTTTCTGTGACTGCTACAATTCTCCGACGATGAAGGGACGCACCTCGGCCTCTCAAGAGGGCCGTAGCAACCGAGCTCGGGGAGGATCTCCGTCTCCACGGTGATATCGTTACTAGGCATGCCACGCATGCTGGCGATGATGAGCGCGGCTTGCAGGCAGGGCGTGCTGTTTGGTCTACTGGGGAGTCTGCATGGTTCGGGTTGAGATCCTGGATGAGAGTGGGACGGAGAAGGCGAGTGGGTTGGAGCGGGTGATGGATAGGTATATTCCGGTGCCGGAGCTGGATGGCCTTGCAGGTCTGGCGTCGGAAAGTCTGAAGGAGAAGTGATGAGTATCATGGCGTCCTCGTAAGTCGATGTCATGCTGGCTTCCGCATTTGAGAGCTGCGTCGTGGCTGCGATAGGAGAGGGTGTAGACGTTGACAACCCAGAACGGTGAGAAGGCAGAGCGTTCGTCGATATTGAGACAGCTGGTACCAGACCGGCGGGTGTCGTGAGTGCTTGTTGATAATCAGGTGATGCTCTCGTTGCGCCTGTTCTCCTTGGTTTTGCCCTTGTACTAGGCGCACGCTTGCTTCCTCTCAGCCTTCCACCTCTGCCGCAGCCACGATACCCAGTCTCACTTCCCACGTCCTTCTCAGTCCTATTGCTAACTAGCAGCGCCTTCTCCAAAGCTTCGCTCCTCTCCCTCAAAAGCCTCACTTCCTCCTTCAATGCACGGTTCTCCTCCGTAACTCGCCGCGCGGCGGCTTGCACTTCCGCAGTGGCTTGCACGCCTTGAGCCTCGTGAGCGTGCACGCGACGCTCTAGATCCCGGATATACGTCCGCCTTCGAGCTCGAGAGGCCCTTTGATTGAGGGTGTTGCGATTCAGGTTCGAGGCTTCTGTTAGCGTCGGTGCTGAGGAGGAAGTCATTTGCAATGATGGGAAAGGGACCGAGTGCGCGGATTGAAGTGTAGCCAGGATCTGTTGTGCTCTGCTCAGGTTCTTTCGAAGCCAGTCGTCCGACAACGGATTTCCGCAAGCACTAGTGGCACATGATCCACGTTTGCTCTTGCGCCAGATTCGATTCGCTCGAGAGTAGCCAAGGATTCTCAGCTTTCAATACAAGGGACAATTGATTTGGGAAGTTGGGATGGTGCTCATAGTTTCTTGGGCAGGCTCGTTGGTAGTTAGAAAAGGATTTGCCGTTAGCAGAGGAAAATCTTTTGCGTCATTTCTTGCCCCTAAGGAACCTCGAAAGATGCCCGTTGTGAGCCAAGAAGCTGTCACCCTGTCGGCGTGATGCGTCCTAGGACGGTTCCGGTTTTCGCTTCCTCTGCAACATCAATAGGTCACATGTGAACGTGCAGTAGCGCTAGCGCTTGCGAGCAGCATTTTGGCCGGGGTCTGCCATTTTCAATTGCGAAATTCTGCTGTTGTAAGCCAATAGTTTAGGGACCATGACATGTCGCCTTGTTTACATAATGAGAGTGCGAAGTCCGGAAGAATGAACATCTTCAAAGCGTCCTCTGGTGTTGAAAACTGAAACACTGTAGAACTCGTTTTGTTTTATTGTTATCACAGCTTCGTATACATGCAAACGGAAACCATCATGGACGTTGCCTCAATCTATCAGAACGTTCAGACTCGATACTCTGAGATCGCCTTGCAGGCTCACGGAGACGAAGCTCAACTATCCAAGGCTTCACGAATTGCTTCGTCGTTCGGCTACTCAGGAGAAGATCTTGCATCACTGCCCAGTGGGACAAACCTTGGTGTATCATGCGGCAATCCACTAGCGACGGTGAATCTTGAGCCGTCTGAAACCGTAAGTTATTATATCCCTTAAACCAGTATAGGTTCAACCCGGAAGCGCCTTCAAGGGCATGTCTGATTTGTCTTTATCCTTCCGTTCTTTGTACTGAATGTGCAGGTCATCCCAGTACAAGTTCTGACGCCTCTACAGATGCTTGACCTCGGATCTGGGGGAGGGCTTGACTGCCTCATTGCAGCTAACCAGATGTTGAAGAAGAATCCCGTCCCAAGTGGAAAGATATATGGTGTCGACAGGAATGGGATGATGATCGCACTGGCTAGAAGGAACGCTTCGAAGTCAAACTTGCCGGAGGGATTCGTGCAATTTATTCAAGCCCCAATCTCGGAAGTTCCTCTTGAAGATTCGACGGTGGATCTCGTGGTCAGTAATTGTGTCATCAATTTGGTCCCAGACGGGGATAAACCCAAGGTCTTTAAAGAAATACATCGACTGTTGAAGGCCGGCGGGCGAGTCGCGATCAGTGACATTCTGGCAAAGAAACCAATGCCAGATCACATCCGTCACGATGCTGCTCTCTTGGTTGGATGCGTGGCAGGCGCCAGTCTCCTTGACGAGTATCGACAGTGGATGGTCAAGGCAGGATTCCAAGATGATGCTATCAGATTCATTAATACGGAGAAAGACCTGAATGTATATCACGAGGCAGAGAGAGCCCCTGCTTGTTGCGCAGAACAAAAGGAATCGGAGAGTTGTTGTAACAAGGAAACAGAAGGTGCCGTCTGTTGTGCCGAGAAGAATGGCTTGAAGCCATGTTGCACCGAGACTGCGGAGGTTGGCAAGGAGCTGGACTTCAACGAGTGGGTAGCTTCATATCAAGTTTATGCCGTCAAATGACGGCCTGGTTAGATAGCAGAGCCAACGCAAGTGGTGTGGGATGTCGTTCAAAAGCTTCGTAAATGAAACTGTTCCTGCTCGAATTCTTGCATGCACTTCCCGCCGTAGGTAGCATTGTGCCGCTGTCTCCTGTCAACTGTCAAGGGTCAACCTGAACCGATTTGACACCGACAAATGCTGTTGTCCGCTGACTGTGCTGCTATCTCGTACCACGAGGCACCTCTGTCAGGTACTTCTCGACAGAAGAACAAACAGCCGAGTACAATGCCGGTTGTAGCCTGTAAATGATATGAAACATAACTGCCGCATCTTCGCACCCTAGCCACCGCGACATAGCTTAGCGTCCTTGCCGCCTGAGTTCCAGATGACGCAAGTCTTCTAATCTGTGCTTTGCATGTGCCAGGCGGCATACATGATACGGCAGTCCAGCCACAGCCACCTTTTTGATCAGGAGGCCTCCTCCCAAGATTCAGCCTCACCTCGAAGGCGAAGCCAGGAGCCAGTGCAAGCGAACTATTTGCTGGTTTCACCACTGAGTTCGTTAACTGTTCTATTATGTGCATAACTTGCGCGAAGAGGATCGGCCGGACTATCAGCACTTCCGGAAGATGTTCACCAAGCTCTTCCGCCGACAAGGGTTCGTATACGAGAACATCTTTGACTGGACGATTCGGGAATTCCAGAGGCTGGAGCCTGACAACCAAGAACCGCTTACATCGAAACGATTTGGACCCTGAACGAAAAGAGGACACCACGAAGCCATGAATTTCTATCGAGTCCAGGATGCAACCAAAGGAAGTCGTGGAAAGGGAGATGATTTTCTCGACATGAGAATGCCTCCTCTCGTATGCGTCTGATTGCTAGTGGCCGGATTCTCGGACAATTGCTTCTCGTGAGTGGAAGGCAGCTATCGGTCATCGAGAGCCAAGAATTTGGCAGGCAGCTACAACCCTTCGAAGGCACTTCACCACCAAAAAATATATTCTAGAACGAATATCGAGTCCAGATTGTCCGCGTGAAGTGCTGTATTGATCTCGGACTAAATGCATAGAGTGAGAATCGTACCTTGAGCATACCTACTAACCTAAGGACCAAATATCCGTTGCCAACTGTAACATTACTGGTATCTCCAGCTTCCTACTTCGAGGCAGCCTGCTTCCGCTTTCGAGATCTGTTGGCTCCCCCATCCCGGTTTTGGCACAGCCGTGTGGCTTGGAGACGCCCCACGCAAGTTCTCGAGTTCATCGACTCTTTGCTTGGCCGTCCAGACGTGGTCAGCTGCATTGGCCAACGCTTCGTGGTGTTCTCGTGCCTTCTCGGATTTCTCCTTCTCCTCGACCTTGGAATGCAGTCGTTCCCTTTCCGACTCGCTGACATTTGCGTTGCTGCCGGTTCCGGCTGGCCGTTGCTCTTGAGTATGCCCCTGCAGGGTTTCCATGGCTTTTGAGTGTTTTCAAGCTCTTGGTAAAGTGATAGGCACTTGCTGTGCGTCGCATGCAGGCCATTAATCGCTTTGTTGTGCTGAGTGTGAAGATTTTCATACGCTTGAGCACACTCGATGCGTTTTCTTCGTTCCTCGTTGAACGCTTGCTCATGTGCCGCAAGGCCTTCGGCGTAAGTGGCGAACTCAAAGAGAGTCTGGTGAGTAGTGTCTAAGACGCTCGACATATTACAAAGCTTTTGATCAACTTCGGTGAGCTGCCGAATTGCAGGTCAAGCTCCCGAAGCTCGGGATCGCCGTATACGTCGTCTTCGAGGTGCGAGGGCCAAGGGAGTCTCCCACTGTCACATGGTACGCTAGGCTTGATAGGGACCAGCGCAAGGAGCGCGCCGCCCACCTCTCGAGTCTATGACTCTGTCGCTTGTCGACTCTCTTTGTCTTCTAGTCAGTTAGTTACAATCACATGATGCTTTTGAGGCACTGCAGCCCTCACTTGTCATTGCGACAACTCGTCCCGTTATGCCAGATACTACACCCACGCATGAAATACACCAGCATGTAGCCTAGCCTGGTGCCTCGGAATTGTACACAGTTGACATCTTATCCCAGTAGTTCAGGAGGACTTGCTGTTGCATTACGAGTATGAGCTCTACTCGAGCTGCACCGTTCGGGATGGGCGGTATATCGCAAGACTCAGGTCGGTTTAGGATTGAGGATCTACTCATCACCGATTGTGTCTGGGTGGCGCGACGTTTATGGGTTCCACGGAAGGGCAGCACCGCGAAAAAGTGATAGTCACAATTTTCCATTCATCTAGCCACATGAACTGTGAGCACAGGGTGTTCTAGCGGTCCCTGCAGATGCGGTTATTATTTGCGTATTCAGGTGCTTGAGCTGCGACTCGTTGGACATACGAGTCCTTGTCAGGTGTCAGGGTGCCGAGCCCTGTTGCAGGACTCACAGCGTTGGTCAGCGTCCGATACCTAATATGGTGCCTATGTGAGGGAGATTCATCGTGTCTATACCCGCATATATCACTTTGGGATTGTAGTTTTTGATTAAGCCTTATCCATAAGCTCGAAAACCGAGATATTCTGCACCCTACAGCTCTGTTTCGCTCTACAGCCAAGTTCGCTCCACATATCCTCGTCGACATTACAGCCTCGTAAAGTCGCAATGATCTTCGCGGCTTCCACACACGATGTTTCCCCAGCGTGAGCGTCGGCTCGCTTCGCAGACGGAGAGGAGCCTGGAGCAGTTTTCTTGTTGGAGGGAGCATGATAGGAATAAGTAGGGTCCCGTCCATAGTCACGCTCGTATTCTTCGAGTTCCAAAGGAGACGGCTCTCCCAACCCTATCGGGATGCCAGTGTAAAGTAAGTCAGCAGGTGAGTCAAGCTGTAAAGATTGTGGCGAGTCCGTCCCTGATGCTGGGATAACGATGGACGTCCATTCGCCTTCAGGATATTGCGACGTTGCTACAAGGACTTGCGGTGGTTCTTCTCCCATTCTCACTGATTCCTGGCTCGCTTTCGCGCTGACCGGCTGCTCACGTCTGGCTGGAATTATCTGAGTTGACACGGATTCCTTCAATCTTTTAGATGCATGATCTCTGTCCGCATTTCGGCGGAACCCGTAAGTGCAAACATCGCTGGCGCAGATATGTCCGGCAAGGTATTCGTTTAGTTGGCAGTCGCTGACACCAAACTGCGTTCTGAGCAGCAATCGCAGGAGCCGGTTCTCGTTGTCCACGCGCTGTGCTGCAATTTGGACTTCTTTTGTTGCCCGAACTCCGTCGTTGGCTAGGCGCTGCAGACGCAGCTCCAATTCTTGGATATATGCTTGACGCCGGGCGCGAAAATTGCGCTGGTTAACACGGTTTCTAACGGTTGCTTGTCGCTGGAATGAGCCCTTCAACGAATGAGTAAACTGAGCTGAAGGCCGGAAGATGGATATTACCTACTCCTGCAGCCATGCTTTACAACAAAACCGCCAGAGGGGTTCGGATAGTGGCGTGCTCGATTTTGCTTCATGGAATTGTGTACGTATAACAGGGGGGGAGGTCTTTGGAAGTGG
This sequence comes from Vermiconidia calcicola, assembly GCA_035928285.1. Classification (NCBI taxonomy): domain Eukaryota; kingdom Fungi; phylum Ascomycota; class Dothideomycetes; order Mycosphaerellales; family Extremaceae; genus Vermiconidia; species Vermiconidia calcicola. The sequence goes on from JAXLQG010000035.1 coordinate 35,296, forward strand.
TGTCATAATGGGCTACAGAAAGAGCGGGAAAGAGCGGAAAAGTACAGAGAAGATCCACACTGCCGAAAACCTGGTCCCCTGATTCAGAATGACGCTTCCAGCTCCTCCGAAACCAAGATTAACCAATCATAATCGTTGAGTGACTAAGTGTACGGCTTCCAGCCAGACTTTTCTCATCTGTCGGCTGAGGCAATCCTTGCTCGAAGCATTTGCAAAGGTCGCTGCAGTTGTACGTTTTAGTGACCTTCTGCACTCTGAAGAGTGGCATGCGCTACCCAAATATTGGTGCGAAGCGGCGCTTGACTCCTCTTTCTCTACCAGTTACACAACCCTTTGTGTCTCTCAGTCCTAGAACGACATCCAGATTCACACACGCAACAATGACGACGGCCACCACGCTTACAGATGATTCCACCTCTTGCAAACGGCAGGATTCACTGCCTTCGAATCTCAAAACCCCGTCAATGAATGGAGACCTTAACAATACAGTGTCCATGAGGGTGGTCCTCCAACCTCAACGGCATCCAGATTTTGCATTTCGATCACTTGCCATACCGGCATCTATTGACGATTCTACTCTACGCTCGAGATATCGACCTTTTCTTCTTCCCGACAGAATACAATACGACGACTGGGTCAGTAGGCTGGAACTCGCAACTGTGGCCGAGTTGGCGTACAATGACTTCAAAACAACAGGCGAGAGGATCAAGGTTTTGGTTTTATACGGGAGCCTGCGTCAGAGGTAAGACGGTCCTTTAGACGTACCAGTATATCGTGTACTCATTGCATAGATCCTACTCGAAATTATTGGCCTTCGAAATCTCTCGCATCCTCTGGCGGCTTGGGTGTGATGTACGTATCTACGATCCTCATGGCCTCCCTGTAAAAGACGATGAACAGCACAACCATCCAAAAGTGCAGGAGCTAAGAGAGCTCAGTCGCTGGAGCGATGGACATTTCTGGGTGTCGCCCGAGCAACATGGTAATTTAACTGCCGTGTTCAAGAACCAAATCGACTGGATCCCTCTCAGTACGGGATCGGTACGGCCAACACAGGGACGGACCTTGGGACTAGCGATGGTCTCTGGTGGTTCCCAGTCATTCAACACGATCAATAGCCTTCGCATCTTGGGCAGATGGATGAGGATGTTCACGATCCCAAATCAATCATCCGTTCCGCAGGCTTACACTTTGTTTACGGACAAGGATGCAGACGAAGGCGGATCGAGATTAATGGCAGGAGGCAATCGAGACCGGCTTGTCGATTGCGCCGAGGAATTTGTGAAGTACACCCTCATCATGCGGCCGCACTTTGCCTTGTTAAGTGACCGTTTCAGCGAACGGGACGAGCTCGTGAAGAACTGATATAGAAGCAGAGGTCTCAAAGAGGCAAAATATATGAGCCTCTGGAACCGGTTATAGACTGAACTTTGGCATAGAATGAAATTAAAGTTTGGGTGCTCATAGCCGAAAAGTCTCCCACAGTCAGAGAAATCGCCTGACGAGTGCGTGCAGTGTGTGCGAAGATTACATTCTCCCATTGTCGATCGAAATTTGCAGAGTCAACCAGTTCAGCAAAGAGCGTTCTGAGGCTACATTTTGATGACTTTTCATTACGCTGGAATCTTGAGATTTACAGAGGTGGTATCAGGACGTGTCCACATTCGCCATAGAACTATATGATCAATCCATCCAATTCCAACGGCCCGCCACCCATCTCACGACGTACACCAATGAGATCTAAAATGGAACCTCAATCAATGGTCCTATAGTAGTCGCGAGTGCCTCATCGCTATTGGCGCCAAACGTGGCTACCGCCACAGCGATAGCAAGCCCAAAATTGTTGCTGGCCGCAGTGAAGCTCTGAGTAGCTGCGAGCTTATAGCCGAATCCGAGGCGTTTCGTGACCAGAAGAGTCAGAGAAAAAGGATGAAAAAAGAACACAACAAGTGGAGTAGCGACCCGGACGACAGAGACGATTAGGTGGATAACTTGCTTTCCCTGTGAAGCGAACAGGACTAGAATCGTGTAAAGAAGTCCCAGGAGTGACCACAGAGCGATCCACTTCAGAAACTTCTTCTCGTACCAGATGGCGTTGATCGATCTGGGGATGAAGCGAGTAGCGATGGCGGCTCCAAGCGGTATCCCGAGGAAGACCCCAACGCTGCGTACGACTGTAGAGTAGGAAACTTGGGGAGACTCCACCGCCACTAATAACATTGACGAAAAGGATAGCTAAGGTGTGCGTAGAGGATCATCAGGAGGACAGAATTGACGGCCACAAGAATGGCGCAGTATTCCTTATCTCCCCCAGCAAGCCCTGTCCAGATCCAAAACCTGTGATATACTTGGTCAGTTAAGATGCAATCGTCATTTAACAAGCTTAGGAGAGCTTACTTTAGCAATCCAGCGTGCTAATCTAACGAATATTAGGCCGTTTCTGAGTTCAGGCTTATCCGGTAGGAACGCGTATGCCAGTCCAAGCTTCATCGACGTCAGTAAATTGATTGAGGAAGGCTTCGGAGAGGGTAAAGTACTGCGAGAAGAGGTGCGATGATCCAATTGACCAGGATACTGAAGCCGAGTTGGATCCAAATTTGGCGATGAGCGAAAATGCGATGCAAGGTCTCATATCTAACTTTGCATAGGATTGGATACAATCACTAGCAGACCAAACGCTTCGCGGTGATATTCCCATTAGCATCGAATCTAAAATGGATAGGGGGATTTCGACTCTTACCAATGGGAACTTAGACCCCAACATGTTTGCCTTTCTGAAGAGGAAGGACGGACGGCCGGGCCTGGTGACATGTGACATATCGACTTGCAGCCGTGCCAAAGCGTTCGCCGATCTTACCCCATCCCAGTCAAGCCTTCTCCTAATTCTGGAACACATGGAAAGCTGAGTTCTGGTCTAATTGGTCCATCAAGTTCAGGAAAAACGCAATTCTTACTGGGCCAATGCACCCAATTGATGCTTGTATGAGTGTTGATTGGATTCCCGTATCCGGAGCGGTCATCATCTTGCATTATCCTCCTATGAATCAGTCTCTACCTATTCTGATTCGGCATGTTGATGCCAGTTGCAGCTTTCGCGCCATTCTTGTGTTAAAGGGGGTCCTTAGGTGAATGGTTCGGTAAGCACAACCGCCCTTATCATGCCACACTAGCGCTAGTAGCAGTGGGCAGAAATGTTCAGGCTCACCTGAGCGTAGAATGACAGGAAGTACCTCTCTATATCTATCTCCCAGAGGCTCGAATGGTGTCGTATTGCCAGCTGCTCCACGATTCTGGACTTCCACACTACTCTTCAACAAGTGTGTGGCAAACAATACCCATCGGCTTGTTTCAATGGATTCGACAACAATTTATGAGAAAGTTCAACAGCGCTATAGTGCAGCGGCCAAGTCTGAGGAACGCGAGTATGGACGCAAAGTTGCCACTGCATTTGGCTGAAGAGTTGACTAAAATCCCTGAGGACGCTAATTCAGGCTCAGTTGTGGTAATCCATTGGCTTTAGCGAACCTAAGTGAGGTTAGTTAATGTTGCTCAAGGAATATCTTGACTCGTGGTACGAAGTTCATGATCAACAGTGAGAAATTGTTGTCGATCTCGGTAGTGGGGCCGGATTCGACGTATTTCTTGCAGCTAAGAAGGTCGAGGTCTCAGGCAAGCTCTTTAGAATTGACATGAATAAGGTGAGCGCTGAGCCCTTCATCCCAGGAGATGTCCAGATGATACAACTTGTGGGACATGCTCGAGAGGGCCAATCGTAACAAGGAGAATACCCCAGCAGACAATCTCTTGTTTGTGCACGGATATTCCCCTTCCAAGCGCAATGGCCGACTGCATTATCAGTAATTGCGTGGTCAACCTTGTTTCAGAGCAGGAAAAACAGCTCGTGTTCAACGAGATGTTCCTTCTACTCAAGCCAAGGGGGCGTGTTGCTATCAACGACATCCTCCTCAAGCGCGAGCTTCCCTCGGAACTCAAAACGAACATGGCATTGTATGTCGGTTGTATCGCAGGTGCGAGCCTAGTGAATGACTATGAAAAATACGTCGGTAATGCGGGATTTCGTGGTGAGTTGTCCTGACCCAGCCGTTGTAGCATCGCAAATCGAGTCCTCATAGCTGAGTCTCCCTGAAATGAACAAATGTCTTGATCGTGGACAGCCAAATGATCTCAATATTTACAAAACTGCAGGAAATCGTCAAAATAGAGGTCAATGCTGTGGAGGAGAAGCGAGTAACCTTTGCTGCGACAAGTCGAGCTCTTGTCGCAACTGGGGAGACTCGACAGTTGGTCATGGCCTTGATTTGCCGGAGGTGGACTGCGGGCAAATTGATTTCAATAAAAGGACTGGTATGTGTCTTCTAGCTCAAACCATTGCGTCGCTTGCAGACTCTTGTATAAAGGTCTTCAAAGTATACGCTGTCAAAACATGATCCAGATTCGTTCTGGGATACCGCTTTGTTCAGCCTTGGAGGAAAGGTTGTCCTGGTCGTTACAGGACTTGAAGGAGACTTCATCGGGTTTCCGTATTTACCAACTGCACTGCTGTTTGAGCTCCTCACGTTTCAGAACGAAAACGACCATCGTAATTCATGAGAGGCCGAAAGGTCTAGGGTGGTGTGGCCCAAAAAATGCCACGGTGAGCGCGCCTGAAACCCGACCGCACTGGCTTGAGCTTTAGGCATTGAGATACAAAATACCCTTCCTATCATGTGGTTGCCTTTATGTAGTCTTGCCTGAAGATTCCGCCTGCACAAATGATCACATATCTGACTAGGTATGGAGGAGTGGCCCTATGGGGGATACCTTGTTTATGAGCGTTCTGTGCTTTTTGTTCCATTTCCCGGTATCGTGGGATGCAAGGCTCGCCCGCCATGCCATATGGAGAACGCAGGCATTCATAAATTAGACTCGTCATTTGAGTTACGATGTATTGATACTATAGGGGCTACCCATTCGTAAACTGCCGGCCTCCTGATGAGGGAGCAGAAGAACGGCTTGGCTCGTCATTGACATATAGAGGATCATCCCTTGCTTCGTTTAGTAGCGAAGAAGATCTGTCCTTGTCGAAGGAGCCCCGTCGGATTATACACTTCAATAGCACAATATAATTTGTCGCAAGCAGCTCCCTCCACGATAGACCGATGCGCCATAGCTTAAGCGCTGGTGACACACCGGGTCTCGAATGCTGCGACGGATGATTTAAATGCCGATCGGCGACTTATCGATGACATATCGGCCGATCAGAATCGCTAGTGCGGGGGGGTTTACCGGAAACACAACGTGGCTCTTGTAGGTCACTTCGACCTGGACTCCCTTTGTCATTGTCCGATGGCTTGTAGAATATAAATTTAGCGTGCATCTGATGATGAAGATTTGTGCAGGGCTTCTGTGTTGCTAGGTAAGCCCGCATTATGAACTCTGCCCAGCACATCGTTCGCGTCGATGTCGAAACCGCAGACTCCTCTGTCTCAGATCCCCAGGATGGCGGATATGGCTGGGTATGTGTCGGCTCGTGCTTCGCAGTCAATTGCTTCACTTGGGGTGTTGTTGCCGTACGTTTCTCAGAAGATTGTGTGACCTGCTGGGGTCGATTGCTGATTGAAGTGTTTGCAGTCTTACGGAATCTACCTGTCGCATTACCTTTCAGAGAATGTGTTCCCCGAGGCTACGCCGGTCGACTTTGCGCTCATTGGCGGGTTCAATTTCACTTTCGCAATGCTAGCAGCTCCTTTCGTTACCATTTTGACACGGAAATATAGCCATCGGCCACCAATGTTGGCCGGCATTACGCTACTAGCAGTAGGATACGTTTCAGCATCCTTCTCAACAAGGGTTTGGCAGCTCTACATCGCTCAAGGCGCATTGGTTGGGCTTGGAGTCGGATTCACCTATGTACCAAGTATCGCCATTATCTCCCAATGGTTCCAGAAACGACGAAGTCTGGCAAATGGGATCAGCGCCGCCGGCTCTGGCATTGGCGGTCTAGTTTTCTCGTTCATGACTGACGCTGTCATCCAGAACGTGTCCTTGGCCTGGTCTTTCCGGGTCAATGCATTGGTCAGCTGTTCGATGTTGCTCGCTGCAACGGCAGTGATGAGAAATCGAAATGAATCCATCCGCCCTCACCAACGTGGGTTCGACTTGAAACTTGTCCGTCGGACGGACGTCCAGCTTCTTCTCTCCTGGGCTTTTATTAGCATGCTAGGATATGTTGTATTACTATATTCATTGCCCGATTTCGCCCACTCCATTGATCTCTCGCCGGGCCAAGCAGCGACAATCAATGCCTTGCTCAACCTAGGTACTGCAATTGGCCGTCCTTTCATCGGCGTTCTCAGCGACAAATATGGGCGGTTCGAGGTAGCGCTCGCACTTACGTGTGCCTGCGGCATTTCTTGTTTCGTCATATGGCTTCCCTCAACGACATATGGACCGACCCTCGTGTTCTCCATCGTCAGCGGAGCAATACTGGGTGTTTTTTGGGTTGTAAGTGTGCCCATACTACTCTTGAAACCCGGCACCACTCAATGCTGACTCTATGGCAAGACTATTGGCCCTCTCTGTGTTGAAGTTGCAGGACTCCCCGAGTTGCAATCTCTCCTGTCACTGTCCTGGATATCTGTGATTCTGCCAACTACATGTACGTTCTGTCGCTACATTACCTTTTCAAATCTGGGAAGCTTCCTGATTCGGATTGCCCAGTTTCGGAGGTCATTGCTCTCAAACTTCGCCGTGGTCACTCACAGCGGGAGTATTTGTATCCTCAGATATTCTCCGGTTTATCTTACATCTGCGCAAGCGTTTTCTTGTTCGCATTATGGCGACTCAAGAAAAAGGCGGCCAGCCTACCGACTTCATGAAGTGCAAGTCGGCAGTTATGGGTTCTCGACACCGTGTCAGCTGTCATAGTAGCGCGACAACCGCAGCAAACTAAATCAGGCATTCCTTGATCCGATCACAGGCCCGATGACTCTCGAGACCATACATCTCATGAAGCGCCAGCTTCCTGACCCCAGATGTGACACCAACATCATTCTTGTCGACTTTTTCCCGATGAATAGGAGGTCTTCGAGGAGTTTTCTACTACATCGGAGCGAGCCATTGATATCTGTAATAATGCTGAAGGAGCCTCGTGGGAGGAAGCCGCGAGAATCGCTGCAGATCGCGACCACAATACTCATCACGAAGTATTGGATGGCCTAGATTGCGGCAGGAAGCGAAACTGCAGGTTAGAATCCTTTTCGTCTTCGAGCTGATGGATGAGGAATGATCAAGCCTTGGGGATACTCTGAGATTCGGCGATCAGCGAGATCCCTCAAGTCGTCACCAAATTTTTCTGCTGGATTTTGACTTCGAGTGTAGTTAAGATGTCTTATCAAGAAGCCTTGTGTCTCATTATCTCCTCACCTTGCATCACAAGGGAGAACCCCGGAGGGAATGGGTACGGAACCCGTGGCGGACTCAATCGCATCGTGATTTGCTATGCCCAACTTCTCTTGGGAGATTGATCCTTATATGACCTTCGGCTGCAATGCCGCGGCGGTTTGGACAGTAGACGGCGGAGGTAATTGACCATGCCAAAAGCTTGCTAACAATCTTGGTGGACAGGAAAGAAGAGCCGGAGATACAGGCTAACGACGAACGTGGGAGCGAAGAAGATATTGATACTGGGTTAGGAGATTCAAAGCTCTCTTATATTTATTGCGTATCTCTCGAAGGAGTCGGGTCAAGCGGGTATGACAACGCCAGAGGCTCTGACGAGTAGTCGATGACCGACCATTGCTGCCGGCTCTCCTCACCATGCCGGGATGTCGATTATTCTTCATTTTTTCTCCATTGTTGCTATCCTATTCGTAACTCATCCTTTGCGTGCTCGTGTTTCGCCTCGTTCAGAAAGCCGCTCATTGTTGGTTGTCAAGCAAGGCTTACCGCAGCTCGTTGAGAGAACTGACTGCACCAACGCTTTTGCGCGTGGTGTGCCAGTATCAGCTAATAATTTGATTTCGACCTTTCCCGCCTCTCCGCCGGTGTTTCTACCTGCGAAAATGGTAGCTCTCGATGTCCAATAACAGCTGCCCACCAGGTTCGCAAGAAGCCATGTCCGAGGATCCGGCCACTAGATATAATCTCCTTTTTTCGCCGACTTCCATTGGTTGAATCCTCTCTTGCCAGCCGTCTGATATGGCGGTAGATGGATCGAATCACAACTTAGAATGATGTAGCTCTTGAACGCCACGGTAATGCAAAGCAACAGTCCACAGACGAAGCTCCATGTCACTGATTAGCAGCTCCAATGTCAGCTTCCGCTAGAAAGACTTCATGCTGGACCGGAGAGTTACTCCAACCAGGCAGAATCACCGTCAGGCCATTCGAAGCACCATGTCGGACCTCGCCGCCGGTCTGTACCAATACTCAGCCTTGCCACGCAGCCCTTGGTGGGCTCCTGTTTTTGCACCACTTGCGGAGTTTCAACAACCCATTCCGACGATGTATTGGTTTTGTCAACAGTCTCAGTCGGAGCCTTTTCCGGTGTATGGACTACACGTGTTTGTACATATAAACCAAGCAGAGGCGCAGATTCCATGCGTTCAGACAGACACAATGAAATACCTGCAAGACTGCGTGTAAACCATCACTTCAAACCAATCAACCATTAGCAAGAACCCATCTCTGTCGCTGTCATGTACGCAGGAGAAATTCTACTTTATGAAGTGGTCGAATGACGTCTTCAGGGTAAGAATCATGATCAGTACGGCCTGACGATTCGGTTACAGATGCTAGGATCGTACAAAAAGACCAGGCTGTCTCATCTCAGATTTCAGATTTTCACGCCACGATAACCGCTGCGGGTCGCTCTAGGCTTTAAGCCGGAATCACTGTGCACTGACGCGTATTTCTGAGACTACTTAGCAAAACAATACCAATCCCTCTTCGCAGCCGAATATAAGGTTACACGCCAGGCCGGCGCCCTGGCTGTCGCGCATCGTGACAAGGAAACGATGTACAAGGCAGGGGAGAACCTATAGATGCCCAATAATAAATACTGCAGACTCCGGCACAGCCAGAAAATAAATTGGTGCAATGGTATTTAGATACGCCTACTCTGCCTGTGTCAAACTTCATCATGAACGGGCAAAGACACTTCCTGAATCTTTGGCACTACCTGAATGCCTTGGCGGCATACAATGCACAGAAAAGCGCACAGCCATCGATGGGAGGGATAGACCCAGCGAATTCGGCGCGCAATAACAACTACGTGTCTGGATTACTTGGAAGGTGAACACCAAGCGAGAAAAAAGGAGGGCAGGAAAAGGTGGAAGCCGTATTTAGAACGGCACCAAGACCGGTGTATACCCCGTTTGCCGCTGTTGTTAGTGAGCTGCCAACTTGCGCGATTCAAATCAGCGCCGTATAAGAAATTCTTGAGAGAAAATCTTCTTTCCAAATTATGCCCCTTCTAGAGACACCTGGCAAGACTTGTAAGGTACCAGAGCTACTCCGATCCCTCACAGCTGTAAGGTGCACAGTGCACCAAACTCTAGGAAATCTGAAGATGATTAGTATTAATCACAATATGATACCGTCCGATGCTGTTCCGGCGAGGCACTAGATTCTCCCAGAGGATCGACCAGAACCCAACAATCCGATCTTGCGTGTGTCTGGAATCTTGAACACGAACCCTTGTAGAAATGCTGAGAATCTCAGGTGAAAGAGAGTATCTAAGATCTCGAATCAATATTCTACACCCATTCATAGTCCGCACATCGCAACATGACTTCTATTGTACGACCCTGCAGCCTCAATATGCTTGAGATCATGACGGACCTCAATATATTACCCGCCACTCAGCATCTAAGACCAGACGACGAGCTTGACCTTATAGCCCGTGGCGTTATCACTCTTCAAGACGCAAAAGGCTTTTTCACTTTGTATCGCCAACGACTCGATCGCTTCTTTTATAACATCCTGGAAGAACATGATTCACTGGCCAGCATCTGCAAAAGTTCTCCCTTCTTGACCGCCGCAGTCTGTGTTGTCAGCGCCCTTCACGATCTTTCGCCTCAATATCAAAACATGTCCTGGACATTTCGGCCAACTGGCATCTGTTAGGATATTTTCAAAAACAAAGACGTCCGACGACATCCGTGGCCTTTGCATAGCCGCGTCTTGGCTAAGCGACATATCCTCTAATCTCACTGGAACAGGCAGGTTTCGCCACCACTCTCAGTCTATGAAATCAAATGCTGACCTGACGATGATGTAGCGGTTTGTCTTGCAGGTGGGCTAAGCCTCCATCGATATATACCGAACGCTCGGCATAAGAGAGGGTGCTACCGCAATACTCGCCTATTCTACCTTATATACGTGTGCGACCACCAGTTATCGATTACCCATGGAAGACCCCCCTTAACCTGGTACTTCGGCTCCATTATTTCTCCTAAAAAGTTGCTTAAATCCGAATATGCGACCTAGGTTGATGACGGACTCGTCAGTCAACTGGAAATTTGGTCCATAAGCACTCAAACCTTTGACCGATTTTACCTTGACCCCGAAGAAGATCTGTCAGATGGTTGGATTCCCCCAGTAGTCCGCCTACATATCGCCATAGAGATCTGGAAAACCGAATGGGGTGACCGACTCCTCATCAATGAATTTGAGGCCAACCACTCTCGCAAATCAATGCGTTTGCAATATCACTTTACGAAATTGTACCTGTGTTCCGTTGCATTTCGGAGGTTGGCTGGTGCCCAAGCAAAAATCCTCTCTCGGAACTTGATGTCAAAGAATTCGCAACCATTGCAATCCATTCCGCAACGTCAATTCTACAGGCATTCGTAACAGACAAGGAAATTCAATCTGATTTGTGCGGACTGCCCATATACTTCAACTATATGATTGCCTTTACGATTCTCTTCCTCTGTGAGACGATAACGAAGTATCCAGCCCATATGTCGATCAACCATGCTGAGCTCATTGATAGATTGGATAGGTTGGTTAAGGTTCTCAACAACAATAGTGCAAGCATGCATCTTCAGCATTCGTTGTCTGGCACTACGAGCAGTATGCGACATTTAGTCGATCGACTGGAGGCCATCCGTGTTGAGCCAACCACCAATCAGACTGACCGCCTGACTACCGCAAACCTTCTCAGACCAAGTCACCAACGCTATACCTAAAAACTCAGCCTTGTGACTCAGCCTTGGCGCAATATGGCGTATTCCGGCGTTCTGCGCATAACCACCGTTACCTCCAGTCCGAAGCCATAACCACGTTATCAACCATGACTAACCAAGTCTCCTCTTGGCTACATTGCATACCCATTTGTATATAGAGAGCTCAGTGAGCCCAAGTATCCATAGACACAGACAGACATCACCTCTCAAATTGGCATGTGGCACAACAGGACTACTGGAGGAGTATGCTTAGTAAAGCGCCGTATAACGGACTAATCAGATGATTGTACGGAATAATAAGCATTGTAAGGATTAATATTTACCCTTGTTCCGTACAATGTACGGACTATTGGCGACGGATGTACGGATCAATTGCAGCCCCATAAAGCTTATCACAAGAGACAAATACTTGGCACTCAGTTGCGTCACACCTCGACCCTACTCAAGTTAGGCTTTGTGCTGCAGGCGGTTTTACTTTTATTCGAAGACTCAGGCGTCAGACCTGGTCCAAGAATGTGTTTGGCTGCGGAATGGTCATCACGTGGTGTAGCGGCGGAAGAGATTGGTTAACTGACTAATCTAGGAGGGAAAGACTGGCCGCTTATGTAGTCACCCGTAACTGAGTGCAAGGAGCGGGGAGTGCTAGGTAAGGCAAGTACTCCGACGCTAATACCACACGTTGAAGGTTGGATTCAAAATCGCGACACTGCAAACATCCTTGATCTACTCAACCTGCCGCAACTCTATTCAGTTCATCATGAAATCCCACGTCCTCATCCTCTGCACTGGAAATTCCTGCCGCAGCCACATGGCTGAAGGCATCCTCCGTGCCGCCGCCGGCAACCTCATCGACGTGCACAGCGCGGGTTCGAACCCCGCCGGCTTTGTCCACCCTAAGGCGATCGAGGTGCTGGAGGAGATCGGCATCGACATTTCCGCCCACACATCGAAGCACATGAACACATTTCTCGACCGCCAGATTGCGACCGTCATCACTGTCTGTGGCAACGCCGACCAGGTGTGCCCCATCTTTCCCGGGCAGTTGAATCGCCATCACTGGGGCTTCGATGATCCCGCCCACGCCATAGGCAGTGAGGAGCAGGTGCTGGAGGAGTTCCGCCGCGTCCGGGACGAGATACGCAAGGTGTTTGAAGCATACGCCGCCGGGCTGCGCGAAGGCGCAAGCGCCAAAGACTGACCGGCGACGCTTTGCAGCACGCGAGCCTGGGCTTGCATTACCGCGTAACGCCTTATCAATCAAATGTTAGGATAGTGAGCTCCTTGGTCCAGTATCTAAATCATATCTGCCTACAATGCGGTCTGTTTTCTTTTCATTCTTGCTCGTTGGCTGCAGCTCTCCCGGCACCGCAGGCTACCAATTTTGGGGGGGCCAGCCATTGCCGCTCGCGAGTCACCATCTTTTTCTGTGGCTACTACAACCAGCCTGCCTGCGCACGAAATTGTGTTGGCAGCGCCCAGAACGGAATTCAATGTACAAACGCAAACCGCTTCTGCATTCAGATAAACGCCGGTTTGGAATTCGTCTCCAGCTGCGTACTGAATGCTTGCTGTTCAAGTCGACTACGGCTTTTGTCCAACGTTTGTTTATAATCCTCTTTTTTTGGAAGCATATTCTTTGCTGCTCGAATTTAAGCCGGATAGGCCGAGTCACCATTTCGTGTAATGCCGCTCTGTCGGAGTAGCCTTCGCCCTCATTTTCAGCGCATATTTGAAGACGGGAGCGTTCGCCGCAGAGGCACACCAGAAGCGCACGTTTCTCGACAGACCCAGCTAGGACAAATCGCTCCAGCGCTCTCACGCGACCACCCAACGTGATCAAATCCAACTCTTTCGTGCAATGAATGGCTGAAGACGAGTCCCGGACTTGTTCGAATGGGTGCGGGCCGGCGATGTGGTAAAAGAGTCGCGTCAGATACCAGAGTCTAGAGGTTTGAGAGGCGTACTTGCCAGCTCGTGCCATCAGTGCCTCATATATTTCATCAGGACACGCAACTTTCTCCACGATTCGATCTAGGCTGGTCCACTCCGTACCAGCCCGCTTCCGTTTTTCGGAATTAACACTACTCTGATTAGGTTGCAAAGGTAGTGAACAAGGTCTGTTTTGTCGAGCATCGGTGGTAGATTCACCATCTACATCGTCAATGATGTCTGCCGTGATCAGCTCTTAGATACGTCTGAGGGGATGTTCCACGTGCTCGGTCAAATCTGCAGAATTTGTATATACCGTGGCACGAGCAGTGCGAGCAACGGACGTACAGGTTTCTGTGGAGTTCATGGGATAAAAACCTCTGTCGCCCTTACCGAAATGGTGGTCTTGTGGCTCTGCTCGATAGTCATCAGCACGCGCCATGTGTGCAACTTCTCGGCGTGCATCTAGGCTGTCAGCTTCATGCAGGTCTAAGTCTGTATGAGTTTTTCGGTGCTGAGGCTGGCTTACAGGGCTGGAGGAAATTGCTGCGTTGGCGTCTCGCGATAATACTTGGAAACATCAAAAAATTAGAAAGTAGGACTAATGATCAAGGGAGGAACACCCGATGCGGTCTCCGGACTGTCCAACACTTGGTTGGGGGAAAGCAACGGGAGATCTTGATTGATGGCAGAGACATCGTTTGGAGATATTGTGGGAGTGGCGTCCGAAGCATGATCGTCGGCGATGTCGAAGGCCCCGTCGTCTAGGGTGCCGATTGCCGAATCGTGGTCCGTCGAAAGCGACGCAGAGCAGTGCTGAAGGAGTCTTCAACATCTCGGGGGGTCATTCGTAGGTGGTCATGAACACCTCCAAGCAAGCAGTTCGGAGCACCCTTCAACATCTCTGTAGTGATCACAGACGCGAAATAGATACAACATGCGTGAAGGGTTTGAGGAATCTCCGACAAGTGGTCCATGAAAAGTGCCGTCACCTCTGGCGCCGAACTCGTGTTACGGTTCTTGTGGATCGGCGCTGGCCTTATCCGCTAATGTAGAAGTACCTTCGCATCAGTTTGTCGCGCAATGCCGGGGAGCTCTGGCAGGTTTTCATTAGATAGAGAGATTCACAGTAGGATGCAATTCTGTACCGGAGCACCCATGTATTGCTATAGGCCCTGGGTTGGAACGCCGACAAAGACTCCGCGTGAGAAAAGGGAAGAGTGAAGAAGGGTATGGAAGGGCTGCTCAAGTCCTCCTGCTTCGCGTGCGATTGCTACTTGCTCCTTCCTCGAAGGAAGTAACACGCATTTGTAGGCGAATTTCAGACACTTTCGGGCCCACCTAGCTCTTGGACCCGTCAGCAATTGACAGAAGGTCCTTTGGGAGGCTGGCCAGAAGTGTGGTGGGACGAGTCATCTTCGGTCCCCTTTCCTCGCCAGCCACTTGTGAGGTGGTCAAGCAAACATCCATCAAGTGTCTCCTCAGCGAAGCCCGGGAAGCTTTCGACTCTGTATGTCCCCGCCTTGCGGCTGTAATACTACCATCGCCCCTTCCGTCGTCGGCTTAAATAAGCTCGTCGAGCTCAAGTCGCAAACTTGACTGGCCTTTGTTGATGAACACCTTTGCTGTAGATCCGTTGGCTCAATCACAACTATCGCAGAGCTCTTGAAGCGTTTGCCTTAGATCATGTAAGCCATCCATATTTCGTAGTAGCGTCAGTGACCAAGGTTAATTGATGTTCTTCTCCTTTTTTCATACAGTATATAACGATCGAAAAGCAGAAATTGCAGCAAGGATATCGTTCGTATGCAATTTTTACACATTGTATGGTATATTGTCCTTATCGTAGTTAAGAAAGTCGATATTGTATTTCATATCAAGCTGCTGGCACTGCTGTATGTCACACTCTTAAATCCGCACCAGCATTTAGCAGCATTTGCACGATGCTGTCGTGGCCATTAAATGATGCCGCACACAGGGCGTTACCATACTTGCCTCCTTGAGCATTCACGTCAGCCTTGGTATCGATGACTATCTGCAGGATCTTTTTATGGCCACCAGACGGGGCCATACACAGGGCGTTGCCACAGAAACCTCCTTGAGCATTGGCATCTGTATTTGGTCCCTTTGTCTTATCAACAACTGCAGGAACCCCAATCCGTGCCGCGTAATGAGGAGGCCGAGCTAGATCTTCGGCCTTTAACCCGAACTGAAGTCCGCTCCACGACACATCTATGTCGAAAACCTGCAGCCATGGAAGCAGGCAAGCATCTTGTTCGGTCAAGATCCGTAATATAAGAGAGAGTAATGCGTCATCAAGCACCCCTTCACTAGCCCGGAGGTGCTGCCACCACTGCTCGGCTGTGTATGATGTTAACGGATATTCTGCGACGAGCTCTTTACTTAAGGGCATAAAGAAAAAAATGGAGTAGGTACTCTAGACAGCTCTTTGCGATGTTGTGGTGATAGAGTTGTGGTCGGAAGTTTAGCTTGAAGTTATAACGGTCCGACAACAGAAACTACTTCCGGAGAAATGTGCCAGCTGAACCTGGATCCGGTCAGCATTTCTACCACTACCCCCGAAAGTCACGGCGTTCTCGTCTTGGTTATCAGCCGTTGGGTGGAAGCTGATCAGGCTGGAACAAACGACCATAATATCCATAGGATCTGGAAGCCGTTCCTCTGGGTTAAATGTTGCGTTGTCTCCAATGTCGATGGCAAGAATCTCGACCATTTCTGTCACTCGAAAGGGATGATCCGACAAGCATAGCCACTGTAGAGCCTTGATGGCATCTTCGAGCTGGTCAGTTGCTTCAAGAACATACAGTATTCGATTGTAGAAAGCCGACATGTCCCTGACAGTTGATGGACCGTTAAAAGGCAAAGGACAATCGTTGGCCTGGACATGCCTGAGCCAGGACTGGCTCGAAGGAGAACCATGGCTTGGGCTCTGTGGAGATGTTGGTTGAAGCTTTGACGAACAGTGAAGGCCTTGTGGAGAGCTCCTTCGATCTGGACATCGCCCGTCGCTCGCTTATCCACAAGCGAGGAGTCTGGACCTGACTGGCGCCGGCTCCGAGTCCACCGCCAATTTTCTTCAGGCCGGCCCTGCCAATAGATGCGTAAGAGGAGTATGATCCGACGATGGCTGGTCAAGGTTCAATAATGGTTTCCACTGGCAGAATGCGAGACTATTCCAGACGTTGACAGACTCGGAATTTCGTGAGGGGTTTCCTTGAAGCTTGATCGCAGGCCGAACATTCAAAGTTACAACATCAACAACAACATCAGATATGACAATAGTTTGATCTGATTTGAAACAAGTCACCTGGATAGAAGGGAAAGAATCCATTTAAGCTGGAATTCCCATCGACATCTGAAATTTTACTCCACAGTACCGAAATATTCAAAGATTTGTTCCGCCTCCTCATACGTTCCCTGGTGCCGAAGCACTTCTTCCAGGTTGTTCATGCTGGCCAGTGTCGACAGATGCTCCTCGCCGAGCACCTTCTCCTTCAGATCCAACGCCTGTCTATGCATTTTCTCCACCTCCCGGTACCGGCGTGGGTACCTCAGTCGAACAAAGAAGACTTTGACTCTCTGGGGCATTTTCGACTGACGCATCTGACTGCACATGCGATACGGTTGAGACACATTAGCGACCATCGTGGTGATGTCATGAAGAGTCTCGACGATGACCGACTGGGTAAAGCTTGCCTCATTGCTGTGCTGTTGGCTCAACAGGTTCAGCATGTAGCAGCGGAGCAAATGTACATGTTGACTCTGGCTGGGTATGAGAAGGCGCTGGGAGCGGATCACCCGTCGACACTGGACACGGTCTATAATCTCGGTCTGCTATACGCTGACCGAGGCAAGCTGGACGAGGCGGAGAAGATGTACCAGCGAGCACTGGCTGGGAAGGAGAAGTCGTTGGGAGCGGATCACACTTCGACACTCAACACGGTCAACAATCTCGGGATACTATATTGTGACCAAGGCAAGTTGAATGAAGCGGAAAAGATGTACCAGCGAGCGCTAAGCCGGTGAACCGTTCTGCTCGAGTGAAACGACCGCGGAAGATGTCATAGTTCTTGTCTGGCTGTCGCTTCGCCAAGAACCACCTGAACTGCCGCCCGCGCATCGGGTTGCAAGAGAAACCGCCTAAAGTCACGCTCAGGCTGCGATTGCCGGCTCAAAAGCGAGCTGCAATGAAGAAGAACAAGGGAAGGAAAATTAAGACGGGAAGGAACGGCATTCGACAGGGAAAGGGCAAGAACAGAATCGAAAGTGCGAGGGCGAAGAAGGGAAAGGGATGAGTGACGCAGATTGATTGAGAGCCACCATAAATGGGTTGACGTGAATTACCTTGTTGCTGCTTGTCCCTTTGTTATTGTACTGTGTCGGCATGGATGTTAATGTTGAGTAAACAAATACCAAGTTGGCTGGTCCACTCTACGGGCGATCGCAACTGTTCCACGTGATCTGCTTTTTGCCTTCCCGCGATCGCTTAAATCACGTGTGTGTGTGTGGCCTGCGACCGCCGGTTCGTTTGTCGAGGTGCAGCAACAAACACGCCAAGAAGGAAGCGTGCTCCATACATTTATGCACATGACTCAGCCTTGGCATTCTTTGTCCATTTGTAACAGCAAAACTGTTGGCCAATTGCCTCATCGCCAACAATCCAACCGGTGTGGCCGTTTTTGCGAACTTGACCTTAATCTCGCTTAACCTCTGCCCTTGTGATCTGTTGTCAATATGGCTAGGACTGGTGCATTCTCACGGCGTTCTTACCACCAAGGTATAGTAAGCGGGCCACCCATTGCTGCCTAGATTTGTTGCGCCCTACGGATGTCGGCTCGTGGAAGAATAAATCTTCACAACAGCGAAAAATCCGACATGAAGAAGAATCATCGGCCGTGCCATCTTCGCGATAAGGTCTGAGTTTTACTGCATAAAATGCGCCTCCTAGATACCCGGACCGGTTGTTTGAAGAGTCTGGACGCTGGAAAGAAGCCTCAATATGCCATATTATCCCTCCAATGGATGGAAGACGAGGTTACATTCAGAGATGTTCAGAACAACAACTACAGGACGTCCTCAAATGTCAGCAAACTCCGGGGGGAGTCTTCAGCAAGCGCAGCGCGATGGCCTCAACTTTGTATGGATTGACGGTTGCTGCATCGACAGACAGAGTAGCGCCGAACTTAGTGAAGCCATCAACTCTATGTATGGCTGGTACCAAGGTGCAAAGTATTGTTGTGTCTACCTCCATGACGTTGACCAAGATGACTGGGAGAATCCCTTTCCAAGGAGTAAGTGGTTTACCCACGGCTGGACCTTGCACGAATTGCTTGCTCCACGAAAAGTTAGATTCTATGATCGGCAGTGGCAGGTCTTGGGCGACAGAAAGGATCTGGCGCGCCATATCTCGGATGTGACTTGGAGGCCCTTGAGACGGGAAATCTCGGTCGATACTCTGTTGCTCAGAAGATGTCTTGGGCCGCCAGACGAGTTACAACCCTACTTGAGGATGGGGCATATTGTCTCATGGGCATATTTGGGGTCAACATGCCGCTTCTCTATGGCGAATGGGAACGAACATTTCTTCGCGTTCAAGAAGAGGTCATTAAGTACAATGATGACCAAATTATATTCGCCTGGTCGATGGGCAAGAAGAGATTTTCCGGCCTGCTGGCTCCGTCACCTGCATGTTTCGTCGGATGTGCAAACACCATTTCTGCTCAGGCCACCGAGCAGCGTGAGCCTTTCTCGATGACCAACCGTGGCTTATCAATTACACTCAAGATGACGCCTTGGTTGGCAGACGCATATCTCGCGTACCTTGACTGCGCCGAGAAGGCGGATGCGGAGCGCTCCGTCGACCTGGGCATCTTTTTACGTCGTTTACCGCGGATGATCCATACTTAAGGGTGGGCTCTTCTAGGGAAGGTTTGTGGCTTGATCTAGACGGAAACCATCGTGCGCATGATCGTCCAACCTCGGAAAGACGCCTTTTCGTACGCCAGCAGGCATATGCACAGACCAGGATGATTGTGTGGCTCTCCCGGGCTCACGAGGACAGGCTATGTCACAGGATGTTTCCTGTTTCAGGACGATTGTCTTGGTCTCATCTTTCCCTAGGGATAATAAGCCTGGTCTACCAAGGAAGGGTGGGAACAATCTCCCCATACAGAATTTGTCCCCAGGAATTTTCTCCTGGATACCAGTCCTTACCCAGTGGCCAATGATCCCCGAGGCTGGCCATCCATCAAACTTTGACCATTCGCAGACCAGTCGTTGCGCTACCCTTCTCGTGAACCCGATGGCTGCCCAGCCACACCTGGCACAACTGTTGTATTCAGTTCGAGTATCCGCCTTTGCCTCCCTGAGCAGTTCTATGTCTGCATTACGGCGTCACAACCTCGAACTCGCTGAAAGTCTCGGCTTTGCATCCTGATACTATCACTGTGGGACATCGCCTGCGTTGGCCACGATGGCTGGGCCCCATATACTGTAGTATTTCAGGTGAACAAAAATCTAAGTAAGTTAGAAGGTGACCAAGGACTCAAGGGTAAGGGATGTCGATGAAGAGTGAACCACGACCTGATTGGCTTTGGACAAAGGCCACAACCTTGCTCTTCTGCAGCCTAGCTCGGGTCAGGGTGGGATCATAGGGCCCAAATGATCGAGTATCTCTGCGAAGGCGAAGCCGCCATTTGAAAACAGTCTGTTCACTCGCGAACACAAATAGGAGTGCAATTGGTGTCTTCTTCTACAGACCATAGCTCTTCATCAGTACGGCGTTCCCAAAAGTGGCTCCCAGCTTTCCCAGCTTGAACAAAACGAGGGATCCGGGATGAGTAGGAGATGCAGTACAATACAATACGATGTGTTGACATACTAAATGACGTGTCCAACGACTGTCGGACATCTCATAAATGTCTGGCCCATGGTATGGATGCAAAAATTGTGGCAAGCTTGAGCTTCCCATGACCCGCAAGAGATCAACCGTGGTCTGAAGGCCAATGTTCGCTACTATCCAGTACTGTACTGTATTCGATGATAGAGCCCGAGATACTTAGCCATCTCACGCTTCCCTTTTTCATATTGATTGATTGATTGATTACGTCATAGACTATCCCAGCCGCCGATTTAAGTGGCAGCTATGCAGCGTTCGACTATGAGTAGGGATATCCCTACTAACAATCATAGTGTCTGTTCTGTATCTATTGTACTTGTCAGGCCCTTCGGTTGGATCCCAGGTCACGTGATGTGCAGCCTCCTGCTGCCAGGCAGGAGCGCCACAAGGAGGCTGCCTATAGTACCGCTAGGCAGAGGGTGGGGGTGTAGCAACTATAAGTAGCTGCATAGTCCATTCATAGCACAATCATCACACTTGCTCTCACTTCAGGGTTTCTACTCTTCCCGGCCCTCCTGTGCTTCTGAACACTCGTCTGCGCCGGTGTATAGTTGTACCGTGGACACGATTGGTCCGCGGCATCCGTCCAATCAGCGTTCTGCTTGGCTGGATTACTATCGCTGGGGGCTCCGAGCGCCTGGCCGGCCCAGCGCGATAGCCACTGGTTGGGAGTGCGCTGCCTGAAGTGCAGATGTACCGTATGGGAAGTACGTGTAGTGTGCGAGGCTTGCTCGTTGATGCTTCTCGGGTCAATGCCCGCTCTCGACCATCAAGACACCATCGGCAACCGGACGCGTCGCCACGGCGTCCTTCGCGTAGATGGCGTGCCGCGATGTCGGCAAGCTGTGGAAGTGGCAGTGTGTGATGCGTCTGAAAGGTATTTTCTGAGCTATGGGTGGCGTTGGTAGTGATAGCATGATTCGATATGGTGACTTCCTAAAGTGTGTTCTCCGTTTGATGGACCATCTCTTTCCCGTCAACTCCGCCTCTTTGCGTGTAATTCACTTTTCGATGCCGTAAACTACAGTCGGGCAGAAGATGGAGTGCCGAAGTCCATCTTCTATCCAGGGGGCATGAAAGCGGCACCACTCTCTTCCCGCGTACCGGGGCTGTATGTTGGGTGTTTCGTGAGGTGCAGAGGGTGATTTTCGGGACTTCGACGCGTCGTTCATGAGAGGATCACCGCGTTGTTGAGCTCCTCCTGGCACTCAGAGACAGCCAGGATTTGACTTGGCCTCTGGTTTGATTTTCTGTAACGCGTTGTTGCTGGTAGAAAACGGGTTGTCTTGGCATGTACAGGCCACAACCCGACGGATCGTAGACCGTGGGGGAGCTAATGGAGCGATTGCCTCCTTTCTGCGGTGCGCGGCAAAATTTCCCGGCCTTCGGCAACGTTGGGGCGCACAGACCACAACTCCGTCGACGTAGTTGTGGCCCGTGCACCGTAGGCCAAAGCACCAAAACATTTAAAGGCATGAGCATCTTCCAAGGTGGCCATCTATCATCCATATTCATCCAAAGTATGGCGGTAGGTGTCTCCGTGATGGCCCATCGTTTGATCGGCCCTCTTCGGGGATCAGAGCGTCTGGCCAGCAAGGTTGCAGTGAGCACGAGACGATCCAGGTCGGCACGGCGGGTTGTGGAAACTCACTGTGTATATTTCGCCGTGCGGTCGTCTGTGCTAGCCGTCAAGAGACAGCGTTCACTCGGCTGGAATGATGTTGCGAGGTCGCGGTCTGGTTTGATGAGGTCTCGCTGAGATTGTCGCAACGACGGAATCCAGAGACACACGAATGAAGCGAGGGATGGAGGGAGGGAACTTCGCTCTTATTGGCTTCGTCGACGCACATGATTGTTGTGAACCCACGATCGACAAGGTGTTGTTACGCCGCCCCACCCATTGTAGACTTCGTGCATGACTGTCTCACCTCATCCACGGTCTGCCTAGCCGGACAGGGTGGGAGGGAGATAGCATGGTGGCGACAAAGTTTCGCGCAGTATTCTTGGATGTAGATGACAACCGTACCAAGGTGAGGGAGAACTAGACACTGGATGCAGCCCGGGGGCAAGGGACGCAGTAGTACGGAGTACGAGTACGGGGCAAAGGCCTGTGGATAAGTCTAGATATCGAGCCACAGGTTTAGCGTTGGGGCCTCGTAAAAACGGCGACGGTCGTCCTCTGGAAAACCGATGCCTCCACCCCACCAACTATATTCTAGTTATATAGCCTTGGTGTGGACTCCAGTTCCGATTCGATATTCACGTGATTTGCTCGCTTGAAAAGAGTGGCGCAATACCTCTCCACTACTGCCTGCTAGCCGCGAGGCAGCGAAGTAAAATTAGACTCCGTTGGGCTTAGCCCGCCTGGGATTATGAAAATCAAAATCAAATCACTACTGCTGCCCACAAGAGTACTACAGGCAACACCGCTAGAAGCGAGATGGGGAGTCTAGCAAGGAATTCAACTGGTGAGGATGGTCCTGGCGGTCATTCCCTCGGCTCAACGCACTCGAAGATGCGACGGTCAACGCGCCCCTTCCGATACCGAGAAATCCGACCACTCCAAGACACCTATCGGTGATGACGCCAACTTCTGTAGCCCAGCGATATTCCCTGCGAACTCGGAAGCCGACAGACCGTCCTTCCACAGATGGTGACACAAATGAAGAGGAGGGAGAAGAAGGAAAAGAGGTGGACACCGTAATCGTCAGTGGCGAGATCCGCAGAGACCGAGCTAAGAAGCCATTCCCGTCCCGGTCATGGAGGCTGTCTGCCTTGCACGCGTCGTAACATGGCACGGATGACGAGCTCTCGCTTTGTGCAAGTCAATGCTAGAATGGAAATATTTCACACCGATTCTTCAAGTCAGTCGGCGACGGAAGCGACGCGGTAGGATGAGAGGGCTAATGTAGAGGAGGTATGATTCGTCACTTCCGCGCGTTTCTCCACGGGCCCATATCATTGATTTGCGGGTCGATGAGGGGGAATCTTCCTTTCATCGACAAGACCAATATAATCTTTGTAAAGCGTAGTCTGTGATCTCGTGCATCTTGGAAGAACTGAACATTCGGCTTCAGACAGATCGGGGCGACGTTATAAGCGTTGGCTACCGACTTGCTGTCTATGTATGTGCAAGGGCTGTCAACCTCTTGACAAGTTTTACAAGTCGCCTTGCCATCGCACTTTTGTTTATATTCGGATGGACAATATATGTTCCTTTGTGACGTAGGAGCCTTGACGTCATAGCGGATTAACGGTCATCATTTAGCATGCGAGAAGCTTCCAGAGATGTGACGCTTAACGATCAATAGGATAAGGAACTCATGGCCGCAGGTTCAGCCTCGGGTGGCGATCGCTAAGAGGACGCCAAGTTCCCGACGAAACGTCCACATGTGTCCAACCAAATCCCTCCCCGCTCTTGTTGCGATTCGAAAGGGGACCACAACCACTGTAGTAAATCTTCACTCGGCAAGACTTAAAACTTATCGAGCAAAATATTCCGCTACAGCAACGTTCGAAGAGCCGATCCCGCATATTACATACAGTTTTTGTGCTGAAAACATAAACGGGCCGTCTGACAAACCATTTCTTTTCGACAGATGATACGGCCATGGGACCTTCGGAAACGTCATCCAGCCAAAACGGTAGCGAGCGTTCTTCGCGAGAGGGCCCAGTGAGTGACTTCTCCTTCCCCCGACAACAGAGATGGCACTAAACATATCAAGGGAGTTCGCGGCGGAAACGCCACCCGTTACTTCGATCTTGGTGAACATGGACGGCTAGAGGGTCCACAAGGTGGTACACAGTGCCAAGAGTATTTGCATGAACTTCATGAAATACAATCGCTTCTGAACAGCGTCCTGGCGGTCATTCGCTGCGGGACCCAAGAAGAAGTAGTCGGATTGCTTGAGTGTATTCGAAGTGAAGCTTCATTGTCCGAAATACGCTTTTACCTTCTGTCTTCAGTCAGATTCTCACAAGCTACTTGGACGACTATTCCTACTGGTGAAGACGTTAAGGATCCGGCTAAAGAAGAAGGTAGTCGGTAACTGAACTTATTAAAAGATTGTTTTCATTGTCACGCAGCTTAGACTCGTTCCCCAGCTCCTCTATGTTTGCATGTGCCTATCTTCGCTCGGTTTAAGAGTCGTCTGCTCTCCAAAGGCCTTAGAAACTTCTGCTCACGACGTTTGTGTATAGCAGTCCGATGGTCTACAGCATCAGGTCAGCCCGTTTAGACTCCGTCCAGGATTTAACATATAGTCATACTTAAAAACATCGAAGATGGAGGGTACATTAAAAACATCGAAGAAGGAGGGTAATTAAGAGAGGCCCAAATTTCGTCGTTCGAAGTGCGATAGTGTCCTCCTGGTACTCTCTTTAAGTACATGTATACCAACACAATGACCTGAGTGCCAACACCAGCCAGTGGATTGACAATAGCGGCGAAGAATTGGCTGGTTCCGTATTCTTGCCATCTTACATCCGGAGGCATCTGGGCGGAATCTCCAACAAAATTCTTCACCTTCATGCTTGAAATGCCAACTTCAGCTTTCAATAGACATTGTACATGGTGATGCCGCAAGTGGCACGGTTTTTATGAAACACTTGCATTACGACTCTTGTACGTATTTTCAATCTTAGCGGCGCGATATTGACTGCGTTGTGAACGTGCCATGGCGCATGCGCTCAGGTGCTCATAATTCTCGGGGATTGTTGCTGTCTTGGCTCAATCGCTTTTTTTTTGGCACTTTGGAGAACTGTTTCTCTCATCTCACGGTCGCAATCGAGTCCGAGTCGATTCAGAAGGAGCCTGAGGACGAGTTCTTGCCGGTTTTCGATTGCCCATGACAGTGGAGTTAGGCCTCCGACGTCACGGATGTCCACTCTGACATCAGGGATATTCAAAAGAATGGCAACGACAGCGGCATGGCCATTAAACGATGCCCAACCGAGCGGTGTCTGACCATCAAGACCTTGCGTGTTGACTTCGACGTCGTACCGAGTTAACAACATCTCCACGATTTCTGTGTGACCATTTTCTGCGGTAAGAGAAAGTGCGGTTTGACCATGAGCAGTCTTTATGTTGATATTGACATCTGCTCGGCAGAGAAATGCAGAGATAATAAATGAGTGACCGGACTTCGCAGCTAGGAGCAAGAACTTCTCATTCGGTCTTTTACTTAATCTGGTTTCCGTCATTCTTCAACGCAATTCATTGCTGCAGCATAAAAACAACGTTATCTCGCGGCGTTGTGGGAAGAAAATATTCTCAAGAAGTGACAAGGCGCCCAGGTCAACCACTTTTTCGCATTTGTTTTACGACCGGGAATTTCCTCCGTCAAGTGTGCGAATAATGTCTGAGGTGAATGGGTGGATATATTCGACTGCGCAAGGGCGACCCCGCAGCCGCGCGACGTGCGGGTGGGCGCTCCACTACGCCCTGGTCGCTCTGGGACGCCGGCGCCTTGGCGTCATCAGTTGCAGTCACGGTTATGAATGAATGAATGAGTGGATGGTTGAAAACAACTTCACTGGCGAGGATCTTTGAATGTGGTAGTATTTCGAACACGGTTTTGATGTTGTAAAAGCATTCGCGACGACGCCAACCCGCGATCAGGTTGTCGTGCGTGAGGTTATTGGAATGATGTTCCTCACCATTGGTGAGGATCTGATTGTCTCGAGCCTCTGTGAACTTCAGACAGTAGTGATCAATGTCCTCGTCACAGTTGAAGAAGCGCCGTGTACCGTCGGTTGAAGAGTCGTGGCTGAAACTGTCACTCCCGCCGGGTCCATATGGTTTGAACAGTACCTATGGGCTCAAAAATTATCACATAATGCCAAGTACATGCCAAGCAGACGTTCCAATGTAGTAGAATCCGAGATAGCTGTTGGCCGGGGTTCAGATACCTTCTGACGTTGGGATGGCAAGGAGAAGATTAATCATTTCTTGGTCATCATTAACAATACATTTCCAATATTCGGGTTCTGCCGTGGGACCAACAATGGTGGGCCTTCGATAAGTCGCAGGTGATCGCGAATGCTGGTTGGGAAGGAGTATCCAGCAGTGTGATTGTAGGTCGTACGAGGATTGACTCATACTCTTTCCTGACTCCTCCCGTCATGTCCCTCCAGGTACCACAAGGGACGACAATATCGGAATGCTGACCGGTCTCATCTTTCCTTCCTGGATAGGGGAGTTATAGTCCTGCGACATAGTTCGTAAAAAATGAAACAAAACTCCAACACCCACAAACCCTGTCAATTGGAGGGAAACCCCTCGCTTAGAGGAAATTGTATACTCCCAATCGACTTTGCCATGCGCCGAGCTTCTTTAAAGCGACGGAACTACTCTCTCAAATAAAACAGGCAAGCTCCTCGTCGGAGAGATTACTGACAATCTCACCACCAAACATCCCCACAAAGCCGTTTGGACCTACGCGGCCTTGCCCAAAAGTCATGTCTTACCGCATTGGGATTGACCAATTAAGCCGCTGAACGAACTGAGGATGCAACCAAATGGCATTATCTGATTGGTCGACCCAATGCGATACGACATGACTTTTGTGCATGGCATCGTACCCACCACCTTTCCACCACCCCCATAACGATATTGTCCTAGGCTTTTTCGAGGGCCACCTATATGCGTGTTTACAACCTCAAACTCCCTTGGCCACAAAGAGCGGGCGCTCGGCTTTGGTGTTCCACCTCTTTCACGGCGCCGCAGGCAGGTGAAAAAGAAGCTGAGTCGAGGCGGTACCGACGGTGAGGCAAGCAAGGAGCGAAAAAAAGAGGGTTACAGTCTGTTTAAGATGCCTGAATGGGGGAAGACCGGTATTGAGCCGAAGCATGTCAGATAGGCGTTCAGGCGATTACAAGTGGTGCCGTAGAAGTATACGTTTATGACGCAGGGTTATGCAGGGGCGAGAACATCGTTGAGAATGATCTAATGAGTGTGCAACCACTGTGGAAGACCTTTTTCAATGAAACCTTATGTGAGGCGCTCAGGACACAGATTACGAATTGGTTGGAACTGGAGCGCGGACATATCGGGCCTAATGTCACCATACTTGGCCACCGACTGCAGCAGAGAAGGTTCTGGTGGACCGCCAAAGGAGCTGCGGGACTAGGATTGCTAGGAATGTTCATATCGAGGCCGAAGTGGTGATTGGGGCCAACGCTTTGATACACCCTGGAGTTCGTCTTGGAAGAGGATCGAATGTTGAGCCTGGTGCTATCGTGAAGGAATCACTGGGAGACAACCTGATGCATAGAGCGCCAGATGTAATGCGGAATCAACGGTACATGTGATAGCGTCTAGACATGATGATGAGGAACGAGTATACGATCGAGGTTTGCTTTTCAGTCCATCAACTGCTGGATGATCCGCGCCATGTGATTTGCGCAGTCCCAGCAATGCTCGACCGACTTCAAAGCCGTGTGGAAACTGTGCAAAAACCGTTCTGAAGAAACCAGGACATGCCTGTACTGTCTTTTCTTCTCGTCATACTTTGTACGACTCCAGACGGCCAATGCACCATAAAAAAGTGCAATGGGATACCTCATTGGAGCTAATTCTGCGTGCTGATTGTGTTTTCCTGACTAGGGGACAAGTCTTTGCCTGCTTTCGACAGACTCAAGTATTTCCACCGCATGTTGCACAGCTCTGTCGCTTAGTTGGACTCCGATGGTATGCGGTGCACATGGGCGTGGCACGGCAAATGACAGACTTTCGTGGGGTTCTGATGTATAGCCAACCAACGAAGGGATAATGTAGAGCGCAGGTCCTGACTCCAGGAGAAGCTTTGAGAGGTAGAGCAATGTTAAAACGGCATGCGTGTCTGTGTGTGCACCCGTTCCGGTGCAATTTTCACTTGTTTGGAACGATTTTTCCCATGTGGCCAGAGCATGGGTGAGATTGCTCTTCAAATCATTATAGTCCCGGTCTATCGTAAATGGCGTATATGGATTGATTGGCAGTATTCCGGAAGTAGAGACTGGTCCATTGAATGTGATGGACGTGACTGATGTGGAGGACAGAGGCAGCGTTGTATTACCCGCGGCTTTACTTGCTGCCATCTGTCGAATGGAAGAAATGCTCGACGTGAGAGGATCAAGAGAGCTTAGTAGCGTGTTGGTAGTCGATAACAGGTCGAGCAAGATGAGTAGGTAGTCATTGAGCGAGAGTTCAGGGGGCAGAGAAGCTCCATCGAGCATCAGACCATCCGAAAGTGCTTTGAGGTCGTATCGCTCGTCACATAGATTGGGTGACCAAGCAGGATCAACTGTTGATGGAGTGTGAAAGTGTATCGATCGTAATGTGTCCACCATGAAATAAGGACATCTGAGCCTGTTATGTGATCTTAAGTACTGCACAAAATGTACTGAGATACATCATACACTTACGCTGGGATGTCACTTTCACCTGGAGCATGGTCATCTGAAGCAGACCTTATGATCGCGGCGAAAAAGGGTCTGGTAGTAACATTAGAAACACCACGTGGAGATGAGGAGGCGGTAGGAATCATCGCAAGCTTTCTCACTGCTTGCAGGTAGCCGTTGATGTTGTTCGTTTGGCGCCATCTTTGCAAATCGCTTTGCATCGAACCAAACATGACGTGTAGAGTTACCTACGCTTTAAAGTTAGCCCTGAAGAAGTAAGTGGTTCCCATAATTTCAGATAACAAGGACAGGAACAAGAGGCTACTATACCATGTCTGCGCTCCTTCCACAAGCAACCCAGCTTGTCTTCGGGGGTTCACCTCTTGAGATTGGCGTTCTTCTGTTACCGAATGGACTGGGGCAGTTTGTGGGCACATGCATATTTCCACTATTCCTTCACAGGACAGGACGCCCGGCGTGGTACGCTCTGGCAGGCGCGCTCTTACAGACGTTGTTCACCGGTCTATATGCTTATGGCATTAGTGGCCATAAGGCTGCTTGGGCGGCATTTCAGTTTTTTGGAGCGGGGCCGTTCGGACTCATCACTGTCACCACTGTTTTCAATGCCGGCTTACACGTTCGCCCATCTGAACTTGGGATTGCCGTCGGTCTTCTTGGCACTTTTCGAAGCATGGGTGGGAGTGTGGGCAACGCCGTCTTTGGTGCTATACTCAGATCCGTGGCAGATACTGAGCTACCAAAGCGGATCATTGCGGCGGGCGCTTGCTCAGTGTTATAGGGGCGATCTCACTGCTCTGATTGGCGCCGTGATCGAGACTGGAAATGGTGTCCCAGACGCCTTTGTGTCTATCAATGGACTTACACCTGCAGTCGAGCGAGCTGCCTTGCAAGCTTTCAGTCAAGCCTACGCAGAAGCGTACAGGATGGTCCTTTACAGCACAATACCCTTTGGGATCATCGCTGTGGTAGCGGCGTTGTTCACCAAAGACTCGACCAAGTACATGACCAACCACGTTCACGTTCACCTTGTCAAAGATGTACTAGACAGAAATAGCAGTGCAGGTCAGGAGCCAGGTGAGAGAGCGGAGCATAGCCCGGTGAACCCCGACGAGAAGACGCCTTGAATGCATATCAGACATTCTTAGTTTGCTTCAAACTGTGATATGCTCGACCCGGGAAAGGGCGGTACTCCTTGATACAATGAGTGGTTTACTGACATCAACGAGAGCCGAACGCTCCGAAAAGTGTTTCAACTATACATTTTCATTGTATGTACTTGTGAGAGACGGCTGGCGTCAGACGTGCCGTACGGCACCATGGGGTGCCAAACCGCTGATAAAACGTGTCAGTCTGATAGCGTTAAACGACGACTCAGGAGCACGGCATCGACGGCATCTATAGGGGTTGCCAAATCATGTATTATACGCTTATATATACGAGGGCCGTACACGTATACTTGATAGAGAACAGAGTCATTCATGCATCAAAATACGCACAGTTTGTGAACTTGTAATACTCATCCTACATACTGCGTATGTGTTCTCGCGAAAGATTGCTTCCACAAGATGGTCAATCATTTCCTCGGAGTCATGGAAACCCATAGCTGTTTCCCAATTGGTGTCATGACGCCTTGATCACGCATAACCATCATCTCCTCCGTGATCCGAGAATGGACTTTGACTTGCAATCGCTGATACATCGCACACACCACCAGCAGTAGCTGCATGCGTGCCAGGTGCATGCCGATGCAGTTCCGAGGACCTGTACTAAATGGCATGTACATCAACTTCATCTCCTGGCTGGGGGCTTCCCAGCGATCTGGGAGAAATTCTTCTGGGTCTGGAAATACTGCTGGATCTCTGTGAGTGGTATACGCCAGATTACTGACAACAACACCAGCAAAGATGTATTGACCGCTTATCACCTTTCCAGGGGAAATACGTGGCGCCACAGTAGGAATTGGACCTCTTAATCGCAGCACCTCCTGTAACACGCCGTTGAGATATGGCTATTGACGTTGTCAGCGAGCCCGGGTTGGTTTCTGAAAAGTGCTTACCAGATTGCTGGCAATGTCAAAGTTAGGAAACAGGCTGTCATCGGGAAAAGCATCACGTATCTCCTCCTCGAGACGGGCTTAAATTTCTGGTCTCTTGCCCACTTCGTACATCAAGTATATCAGAGTCGTCGCGGTCGTGCCGCTCCCAGCAATGATGAAGAGGACGGCGTTTTCTATCAAGTCCTCATCGGAAAACGCCGTTCCAGTCTCGCCATACTTAGCTTCGACCTTTAGTCGCAGCAAGCCGTGCTGAGCAGTGCCAACTCGAAGCCGGTCTCGAAGGTCGTTGATACAGTTCTGGACCGATGCCACTATTCTTGATCGAGCTTCTCTTGCAGCGCGGAATATCCCGACTGGGAGATATTTGGCAATCGGGAAGACTCCGAAAAGAGGACTGATGGTAAAGTACGTCTCAATGTCTCTTGCCCCTGGGTGATCATGGCCACTGAGTAAATTGAATGAGTTTCCAAAACTCAATTGGCTCGTTGTATCGAGGAACAAGTTGTGTATATAGTCGTGGATGTTGAACGGTTTTGATGACGAGGATGTAATGTCCAAGAACTTTTCGATGAGTTCAATGATTTTTGGTTGGGACTGCATTATGCCTTGTGAGAGAATCCATGAGACAGTAACCGTCGTATCCGTGAGTGAGAGGTGCGATTGGTTTCGCTAAAGACTGAATGCGTGCCGGTGAGAGTGAAACCGTTATAGAAATATGGAGCTTTCAGACATGGTTCTGTGCTTTGTCCATAAATGTCCTTGATTGATGTGATATCGGTGAAGCATAATTCATTTGGTCCGGTACGCACAACGTTGCCATACTCCTTGTGCACCCCATATCGCGCATAGGTCGACCGAGCCTGCGCAGTCCAGATGGTCAGTGGGATGTTGGACAATTTGGTGATAAACGGACCTGGATATCTGGCAAGAGGGTGAAAGAAAACCCGGAACAGTCCGATCCAGACGACCCTCAAGAACAATAGGACACCAAGAACCGCGCAAACGTGCCATGTTGTTATTGTAGACCGTTCAGAGACGTATCCGAGCTGCATGATTGCACTGAGCGACGCCCGTCGCATGGTAAGTCAATGGCTCGGGGGGAATGCGAGTATGGTTCATTTATGCCAGACGCTACCATAATGGCTACTGGAATAGTGCCATGCGAGACCAAAGCACATGAGAACTATTCCGCCATCAATAGCGCGTCAAGGAAGTTGGGGAAGGAATAGAGCTTGGTGCGCGAGTCGAGGGAGGTGTGGAGGTTGCAGAGGTCGTGTCCCGAGGAGGCCGTATTCAGTGGCAGCTCGCTGTAAAGCTTTTCGTCCTCTGGTGTCGGAAAAAGACGTCGAAATATGGCCTCACAGCTCATGGCCACTGACTAAATATGCTCCTAGCTATGGACTGAAGAGACGCCTCGAGACTTCGTCAGGAGGAGTTACCCGTGGTTTCTCGACACCTACAATGGCTACGGGTTCCCGGTGCAAAGAGTCGACGCCACCAAGTATTTTCTGATGCTTCATTACGGAGGCATTTACTTGGACCTGGGTAATGTGAGACGTCTTGTTCCTGCTCCTTGCCGCACGCGACTTCTTCAAGCCCGCAACTTATGGCTATGCAGTTAGCTTGTCCGATGGCTGATACCTTTTCCTCCCAGGGTTGCCTCCAATCCCTTGAACCGCTCCTCTATCTCCCCACCTGGACTACTGACGGCGGCCGTGGCGCCCTCAGTAACAATATCTTAGGGTCTGTCCCTGAAAGCGCTTTCTGGCGGCTGCTTACCGAGTCCCTCATCTCCTACAACTACAACTACCTGTTCCCCTACATCACAATCAGCTATGCTAGCGGCCAGTGGTTCGAGACTGCAATTTGGCAGACCTATCATGCTGTTCTCGCGCAGGTCGACAATCCGCTCGCCCACACGAATAGACCCTTACACCGGTATGTGTCCTTCAATGCACGTGTCCGTCACTAATGTGCCGGACATTACAGTATAATGATGGACGACCGGCCCGGCGCGCCGCCCTGGATCTTCTTCACGCAGCTGCGCGGCGGCACGTGGTCGAATTGGGATAACGACTTGTTCCTTTGGATTGGGGATCACCTGGTGCTGCTCGCAGTGGTCATCTGCGCGCTCGTGACGCTGGTCTGGCGGGCAAGCGTTCGATGGCTGGGACGCGTTTGCCGGCTGCGTGCTCAGAATTACGTAGTAGCGTGGTAGTAGCAGACGAAGGAAGTCCCTACTGTATAGATTTGCGTCAAGTATACCAAGGGTCGCAGCCTTTTGGAGGTCCCTTCTCTGGCTCAATCAGTTAGCCTGGGGGATGTCAGATTGAGTGCTCTAGTTCAAAAATTGCTGTATCGGCATATAAGCGTGGAGAGCTAGCAGAATAGTCGACCACGAAGGTTCCGAACACCCGACGCGCTCAGGATTGACAATTCGATTCAACTGAATTGTGACCCCATCCGTAGGGCGTCGAATTATAGCCGGCATATTGACCAGCTCGCACTGTCTTACTCTGCCGGAGAGCTACGATTGCGTAGTCACATACCATCCAGGCCTGCCACTACACAAAGCCGAAATGCAACGAAGCAACGTCGCCTACCCCTGATCGACGAAAAGATTATGCCGAGAAGGATCCCGCCCTCCGCACCCTTCAAGAGATGATCGCTGCCTTGGCTGAAAGACAAGTGAGTTTGGAAGCACAACAAGTAGAAGAAGGAAAGAAGACTTACTGAAGCGCGATCATAGAAGTAGACAGTCCTGAGAGCACGAAGAAAGTCGATGATGGTGCGAGGCCAGAAACAAATGACGGGCCGATCCTTGGATCCAATCAACGGGCCACTCAGGAGGCTTCAACGCTGCTTAAACACTCAAGGCCTGAAGATTACGTGAGTTTCACGAGGGAGGTTCTCATGCGAACCATCGAAGATAGCCCAGTCACTTCAGAAAATGACATCGACGGTCTGGATGTGACACTGTGTGTTCTGAGCCAACCACAAACCGAACGAGAACTAAGGGTAAAAGATATTTCCGGCAATACTCGTGAGCAGAGTTCGAGCTCCAACGAAAATAGCTTGCGAGATCTACACGGGCCAACAAGAAAAGACTATGAGAAAGTTTGGGAAGAAGGTCAAGATGAAAGGAGAGCAGCAGACGCCAATGCTGCACAACATGACGAAGACCGAAAAGTGGAAGGAGAAGAAGGAGAAGAAGTGAGAGGGATGAATGATGATCGACAAACTCGACCGGGCATCTTGAGTACGTGCCGACGCTCGAAAAAGACAACCCTGCCTAGAATGCCCAAGCGCCAGATGCCGATTCACAAACCCATCCACGCAAATCTCAATCCAAGAAGAGACCCTATCAGAACATCCACCAAATTCAATCAACTCTCAAACGACGGAAATCGGAGGGCACTGCAGATTTCGGCACGGAAAATAAAGAAGTCGCTATGACAGAAACACGGGAAGATGAAGCCTTGTGGCTGGACTGAAATTCAAAAAACAGCAGTCCAAAAGTTCAGTACATAATGGCAATCAAGGTATGGCGACGACTCTCTGCAAGGCAGATCGTGATCTCTCCGCCTGCCCATAGTAGGAAAGGTACGCTGCCGCCTCGTGTTGATACAATCGTCTCCATGGTGCTTGCCGTGGGTAATGTCCATGCATTCAGGGCTTTGAAAGAAGCTATAACGTTCTTCCAGCGGAGACAAACAACCTGGTCCGCCAACCTCTTCAGTAACGATCCCAAGGTACTTGTCAGCGAGATGGCAACCCTCGAAAATGCGGGAAATTTCAATTCCTATTTGGGAAGATTTGCTTTAGCTCGACTTGCCAAACTCCATCTCGAAACTGTCGCAAATGGAAGCCAATTGGCACCTGACGCATCAAAGACATCTGTCGCTGCTCCGCGCAGAGTGACCAAGGCGCACAACGCGCACGCTTACCGAACATATTTGGGGGCTGCCCTTCCCAAGCCAATACAGGCATACCGGCATGAACAAGAGAGGGTTAATCGACGACGATTCTAGTGGGTGCTGTTCAGTGGAATAAGTGCAAAGGTAAGCTGCGCAAACAGGTTGGGGCTGGTCATCGTTGGCTGGATTTTGCACAGCGTTTTGGCTGGTTTACTCTGGGCCTCATCACCCGAGAGTGGCACATTAGAGAAGACTCGGTCAAAGCCAGTGACCGGACGTGAGTTACGCCTGCACTTGTCTGAAGTCAAAGCTGACAAGGGCTTCTGAAAATTTGAAGAAATATTGACCATTTCCGAAGTCTCAGCCTTGTTGGACGAGATAGACACTACTAAAGGGCAATTTCTCCGACAAGTCAACCATGCATTGGGAGGGAGTCTATTCGACTTGTTCGTGGACAGGAGTCGGGTGCAAGCGCTGCCCTTGCTACAGTTAGACGAGAAAGACATCATCGAGCGTCCAGACTGTCATCCGAGCCGGGTGGATGAGATGAAATGCTGATATGTCCCTAGAATCTGTCCTTAGATCTGTCCCGGGCTCTAAGGTGTGCGGGTCATCGGAGGTGTGTCTAATGGTCATGGAGACAGAAGAATATCAGTGCTCTATTGCCTGATGATCCCTACCTCTGTAAGAAAGTTCTGTTTGACGATTGGCGAGGTGATTGTACCATGTCAGACGTCATACGTGACACAAGTTTGCAGGCTCCTGGTTGGAAAATTGCAATCAATCGAGAAGAAGGCTGGGCTGGACAAGCGTATCTGGTTGACGCGTTCGAAGATAAGTGGCAAGTCTACCATCAATGTCTCAGACTTGGATTCCACAGAATAGCTTGACAATGTTCGACGGACAGTATTCATGCACAAGAACCCTGTCTCTCCAAGGGACGGAGATCGCCCCGGATCATATACTTTTTCACGTCAGAAGGGCGCTAGTATTGCAAACTCACGTGGTGTCCTTTGCCGATAGGCTTGAATAAAGTGTCGGCCAGACACGGCGTATGGAGTGAAGGGTGTAGGAAGAGATTTTCATGGCAATGCGGATCCAGACCTCATGCCAAACTGGCCGGCCCGCTAGACAATAGAGGGAGTTCGACTTTTATTCTAGCAACAGATTGGTCTGAACAGGCAGGCCAGCTTGCACGTGCTTGGAACTTGTGCCATGAGAATTCTTCTTCAATTTCTGGGTAGTCCACCCCGAGTTGAATAATATCAGCATACTCGTCTTTCAGTCTGCTTCACGGAGAACGGTAAAGTGAGGGTTGCCATTGTCAAGTTGGCGTCGTTCCCACGAGATGTCCGCCATTGCTGAGTTGAACTTGCTCCGCCCTACTTTCGCACCTGGAATCCAGGATCTGTTCGACTCTGGCAATTGGCAGGCCTGGATGTTGTTAAAGGCTATTTATCGGCAGCAGAACCAGGCAATAAAGGAGCAGCCTGAATATTCTTGGTTTTGAGCGTGACAGGACGCATTATACGGCATGAATCCATCAGCGGTTCTTCCACGATCGTTCTCCTGCCCACATTGACTTCTTAGCCATAGTCTATCCTAGTCAAATTCTTGCCTCGTCCCCTCCAGCGGTGGGGACTCCTTACGCCATCTCTCATTTTGAAAAAAGCCGAAACAACAGTCAAGGAGTTGGCAACGACTTTTCATCCACCTAGTGAACAAAAAAGAATGATATTTCAATCTCTCAAAGACCACGCTCTGGGCGACCGAGCAGGTTCAAAACACATGAAGCCCTAGCTTTAACGTCGGATTGTGATTTCATCGGGGCCGGGGGCTACCATCTCAGATTAACAAACGAGGTCTGGACACAACTAACCCAACAATAGAAAAGCGAGTTGACTGATCTCGCATGGACTACGTAGAAGAAAAGCCTGCTTTCGAGATAGACTGTAAACCTTAGCACGGCGCTGCTGTTCATCTTGAGATTTACTGGAACAGTTCGGTGACCTATTGGAAGGTTATATGTCAGTCGAGACTATCCTCACCCATACTGACGACGACTTCCCAGCTTCGTCCTGCTGGTGACTCGCTCTCGCCCCGTTTGGATTGTGCGGACGCACAGGATTCGTCAAGGCTTACGGAAAGGAAGCTTACTTGAGGACGTTCTCGCCTCACTTTAGTAGCCCCCTGCCTCTTAATTGTTGGACTTATCAAAGGACGAATTCTCGCTCTTGTGCCTTTTTCCTGTCGAGCATAAGTCGCGGCATACAACTACTCTGCACGTCAAAAGCCCCTTGACAGTAGCAATGCCGTGTTGTTGTTCCATCTGTGAGGCATTCAGTAATACAAGCGATAACCTCATTGAGGTAGGCTCCAGGGTGGCTGATTCACATCGCCAGTGTCACTAACCTAAGTTTACCAGGGTCCTCATCGATCCGAGCCTGAAGAAGGAAGGCAAAAGCTACACGATTAGTACGGAGACAAGGAGGAAATGACGGACGAGCAGGAGAACGAAATCTATGAAAAGCTCATCAATCTCGCCAAGGAAGACGGCCTACATGATTTGGGGAAGACACTACAGGGTCTCTACGACAGTTGTGATTGAGCCAAGAGAGCCAAAGACCTACACAGAAAGGACAGCCGTGGCCATGCTGATCATCAACCATTTTCAATCATTCTAATGTGTTCTGCCATAAATCTAGTCCCATCTGACTAGCACTAGGCCCGAGCCGTTCTGGCTAATGTTTCCCTCGGTACTAAAACCACGAACCAACGCGATCGGACAGCGGCATCGGTTCGTTCAGGAAACCGATCACAGATCCACGGCCACGAGTTGCCGAGATCCTTCCACCTTCTCAAATTGTCGTCTTCTTCTATTATCCACTGACCTCTCTT
This sequence comes from Vermiconidia calcicola, assembly GCA_035928285.1. NCBI lineage: Eukaryota > Fungi > Ascomycota > Dothideomycetes > Mycosphaerellales > Extremaceae > Vermiconidia > Vermiconidia calcicola. Next base: position 72,610 of record JAXLQG010000035.1, read on the forward strand.
CGTGCCTCTAAATTGGCTTTCATCCTCGCTCGGATGATAAGCACTATCGGAGTCTTTGTCTTCCAAGGATAAGCCCGTTCTGCCAGTTACGCGCCGTCCACGATCATGCAGAAGGTCATGGCTCCTTGTTATGGTCGCCGTGACCAGCCATAGGTAGGTAGTGAGCGGCTTGACGTTGACATTGGTTAGGCTAATAGGTGATACACCACAGCTCAAGCCCCAAGCTGTAGGAGATTTAAGCAAAGTTTTGACTTCGGCCGGATCCTCAACAAAGGACATTAAAAAGGCGGCGTCTGCCGGCGTAACTAGTTTGACACTGATGCCCATTAACCTGCTTGGATTGTTAGATCTTAAGTCTTCATTACTATTGGGGATGGCTTGGAATACGGAGAACTGGCATACACTGTCCACGGCCTTGTCTGTGCGTGACTCATTCCACTGCAATGGAGACTTGGGAAAACTCAGTGCACTAAATTTATTGTACGGCTTTCGCATTGCTCCAGGCTTTCTGGGAAAATTTGGCTGACGGGAACAGTTTCGAAGAGATCCTGGCAACATCGGAGCATGGAACACTGTTGGACGAAATAGAGGCTGTGAAAGGACGATTTCTGCGGCAGCTGAACAAGACTCTCGGTGGAAGCTTATTTGACCTGCTGGAGGATTCGAGTCGCGCACAAGGATTGCCTCTGTTGAAACTTGATGACCATGATATTATGACGCGGCCGGACTGCATGGATTGATGACTTTCAGTTAAAAGACAAATAGCAAGCGAACCAGGTAATCTATAATGGAGATCTCATATATTGCAACACTTAAGCTGAAAGCCGAGCATAGGGTAGTCTCATATTCCCACCTGGCTTGTAGAAGGTGGATGACTCTTTGGCCCCTTATAACTCCTCTCTTCTTAACTCGCCGTTCTGTGACCCTACTGCAATGATCCGCCACTGTTCAGCAGGACCGTCGATGATCCGCAACGGACCCTCCACCCATTTGTCGACCCACTTCTTGCTTAACGGCTTAGCATCTGGACTGAGCTCAGGGGAGCCGCCAAATTCCCAATCCAGATCCCCGCCAAAGCGCTTCGGCACGTTTTCAGGACCGAGGTCATGGCGCAAAACCGTTGCACACTCGCGATGACCAAGAACTGCTATTTTTCTTGTGGTTGCAGGTTCAAACCAGAGGGTTATGAATCGCCAGATAGTAGGGAAGAAGTTCGGAGCACCGACGACCTATTTCGGTGTGATCAGCGTTGTATAACGTAGTAAGAGTCATTACATTCCTTTTGTGGAGAGTGGAATATCGAGAAATGTTCGCACTCACATATATTCTTTCTACGGTCTCTGGATAGTAAGCTGTCGCCATGTTGCTAGCAGTACTAAGAAGCTCCCGTAGCCTCCAGAAGGTTGACACGCCAACGTGCGATAAATCGATGATGTTGATCGAGGTATTGATACGTTTGTGCTGTAACTTTCCGCATAATGGCTGCACAAATTGTGTCACGTATTCGGCGGCAAGGAAGATACTTGACAATGCCGGGTCCGTCTTATGCAATGCAAGGATGTCGTCTGCTTTGACTTGAGACACACATATACCATGATAGGTACTCCGGTAGTATCTCGATGGCCAGTAATATGAATAATGTTGAAGCAAGTGAGAGTATTGTTGATTGTAAAGATTAGTCTCTTAGTCTTCCTGTAGAGACGGGATGACTATTTTATATACATAAGCTCCTAATCCTTGTCACACGTTTCAGTCACCGGGATCTTCAACACTCCCACTCGATGGCTACCTTCCCTAGGAGAGTACCGGCGACTGTCGATCACGGTGCTGACAGGCCCCGTTAGAACCTTCAAGGGCTATTTAAAAGAAAAAGAAAGGAACAGGTGCCTGAGTATCCGCTCTTAGTTGGGGTCGGATCCGTGAACATCACTCAATGCCTAGGCCTTTCCGAAACCATTCAAATCTGTCTCGTGGAAGAGGCTTGGTGAGTCCATCGGCGATTGGTTCTGTAGTTGGAATGTATTTCAGTTCAACTGCCCCAGAGCCTTGAACCTCCCCGTGCCACTTGCGTTGGATGTCCATGTGCTTTGGTGCGTGAGTGGTACTCAGGATTCGAGGCAAGTGCGATGGCTCCTTGATTGTCGCCGCAGATGATCGTTGCGGCTTTTCCTTGCCTCATGTTGAGTTCATGGAGGGGTCTTCTCAGACAGATCGCTTCCTTCGTTGCTTGTGTCTGTCCCATGAACTCAGCTTCACAGGTTGATAAGGCAACGACACTTTGGCGCTTAGATTGCCAGCTGATTGCTCCGCTTCCGATCTTGAAGAGATAACCAGCAGTCGATCGTCTTGTGTCACGACAGCCAGCCCAGTCTGCATCCGTGAAACCTGTCAACATCTGGAGGTGACCCTTATATGTCAGTTGAAGAGTCCTCGTGCCCTTCAGGTATCGTAGGATTCGAGGAGCAAGTTTCATATGTTGTGGTCCCGGGTTGGCCAGGTACCGGCTTGCCGTCGAGACGGCGTATGCAATGTCTCCTCGGGTTCCGAGCATGATATACATCAGCGACCCGATCATGCGTTGGTACTCGATTCTCTGATCCGCCGGGCAGGTATATTGCCACCCCATGACTCTGATAATCGGGCGGCCATCCATCTAACTTGACCATTCGCAGACCAGTCGTTGCGCTACCCTTCTCGTGAACCCGATGGCTGCCCAGTCACACCTGGCACAACTGTTGTATTCAGTTCGAGTATCCATCTTTTCCTTCCTGAACAGTTCTATGTCTGCATTACAGCGTCACAACCTCGAACTTGCTGAAAGTCTCAGCCTTGCATCCTGATACTATCACCGTGGGACATCGCCTGCCGGCCACGATTTGCTACTGCGGATCATACTTTCCCTCGGACCTGACGTGCTGCACGCTTGGGATCACATTCTCGTCAGTGCTTAAGCCGTCTAAGGTACCTGAATGATGTGGGTCCCCACGTACCATTCAGCAACAGTGAAGTCATGCAGATTTTCGCCATGTCGGAGTCTCGAGGTGCAGCTAGCAAAACTGCGAAAAAGAGGTCGGTGCCTTCTTCCAATACTGTACCACTGTGCGCAACAACTCACTATTATCGTGTTCAACATGGTCACCTGCAGACTTTCTCAATTTCGGCTTCACATTGCGGAGACATGCCGTCTCCCGCAACGATAGCACATTGTGGCGGAAGCAGTCCATATCCAGCCGTTGAGGCCTGTAGATCCCGAATTCATTTCGCCGTGTGGTCAGGTCGGGATTGACGGAATCAGAAGCAACAAAGGTTGAATGGCCCTCGAGTTTTTCCGAGTCTGGGGCTATCGTTGTTTGACTGACAACGCTAGCTCGGACGCGATGACGTGCTGGGGAGTGCAGAATGCCACGACTTCATTTCTGGAGCAGACGAAAAGCCACGACAATCACAGATACCATCAAGAGAACATGATGTTTCTTCCGGACATGCTTCAATATCTGTTTACCTCGGGGACATTCGGCATCATCCACTGTGGTTTCAGCATCCCTGGGCTGTCATTTGTCTACTCCGATAGGCTGGCTGACACTGGTACGAGTTTCGATAGTACACTAAGAAAGAACAGCACAGTATTTTCCGGATTCAAAAATGCGCACCTAGAATTCCGTGCGACCCGTGCAATTTATGCGATGAGTTCAAGCGAGAGTCAATGGCCCACTTGCCACATAGATTTCAAGTCATTGTAGATCTAGAAGGATGTCTCCCAGCAATTACAGTCCAGCAAACCGCGTCTTTTGTGCGTTTTTCTGACTCCGTTAAAACGCTTGATGACGTCAGACCCACTCAAAATACTGTTGTTGTGACTTAGATTATGCGCACTTTGTGCGTGATCCGCGTCTTGCTTCGTAATGGCAAGACTGTGGACGAGACCAAGGCTTTATAAAGATTGTTCGAAGGCCCCTTAGAAGAACAGAAATCTTAACCCGCGTATTCCGGCTTATTTGAGGCCCTCTCGCGTCGACTATCTACCTTGACGTGCTAGCAAGTCCAGGGATTTGCCGAACCTTGAGAGACCATTCATTTTTCTTGCCTAATTAGATACCATGGGCTCGTCGGAGTCATACAATCAGCCAACGGCGCTTATCGTAATCTCTTCAGTGTCGATAGGCTTAGGTGCCATTGCGGCGGCATGGATCTTACTCGACATCATCTGGCGGCGAGGCTGGCGGTCAATGATGTACATTATGATCCCAGTATATGTCATTAATGCGCTGTATCTGTGGCCGATCACGCTGTGGGTGTATATCAAGTATGGTCGACCGCCACCACCACAGAAGCATGGCGTGACCGGCACGCAGGCAGCGCATCAGCCTCCAACTGCCAATGCCAGTGGAACAGCTGGGGAAGAGACACAACGAGACATGGGTCGGAGGGGTCACAACGACACATCTCCGAATGAGGAGTGTGAAGTCGACAAGACCGACATGGAAAGTGGGATCACTGGAGAGCAAGGAGGGAATGAGGATAATCGGTCGGCGGAAGACCAAGACAATAAGAAAGAGAGTGCAGGAAATAGAGAGCAGGGAGGACATTCTGAGCATCATCACAAGAATTCCGGACGTCCAATGTTCGCGACGGTGACAGTGGGAGTCTGCCATTGCGGTGCAGGCTGCGTGTTGGGGGATATCGTCGGGGAATGGCTAGTCTACGGCACAAACGCTGCCTTCGGCTCACCTCGTCGACTTTTGTGGGCGGAAATGCTCGTCGACTTCGGTTTCGCCTTTGCTTTTGGCATCATCTTTCAGTATTTTTCTATCGCGCCCATGGCCGGCCAGTATGGTCCAAAGATTATCTACCGAGCACTCAAGGCTGATGCACTTTCGCTGTTATTCTTCGAGGTCGGGTTGTTTGGCTGGATGGCGATTTTTCAGGTTGCGATCTTCAACTGGGAGCTAGAGATGCCTACGGTTACGTATTGGTGGATGATGCAGATTGGTATGTTCCTGGGTCATTGGACAGGTGTACCGATTAATTGGTGGTTGATTAAGACTCGGGTTAAGATGCCTTGTGCATAGACTTCACATGATCTAACACAGAAATTTTGTCACGGATAAGAGGCTGTAGTCTAGATGCTTATGCTCATTATTCTTAACCTCTAACCATGTCCCTAATCATTGATATATAGCCATCGCAACAGCTTATTCTCAGGTATATTAGCATTGATGACCAAGAAATGACTACTTGGTCTTCTTCCCGTTGTTCCACATCTGGAGGCATCTAAAAATAGGTAGGCATAGTCATGTTTGACGGAGCGCCACATCCTGATCATCCAGGCGTTTATCATTCACTTCGCGAAGAGCACAGACTGTAGCAGCTTCAGACCGGACCTGATCCGTAATACCAAACTGAGCAGCAAGTTGAAAAGTGGCTTCCTTATCCGACGGATAGAGGACATGGTGCTGAAAGAACCAAGCTCTCCCCAGCTATTTCCATGTTAAAGCAATGTTGGACTGGTCGGGGCCCATTGGGAAGGGGTGAAAACTTATGCTGGCGATGGCAATTTCGTACCGAGTCTCGTAAGCAGAGGTGCGGATGGAGAATGCACCTGTGAGGCCGGGCCCTGGAACTCTTCGATAGTAGGGTTGGTGAGAGTGATGAGCCTTTGCACTGCGCAGAACGCTGTAATTTGCTTTTGCTGTGGGGTTCTTCGAGAAGCCTCCTAGTTGCACAAGTGGCCAGATGATCATACGTCACGGTATCCATTCCCCGCTTCTGGATCGAAGATTCAAAGGTTATCTTGAAGAAGGTCAGTGGCAGGAAATCGGCCTTCACAGAACGTATTTGCAGGTAGCGATCAGTCCGAGGCTGGTCTTTCTTGATAGTGGTGCTTCCGTCTTGCGCTACGTAAAGCCACGTTGAATCTCACCCGCGTAGCTGTCGGTGAACGGGTTCACGGGTACGGATGTCCGGATGACATACCACATTAGCTCAATATGAGGTAACGGCTGCACCCCCATTTTCTGAAAAGCATTTGACAGGTGCAATTCAGATATAGTATCGGCTAACACGGGAAGGCTATGATTGAGCCTATTATGACGTATGGACGATTTTGGCGAGGGTATAAGGAGATGGCTTTTCTCGTTGATTTCTTGATGTTTTCCCAACGTCGCTTAGGACTATTCTTAGACACGACAGACCAAAGCACTCCCTTCATCAACACTAGTATCCTTCGTACCAATTTCGCTAAAAAGCATTACGATCAAGATGGCTTGCGGGTGCGGTCCAGGCGGTGAGAAGTGTCCATGCTCTGGAGCACAGTCATGCACTTGCGGCCAGAACTGCCAGTGCAAGAGTTGCGGAGTACGTTGAAAATTCCTTGTCCAGCATTGCTACATTGCAGGTCTGCATGAAGCGGTCTTCGCATACTGACGATATACGCTACAGAAATAAGTCGTCTAAAGGACTGAATTTGGGTCATAAGTTTATGTGAGATGTTGGAAGGAAAGGGTTGGTGGTGGGCGACGTCCGGAGTACGATCACATATCTTGCGAAGCTTACGGGAGGTCAATCTCATATTCGCCTTCAGGTGAAGCCATTCCCTGGAACTATCTAACAGCATTCCAGTCCATGCATTCGCTTCAACTTGGTCACTTGTACCCCCAAGTAATGAATGTAATAAAATTTACCTCGGATCATTTTGCAGTCATTTTTGGCCTTGAAATTTTTTGCTCGTCACTTGCATACCGCCCTGTTATCTACCATGAGATCCAAAAATATGCGAAGATGTTAGTCTCACAAACCATCATGATTCGTGTTTTCAAGGCATTGCGGCTGTGATGGTGTGTGACGCACAATTAAAGCCGGTGACGCCGCGGAGCTTTTGGGGGCGAAGATTCGGTACAGTTCAGAAGAGCGTATCCTTGATAGGCCAAAGGAACAACAGAACTGATTTTAGCAACGCAAATCTACCAGTGGTTGGGAAGCCGCCTTCGCCTTTGCTGACACGTAGTAACTCTCTCCCACGGAAAGCAAGGATATAGCTGAATCACGCTTTCCTAATCTGATATAGTTCGACTAACCCAAATACTATCATCACCGAAGTCTATTTTACTACGGTATTTCCAATACGTTGCGGTCTCGGTAATGAATTAGACGGCATGAGGTGTAGATTTCGCAGCACTAAAGCGAGCAATCCTTAATCACCTATGAGTGACCTTAGGTGGGTTAGGCCACGGCGTTGAGATCTCTGAGATGATATCCTAGTGGTCTGTCTCGCCACCATTTAACCATGATGCTTATCCAGAGCGCTCGAGATTGACACCTGAAGATAGCGATATTGGCTCATAAGCAGCTAATATAAAATCCTTTCCACAGCTTCCTATGGAGATCGCGTGCTTCGTTGCCTCTCAATCGCGGGAGGACGATATGACTTTATGCTGGCGCATGCACAAGCATCAGCCGAAATTCTCTACCTCAATACTCTCGAAACCACCTTAGATGCAGCGCAATCAGGATGACAGGCACAACGCTGACAATCTCGCCCAATCCAGCATACTGTGGTGGAATCCGCGCGTAGACGAAGGCACCCGCGGCCAACAATATAGCGAACAAATTGTAGACAAATGACCAGGCGAAATTGAAGAAGATGCGATGTAACGCCGCTTTCGACAAATCCAGCAGCACCAAAATCCCACCCAGGTATGGGCGCACAAGGACGACGTCGGCAGCAGTCTGCGCCACTTCGCTGC
>JAXLQG010000036.1:0-76516 GCA_035928285.1 Vermiconidia calcicola
TCTCTGGGCTGCGGTGCCTGCAAGAACAAGATCGATTGAACTTTACTTCTCCGGTGGAGACACCAACCACATCAACTTTCCGGTGATTTCATTTTCTGATGCCTGTTCTTCTCATAGGCTGTAATTCGCTGACAGACACGGTCCGACTCCTCGACACAGATACAATTGAACATGTGCCTTTAGAGAGACAGCTCAAGGGGGCGGTGTCATCTATTATCCACCCCTCGAACGGCAGGATGATTGCTCTTGCCCTATCCCAACGAACCCGAAGCCTTATGGCTAAGCGGAAGTAGCCACTGACACGCGTGGTTCGACTTCCGGTGGCGGATCGGCCAATGGAAGTTGTGTTGTGGTCGTTGCACATAATCTGGAAGAGACCGCCTTGCGTTTCGAGGGTTTTGAGACCCCAGCCGAGACATTTGCACTGAGGATGGACCGTGTTTGTGTATGTCTTCTCTGGCGCTTCTGCGGCTGTACTTTCTGGCTCTGAGGATCTTTCTTGTTCTCCGGGAGATTTAAGAGATATGATGCTACACAAGTGAATGGCGCTCTGCCACTGCAAGATTTTGATAGCATGCGCGCTTATTTGAGGAGTTTCAAGATCATTGCGTGGTCCGAAAGGGTTCAAATCATCAGTGGAGATCAGTAAGGGTTTAGCGAACCTCGGATACAATGCATTCGACATCGGAATCTCGACACGAGGACTCTTGTGCCGTCATGGCTACGCGCTTTTTGTGGGCGGGCGTTGATTTTACCCTTCACGTGAATCAGTTACCTATGACTGCAAGGTAGTAAGGATAGCCGTAGCATGACTGTCGTCTGAGCAGAAGGATATGTACTTCTAGGCGATGCGAATGTAATCTAGCTTTGGTGGAAGCGAGTACGAATAATGCCAAGTCAGTGGAGGCTCTGGCTTTTGGGGTGGCGACGAAGCCAACAATTCAGTTTGGAAGGGAAGTGTCCTTCGGGACTACCAGACATGTCAGTGCAGCGAGCCTTACAGGGAAAAAGAGCACCGATTACATCGTCCATCATCACCTTCAGCAGGTCGAAGAAGCTTTGTCTCTCCTTCGATATTGTTCATTCAAGCGGGATGTTTCTGTGGAGTGACTTCAGCAGCGCATGTTGTGCCACGAAATCTTCGATGTCGCACTATACACGCTACTCCCGGGGAGGAATCCGAATAATAACGATGATTGCTGCTCAAGAACCTGAGGCCAGACGTTATCCCGGAAATTCTGACCTTGCAGCGTATGTTCTACATATTTCCTTGGGTGGACTGTTACCTACATTACAAGAAAACCTAGTACTGTAGAGTGTGATATATGTTATGTTTGTCGTCGAAACTTATGCAATCGTCATTGGCAGCATCATTGTGATCAGGATCTGCTCTCATCTAGTCGCGAAATGCCAAGAGGTGTTTCAGGGTCCGGCATTTTGGCTCACAAATCGTCTCACCCGAACTCACTCGATTTTCGAATCAAAATGGCTGGGATCATGGACGTGGTGGTCCGTACTGGTACAATCGGTCTTGATTGGTACGAATCTTTTTGTGGCTTGTTACCGCTCCCTCGACATCGCGACTGCAGCACGACGGGCTGGTGAAGTTGCAGTGGTCCATATGGGGCTATTTTGCCTCGGTCCTCATCTGGCATTTCAAGCGGACTGTCTTCAAGTGTCACTGACAAAGATGATATCTATTCATCGTGGAACCACGTGGTCGTTTGTTATTATGACGACTTTCCACGTTGTAGTACTCAAGCCCACTCAACCGGTATTCACGTCGAAGCTTTCAAAGCAAATGTACGGGGTGATCGTATGGTGCTCGGACGTTGATGATCCGGGATAATGACGCTGACGTTTCGTAGGCGTCCTTGGCCGTAGCTGGCATTCTTATCTCATCCATCCGACCGCTCCGACGACCTTCGTACGAGATTTTCCTCAGAATCCACCAGCTACTGAGTGTCGCCGCACTGTACGCCGTTTGGAGTCACGTTCGTGGGAGCAGCATCTTCTCTCAATACTGCTCCACGGCCGTCGTCGCTTGTTTGGGGCTTGGCGTTGTCGCCCAAATCTTTCACCTTTTATGGATCAACAGAATGTTCTATCGCGGCCTTTCTCGATCTCGTATCTTCCGCGCTGGGCACGCTGTTTGTCTCGTGGTCGATACTCCGACGCCACTGACGATACGCCCGGGACAGTACATCAACTTGACTATACCGGGACTGAGCTTCTGTTCGCTCTTCCAAAGCCATCCATTCTACGTCAGCTTTGCTCAGGATCATGGGCGTGGAACGAGGCTCGAGTTGATGATCGAACCACGTTGCGGATGGACGCCGAAGCTGTTGAGGCGAGCTCAAGCTCTACACCCTGCTGGAGACGAAGCGCTGTCGGCGAATTCGTATCTCACCCTCTTTAGTGGACCGCACGGCCGGTCGATTGGCGTGGAAAATTACGGCGTGGTTATTTTGGTCGCTTCCGGATGGGGTCTGATGGCGCAAATGCCATATTTGCAGGCTCTGATCCGAGGATTCCACAATGGCACGGTCAAAGCCCAACGGATATATTTATTCTGGCAACTTAAGACCGTTGGTATGTAACTTTGAAGAAGTTCGCACTATCTAGGCGCTAACGGCGGAAGCGGATGGCGCAGCGGCCCGCGATCTTCTCAATCGAGCTTTGCTCGACGATACATTCGACAATGCCTATGTGAGTCGCTCAAGTGTAAGCTGTGGGCCGAGGGAAATGACAGAACTAGATCCTCAGCATTTCAATCTACCATCTTCACGATCGAATTGGAGCTGAAGAGCTTCGTCTCGGTCGACGAGTGACACTTTACGAGGGGGCTGCGAGCTGGGAAAGTCTGATCCACAACACCGTGGCGTGGCGACCCAGCAGGCCAGAAGACCATGCCTGCAGAAACGTCGCAGACTTGAACCCCTCCGCATTTGTTGCCTCGGCTCGTCGTACAATTGTTATGGGTAAGTCATTGGCGTGATTGTGGCTGTTTGTAGAGATCTAATCTGTCGCGGCGAACAGTCTCTGCAGCTGAACCAATACGACGTCGTGTCAGGGACGCTTGCCAACAACATCGCTCAGCAGAGCTGCAGTTGGTCGAATTGGACTACCAGCCTCAGGAATAAGTGAATTCGAAGAGACCGGTGAAGAATAACCTGAGCGGGCGTGTTGCTATGTCATTGGATGCACCGGAACCGAGAGAGGTGTTAGCATAGTTACATATATATCGTCTGAAATATTCCTCATCGTCTTGACAAAATTTGGCGGTATACGAAGTTTTATGACAGCTCTCAATATGCTCCCGGGTCCCAATCCTCGATGCAACCTCCCGCAGCCGGCCATGGAAACATTCGGGAAGGGCCTCGAAGAATGCTTTGAAGAGATTCTCAACACGCTCAGAAAACTTGACCACTTCGGACGTTCATATTCTCCGAGCATCTTTCTCGTTTATGCACACGACAAGCCAAATTCTAGCGACGCCCACGTTCGGTGCGTGCACCACCTTATCAAATGGTTGCAGAAGGTTGGAGCCCAAATATTCTCGGATCGGTCGCTGCTCTTTGGGGTATCGCATCGGGAGAGTGGGAACGACGCTGTCCGGGACATCCTTGCTAACCAGATATGCCTACTACCATTCGGCAACAGTGCCGGCAACAAAGAGGTCATCAGCAGGGTTGACAAGGTTTTACTATGTGGCTCTAATGTGCTCCGAGAATACTATGAAAGTGACCCCGGTTCTCGTTATATGAATGCCGTCAAACAGTTGTGTACTGACGCCTATATGGAATTTCTCCACAGACTCTGCCAGATGAGGTTCGGGAACTATTCAGTTCCTTTCGAGCGAATGGCGAAATTCATCACGTCCATACCGAGCTTGCTTTCCTTCAAGTCAGATGCACCCATGCCAGCGCGAACAATCACGGGATCATTCCCATTGCACTCAATGGAGATCTGATGGAGTATGTGCCGTTCTTAGAGCACTCCAATCTCGTTATTAAACTCCAATCTACTACGAAGCTACCCGACCAACACAAGCTTTTCTTCAAAGTCCTCAAACAGCTATATATCTATTATGGGCAGGATATCGACGAGTTTGCAGATTGCTATGATAGAGTCAGCGATCGCTTAAGACGGTCTGTGAATGATGAGTTGGAATCCAGAAGATTGATCGCGACAGAAATCAATAAGGCCATAAGTGCCTGTAACGAACGTGCGACTGCCATACTATCCGAACTACAGCGGAGAGGCGAGCCGACAGGTCAGTTTATCCCAAGTCGATTTTCTCTGGAATGCTTATCATTGGGATAGAAAGTCATAATATACTCGAGGACGCGATCACAAATTCCCTTCGCGACCTGCAAGCCACTGATCCAGAGCTTGACGTACAAAGGATCGAAAGATCGAAGAATCCACTGCTTAAGGACTGCTACGCATGGGTTCTCGATGATCCCACTCTCCAGGGATGGCGGGATGGCGATACAAGTCCACTTCTCTGGATCAAAGGAGACCCTGGAAAAGGAAAGACCATGTTGATAATTGCCTTGGCCCGCGAGTTGGGGAAGAGTCCGCCTGGAAATCCTCGTCCAGTGGCATTTTTCTTCTGTCAAAACACTGATCCTCGACTCAACACCGCAACCTCAATTTTACGTGGCTTGATCTGGAGGCTTGCTACGCAAGACGCTGAGCTGGCCAACATTTTCCACAAGACGTACCAGTCCAATTCCAATCAACTTCATGGTCCAAACGCTATATATGCTCTGTTCCAGACACTGTCGAAAATGCTGGGGGTTTCTTCTAGAACCTTTACACTCGTTGACGCATTGGGCGAATGCACTTCCGGAACGGAGCGAGAGCAACTCCTTAGTCTTATCGTAGAGCACGCCAAGTCTTCGAAGACCAAGTGGCTCGTATCCAGTCGCCACGATATCGACATCAAGAAGGTCTTAATTAACGAAGGTCGGATGCTTAGCTTGGAATTAAACGAACAACACATCTCCCAAGCAGTTCGTGCTTTCATTGAACAAAAGTCCAACGAGCTTGCCAAGATAAACGAATGCAGCTCAGAGCTCAACGAGAAGGTTAAGGAAGAGTTGATCGCCAAGTCCCACTCAACTTTTCTTTGGGTAGCATTAGCTTGCAAGAGGCTTCGCAAGGTCCCTTCACGGAAAGCACTCTCTACACTGCAGAATTACCCCCGGGCCTACCAGATCTCTATGCACGGATGATAGACCAGGTCTTTCCGAATGAGGATGACGAAGACCGGTACTGTTGTTTTCGAATCCTGCGTTCTGTGACACTGACATTTCGGCCACTATCGAAGTAAGAGCTGATCGCCATCGCAGAACTCCCGCCGGGGCTACTGGACAGTGACCTTGTCGATTTGATCGAGCTTTGTGGTTCGTTTCTCGCGATTCGTGAAGGAATCATCTATTTTTATTCATCAACCCGCGAAAGATTATCTGGTTACTGGCGGCGCGCAGCGGCTCTTTCCTGCTAGCCTTCGAAAAGAGCATGGTGTAGTGGTGAATCGGTCATTGGTTACTATGTCATCGATTCTGAGAAAGGATATGTGCGCTCTCAGACATCCTGGTGCATCAGCACGCTCTGCATCGATTGGCACTCACCTGAAGGCAATCCGCTATGCCTGCTCCTTTTGGCTAGCCCATCTCATGCAATACCTCGGCGACAACTCCGTTGATGGCCCAAGCTATGAAGAGCATTTTTCAGACCGAGGCCGCGCTCACAAATTTTTCCGTAAGCACCTCCTTCACTGGTTGGAGGCGCTCAGGCTTATCGGCGAGATCGACAAAGGAATTATGGGGCTGTACAGCTTGGAAACAACACTGATCAAATCGTCGTCCGAAAGTACTATCAAGCTTAAAGAGTTTGTACATGATGCTATTCGGGTCTTGCGCCAATTCCGTACAGCAGTCGAAGAGGCACCACTGCAGGCGTATTCCTCCGCTTTAATATTCTCTCCAGAAGAAAGCATCGTTCGACAAACATTCAAGCAGGAAATATTCGCGTTTATCCCGGGGATATCAAAGAACTGGAATCTTTGCCTACAGACGCTCGAGGGCCATAGCGGCTGGGTCACCTCAGTGGCGTTCTCTCCCGACAGACAGCAGCTGGCCTCGGGCTCCCACGACAGGACCCTGGGGCTCTGGGACGCCAGGACGGGCGACTGCTCTGAGACGCTCGAGGGCCATAGCCACTGGGCCACCTCAGTGGCGTTCCCTCCCGACGGACAGCAGCTGGCCTCGCTCCAACGACGGGACCCTGCGGCTCTGGGACGCCAGGACGGGCGAGTGTCTCCAGACGCTCGAGGGCTACACTGAAAACGTCTCATTTCCTGACGCTTCGATTTCGTTCGCAAACTTAGACCCCTGGGTGTGAGACCATCTTTACAGCCCGGTCATGCTCAATGGGAGGGATTTGGTATAGAAGGAGAAAAGAAATGGATTACTTGGAATGGTAATCATTTACTATGGCTCCCCCAGAATATAGGGCACTTGAAAATACGGTCAAAGTCAAAGGAAATTGCGTTGGCATCGGGTGCCCATCAGGTGTAGTCTATTTTCTTAACTTCGGCGTGGATGTTTTGCAACGATCAATACAGTAGAGGCTCTTCTATGGATACAGTCCGTCTCGAAACCGGCCTACCCTCAAGAACACACTGCAACTTTATCTGACCAGAAGCCAAGCTTGTTTAGTGTAAGCCGTATAACTTCTTTTTCGTCCCATATATATACGGGGTAACTTTGGTTCCACACTTAATAGATGCTAAGATAGACTTAGGCTCTTCACTACAATTCTAGTTTAGCTCGCTCTTAATCAGTCTTGACAATTTATCCGTAGACACGGGAGGCAAACGTGTCGCTGCCGACGGCATCGCGATTCACAGAATGTATCGCTTCGCTGTTCGTCTTAAACGCCCTAGATCTTCCATTTGCCGTCGACGGCTGTCTCTTCATTTCTTTCCGCAGGATGGTTCTTTCCGACAGCGACAATTCCGTAGACTGCATAATCTACATGGAATACCTTCTAGGCACAGGCTCCCCCTACGCGTACAGCAGATGCAAGGCCGTTGCTGATGACGGGGCCAGCTGAGTCTGTTCAATTTGTCGTCAAGGTTGATGATGAGGTTGAATATAATGCATTGGACACCAGGTACCCCAGAACCTTGATCTGCCGGACTTATCAATTGAGAGACCTGATAGTTGGCGTAGTCAACCTCATCATAAAATCCGCATTTCCGAGCAAAATCGTCGAATTTAGAATCGATCATCTGAAGTCGTCCAAGTGATCTAGCCAGAAAAGGTTCCTCGCAGCTACTGTAGCTTTTACAGACGGTCTCCCCGCGATAACAGGCGTTACAAGTCTCAGGATTAAGACGATATACCTTAGGCTCAACGTCGCAGTCTCGACATTGGCGGATTGCCCCGTACATATATGCCAGGCGGCCCGCTTGACCTAGCTGATAGACGTGTACTACCTCTGCTGATGTAACTGTTAGCTCGCATTTCTCAGCAAAGGCGATCGTACCGTGGTAGTTAAAGTGAGCAGTCACCGGTAACTGTGGCGGCAGTCTGTGAAGAATATTCTTGACCAGCCCTAGCTTCAGGAAGTCATTGGAAATTCGAAGGAGATCCGAAGTAGGGGTGGCTTGGAACCGATCCCAATCCTGCGCGATCCAAAATTGCATGTACATATTCCGGCATTGACGCTCAATCTTGGTGAGCTTTTGCCCATCACGGACCATTTCTCCCACCTCTGAGACATTGGCACCGACTCCAAATGAATGGATTGCGAATTGAACAATGTTTGCGCCCTGCTTTCGTTCGATCCAGTTATTAAAGTGAAATGCTGCATGTCGAGCAGCCAGGATGACACGGACCGTCTGGCTAAAGCAGAGAAACCTTAGACCGAATCTCAAGGAGAAATCCTGGAGTCGAAGGTCCCCGCAATCATTGATGGGGAATGATAGATGGAGGGGTTCTTCATGCCGAGAGAGGAAAAATGGCAGTGAGTTCAGAAAACCAGTCACGAGACAATCTATTCTTAAGAGCGGCGTATCATCCATTGCGTGTCTTTCTCGAGAGGCTCATAACGCTCTATACACCGCGACCCTAGTGGTATTTATATGAGTGTTCATTTCAGCGTCAAACCCCTTAGACTGTGGAGGCTCTAAGAGCCGCTCTAGTTTCAGGTGACAGCTAGCCACGTAAATACGAATAACTACAATTGATAGAGGTGGCCCTCCATACACATTAGCTGGTCTAGGTACTTAATTTTCTTTTATGGATTTCCATCACGCGTGGAGGACTAATTCCATATATACATTGCACTTTGGCGACATTAAGGGATGCTTCCGAGTCGCTTTTGTAGGCTTCTAGATTTCGAACGTCTTTTTCACTTCCATAGTTCAGGTGGTCCATAAGTGCTTGCGCTGGGCTGACGTTAGCTCTTTAACGTCCTAGCTGCACTATTCTGGAAAACCTCCTCTCTGGCTATTTACTGAAGGGGGAAGCTTACTTGTTAGTGGAATTTTGCCCGAGTCTACAATTTCCGTCAGGGACTGAAAAGGCTGTACGGGGAAGCTTTCAAGTCCAAGCTGCTGAGCCAAATTTACGTTGCAGACATGTCTCTTCTTTTCTGGCTCCCCTCCCGTCAACAGCTGCCCTTGACAACTATTCTCGGGCTGAATTCCTCTCCTTGCGACATCATGGGCGACATCATTCTGCATATCGGCCCCAGAGAAACGTATACTGATACTCGACCCCCTAGCGAGGGTGTGTATTTACCGTGGGGATAATTGGCTATTTAAAGGACCAGGCTGTAAGTACAATAAAGTGGCGGTGGATACTGTACCGCATTTTGGAGGCTCTTCGCCTATAAGCAAGCAATGACCGAGGGCCGGGTTGGACTCCCCAATTCTGTGGTCGTGGCGGATTTGCCATCTCTCAATTAACGCCCACTAAAAGAGGGTGTTAGCCCCCCTTCACCACTAGACCTCTCACAGGTGCTACAGAACCCCCCAAATTTCGGTAACCGCAGAAAGCCTGACTCAATGATAGAAGCGACGACTGCTCCGCCGCCATCATCTGGCGAAGAACTATGGAAATGGGGCTTCTCGCGGTGCGGAATCGCTAAGCCACAGTTTTGGCTCGGGAACGTTTTGCCGCAGAGTCGGAGTTCGTGGGGCTACCTCAACTTGAGCGACAGTCCCAAGACTTCATCATTCGAGAGGATATCGTCATCGACTTGGATAAGAACTACCGCCTCTCTGAAGTATTTCTTGCGTAGCCGTGGCGGCTAACAACCTTGTCGCCTGGCTCCACCCGAGGCAAAAGACTCACGACTAGACGGTAAGAAGATTAGGCTTTTTCTTCTGAAGCGTCGACATGTTGGGCGATCATGATCACCAGCTAACCCCGATGGAGACAGCCTCTAGTGATCCAGGATACATCGAAGCTGTTTCAGCATTATACGTCCGTCTTCCACGGGCCGATTACAGCGGGGTAGAACCAGTTGGTTCATGCGGCCCATAGGCCTCGAGAGGTTGCAGCGGCACTGCACACAATACCGCAAGCAGCACCTCAGTATGTTGAATCGGCATATTTGGAGACAATGGTGCGACAGAACGCCTGGTCATACGTCGAGAGCCAGGAACAGGAGCGACCGACATCGCGAGCTCTTGCCGCACTTGATGTGGTCGATTCGAGACCAAGGTTAACAGTGGTGTCGGGCTGGTGCCTGAAGTCCACACCGCGCACTCTTTAATACCCCCAGAATGCTATCACGGTGGTCGACTTGTCAGTCAGGCGAGACTGCATCGGAGTGAGATACAAATTTTTCCCGCACTACATCATGACGAGAGCTTCAGCTGGAAACCCGCAACGTGGTCCTGGGAGGAAGCGTGAGCTCCTCCCCAGAGCATCTATTGCATGCCAGTCTTGCAGAAAGCGGAAGAGAAAGGTCGGGCTATCTTGATGATTCTCCGATGTCCTCTTACTTACACGCAATGGACAGTGCTCTGGCGTCCCAGGACCTTGTCAGCCTTGCTTGTCGTCTCAGATACCTTGCGACTTTGGGCTCGATAAAAGACGTCGACTTCCCTATACGACGCTACAACTCATTCTGGTTTCTCTGCTGCAAAGCATCAAGTACAATTCTTCCCAGGAATTGCAACAATTCATTGACGCGATCCGGAACGACCGTCCAGCCACAGAAGTGGCCAAGGCATTTCAAGACAATATCCAAGCATTATCTTGCGGTGGATATCTCGAAAGGGCAGAAATCGTCAGTGACACCGAGATCATCTCTATGGCTCTTGACATTCCTATCCATGGATCGTATACGGGACATGTGTTGTCAACTGCCCCGAGCTCGCCCGCATTCGAGCATTGCGGCACATACTCTTCTTGCGTCGCCGGCGATCCTCCTTACTGCAGAACTACCACTGGAGGTACCGGCATTGCCATGGACGGAAACCCTTCCACGCAAACACTGGATGCTGTCAGTTACCTGTCGTTTCCACAGTCCGTTCCTGGTCTATACCCCATCGATATCGGCTCTTTTTCTAGCTTCGGGCCTGTGCCTGGGTCATCGTGGGATCGGGTTGGCTGCGCCAACAACGATACACTGTTTTCGTTCCCAGTCAGCGCAGCGTCGAATACGGATACCGTGCAGGACTGTCCTTTGAGTCAATGTATGCTGCCAATGAGCTTCGATTATCAAACTTGACGGCGGTGCTCTAAAGGCGATTCTGCTTTCTGAATGGAAACTTACTTGGGAAGCAAAGTCGTGAAGAGGTTGCCGTAATACTTAAAAGCACAGAAACACTTAAGAGCCATCAATTAAGCCCATTAAAGTTCCTCGGAAGGCTCGGGGGGCAGTATTTACCCCGGCAGGACCTTGCTAATTTTGACTTTCCACGCCGATTATGGCTGAGCCCTGCCGTATACTTCCGAGAGCTGGGGCTATTCAGGACCACGGGCTTCAACCAAGTCAGTTAGATGTTCATGTCTCGCTGTTTCAGCTTCGTTGATTATGACCGGCGTCAAGCGACCCCCCAAACACATTATGGAATCACCCTGAAGCAGAAGAACCAACACGAATGGTACAATATTTTGACAGGTTAACCTCACAAACTCCGTTCGCGCCACCGGGTCCCCCAACAGAAAAAAGTGCCGCCGATACTTAAGAGCGAGTCAGAGTTCAGGTGAACAGAATTATTGACCTCGATAAGAAGTCACCACTATGTTCCTATATCATTGGCGTACCCAGCCCCGTAGTCGGGGATGGCTGTAGGTTCACCGCAGTTCCAGCTGTATTGGTTTGGGTGACTTACATGGTTAGCCATTTTCGTGCGAGAGGTAGGAAAATCTTACCCTGCTCCTCGGGTATCACGTCCACCGTCAGCCATGGTCGATTTGACACCGATCTTGACGCCGGCGTCGGAGTCTGTGGAATTCCTTGATCTAAGCCGAGGGTCACCTCTTGTTGCTCTGGGACCTGAGGCTCTCGATTGCGAATCGATGGTGTGTAAGATCTCAGAGTTTCGCCTGTATAGTGGCTGGTAGCTGCTTTCAGCGTAGGTTTGTAGGTCCGGATGGCTTGGAGCGGTAGATCTGGAAAGTCCCCCGTGCGTCGGGCGGGATTCTTATCGCGCATCTCTGAAGTGTCCCCAGTGCGTTTAGTGGGATTCTTATCGCGTCTCCGGAACAATGGATGGACCATTCTGTTTTCGCATTCGCTTTCGTCTTCTTCCATCAAAGGCCGCCGTGTTTGTGGATTTCCTCTTTTGCGGAAATTATCCATAGGGGCGTGACCATTGTGAGGTGCTTGAGGTAGCGGTTTGTTCATATATCTCATCGCAACTATAGATAATGAGCTAGGGAGTAATCCTGGTTGTAGATTTAGACGAACCATTTGCGGTAGATGGAGGCTCCTCCTCATTCTGGAGGCGAACGCGGCGAAGAATTGTAAGCTGGAGGAAAGAAGTCCGAGGAAGACGACAAGGAACGTTGTAAGCAGTAGTCCGACAACGATCAAACTAGAAGACGTGTTGTCTAAGCCCATGTTGATCTGATACCTCTAATGCCGAGCAGCATTATTGTCAATCGTTCCATTTACGAACCTTTTATCCACGGCGACGACATCTCTTCAATGGGCGAGCCGCCATGGTGGAGGTGAAAGCTCAGACAATAGTCGGCCTCGCGATGGCCGAGACCAGGTGAGCATGGTGGTGTGGAGGGCGGTCTTTGACTGCACAATAAAAAGACCATAGAGAGAGAATGGGAGGTACAGTACTGTTTAGACACAATATTTGAAGGTAGCGTGGGGTGCGTGGCTGGGCAATTCTGCGCCCCAGCTTTAAGGTCTAGTGGCCCAAGTTTAGCGCCCGCGGCGCGTCTATTGTAACCCTCTAAGTTATTCCTGCGATAATAGAACGGCGAGACGCCGAAAGCCTAGTACCCTTAGGAAGCCGAGGCATAAATATCAGTAAGTTAGCGACTGTACCATATATCTTCGAGGGTAGAGGTGGGGTATCATGGTCAACCAGAGCCCGTAGTACACCCCCGACTGTCAGGGAGCACCACAGATCGTAGCGACTACATTTGGCCTAGTACCCCAGGACTATAAGAGCAAGGAATTCTGTATAAACGGATCCAGGTACGTGTCGCTAGTTTTCTATATACTATCTACGGCTTCGTAAGCTCTGATTCGGACTCTATGGAAGAAGACAGTGGGAGTAAATTAACCCCCCTCAAAGAACATACCGCTTACATCGTTGAGCAATATCAAAATGACCTCACCTACCAATGCGCTAGTCTCATCGACCAGAGAACCCAAACTCTGAGACAAAACATCCATTCGATTCTGAGACAATACGGCGGGCCGAAAGACATACAGCGGAGGATTGAAGCCCTCGAAGGGGAAAACAGGAAGCTCAAGGATACCGTCGTCAATACAGATCACGACAACTCCGGATTACGGAAGATGCTTATTGCTATGGAAGGAAACCGCGTAGAGCTACAGAATTCGCTGAACGAGGTAGGCCTCCTTTTGGCCCAGACCTACCGATTTCGGAATGCTGCCGAGGATGAAGTCCAGAGTCAACTGAGAGCGAGAGGGATAAGTGAGAGGACCATTGGTCTCCTTGTCAGCAACGCGGAATTTATGCAACAGCTTGCTTACTACACTGCTCCTAGACGGTCGGAAAGGCTTCTAAAGAGCTCAAAGTTTCCTGAAAGGGAAGGGCTTGAAGAGGTTGACGAGTGAGGTAAATATACCGGCAGCATCCGCTATGATAGCTAGACGGCTGCGATATATAGATTTTTCCTAGCCTTATTACTATATCGAAAAATATAAAAAACATTTTCTGTCTAGATGTATAATATCCATAACATAAATAGCCTCGGCAACAACAGGATATTTACCACTATATTCTCGCTATAAAGTCTAAGAGAAATAACGAATCAAACCTTCCGGTCTGTGGTTTCTAGTTCGACGTCCTCCCAGACTGCCCACCATCGCCATATTCTCTTGCTCCACGTCGTGTATTCTTCAAGGTTCGCTATCCCCGGCCAGCCAAGTACGTGAGATAGATTCCCACGCCGGTCTTCCCACCACGTCAGGACACCCGGACTAGGTGACCAAGAACGAATTGTATAGTCATGATTTCGAAATGGACTTGGGCCGCCGGGTGCAGGAGCCATCCAGAAATGTGGAACTTTGTTCTGTGAAGGTTCGAGCTGGAGCGTGAGGCACGGTGGCTGGAAGAATCTAAGGGTCTTTTAGAAGTCGCCTGGATCAAGCTCCGCGAGACTTACTCATGTTGGCAAATTTGCACGGAAGGGTACGGAAAGATTGCTGGAATGCTGGACTGGAATAACTGTTGTCTTTCAGGAATAGTCGATAGTGTAGCGTACGTTAAGGGCAGCACCACCACCGCGTCGAGTGCTCGCATAACTGCTGATGGTGACTTTTGCGTCACGGTACAAAATAATCGTATAGTAACATTTACTCGTCTCCAGCCTTATCATCCGATAACTGCTTTATTTGACCACTCCAGGAAATACACGGAATCCGGTGGCAAGTAGAACAGTGTAGATCGCCGGATTCCTCGCTCTACACGCTAAATCGTGCTGCGGGATATAGACAGTATACCAGCCACGACGCAATGATACTGCATCTAGTAGATAGGTTTTCTCCGTCTTTCTTGCGTACAGCCTCCCGTACGTTCTCAGCATGAGTACAGCAGAGAGGGGGGATCAGCAGAATGGGGAGGTCCAGCGGCTAAATCAAATCCTCACTGGTCGAAGATCGACTATAGTTCAGTACTTAGCAGAATCTGCTTCGAACGTTGTCCTCTGTCCGGACGAATCCCTAGAAATTCGACGAAACCTAGAGGCTTTCATCGCGAAACTCGCCTCTATCTCTGGTACTCAAGACCTAGATCTACTTCTCTGCACCGTATATATAGAGCGGCTTAAGTCCATCCTCCCAAACAACGCTAAAGGTGTGCCTTCGACCCCCTACCGTATCTTTATGGCGTCATTGATAGTATACCTGAAGTACTATTACGACGTTAACCCAAAAAACTTAAAGTGGGCTAAATGGTCCAACATCGAGAACCGTGGATCTTTTGGTTTTACCTTAGAACAGGTTAACAGCATGGAACGGAATCTACTTCGTCAGCTTGACTACGACTTAAGAATAACAGAAGAAGACGTCTCTAGCTGGCTTGAAACTTTCTCAACTTACGAAAGATTCGCGTAGCTGACTTCAGAATATAAGGTCGGTCACAGATTAACCTGAATCTGCTTGGGAGCAGAGGAAGGGCTGACACAATCCACATCCATACAGTCGTTCCCGAAAGTGGTCAACATTGCGGACACATTGCAATTCTTTTCTGCCGACGCTAGCAAGCCCGCCTTCCTGTATCTGGTTTAGTTGGCTATTCCCTCGAGCGAATCACAACTTTTCTACCTGCTGGGGGAAAACCACCATATACTGTGGGCTTCAGTTGTAAAGACATACAGTCAAGGACTATTTCGTCTCCAGGACGGACCTCGCTAGTACGGTAATCCGAAAGCGGCCACTTGATGACTAAACCTATTTGGCACCGTTCGTATTTCGAGTGACGAAAGCTAGTCTACAGTACTTCCTGTCGTCCAGCAGCAGTTGACGGCAACTACTATCCAAGGCATTCGGGTGTTAAAGGTCGAATATATGGTCAGGTCAGGATACTGTAGCAAAGTACCGAAATTCATTCAAAGATCTGTTCCGCCTCCTCATGCTTCCCCTGTTCCTGAAGCACCAGTGCAAGATTGTTTATGCTGCCCTGCGTTGACGGATGCTCCTCGCCGAGCACCTTCTTCTTCAGATCCAACGCCTGTCGCTGCATCTGCTCCGCCTCCTCATACTTTCCCTGTTGCTTAAGCACGATCGCAAGATTATTCATGCTGCCCAGTGTATCCGGATGCTCCTCGCCGAGCACCTTCTCCCTCAGATCCAACGCCTGTCGGTGTATCTCCTCCGCCTCCTTATACTTCCCCTGTTGCTGAAGCACGATCGCAAGATTGTTCATGCTGTCCAGTGTATCCAGATGCTCCTCGCCGAGCACTTTCTCCCTTAGTTCCAACGCCTGTCGGTGCATCTCCTCCGCCTCCTTATACTTCCCTTGTTGCCGAAGCACTTCTGCAAGATTGTTTATGCTAGCCAGTGTATCCGGATACTCCTCGCCGAGCACCTTCTTCCTTAGACCTAACGTCTGTCGATGCATCTCCTCCGCCTCCTCATACTTTCCCTGTTGCTTAAGCACGATCGCAAGATTGTTCATGCTAGCCAGTGTATCCGGATGCTCCTCGCCGAGCACCTTCTTCCTTAGCCCTAACGTCTGTCGATGCATCTGCTCCGCCTCCTCATACTTTCCCTGTTGCTTAAGCACGATCGCAAGATTGTTCATGCTGCCCAGTGTCGACGGATGCTCCTCGCCGAGCACCTTCTTCTTCAGATCTAACGCCTGTCGCTGCATCTGCTCCGCCTCCTCATACTTTCCCTGTTGCTTAAGCACGATCGCAAGATTGTTCATACTGCCCAGTGTCGACGAATGCTCCTCGCCGAGCACCTTCTTCCTTAGACCCAACGTCTGTCGATGCATCTCCTCCGCCTCCTCATACTTCCCCTGTTGCCGAAGCACTTCTGCAAGATTGTTCATGCTAGCCAGTGTATCCGGATGCTCCTCGCCGAGCACCTTCTCCCTCAGATCCAACGCCTGTCGGTGCATCTCCTCCGCCTCCTTATACTTCCCCTGTTGCTGAAGCACGATCGTAAGATTGTTTATGCTGTCTAGTGTATCTAGATGCTCCTCGCCGAGCACCTTCTCCCTCAGATCCAACGCCTGTCGGTACATCTCCTCTGCCTCCTCATACTTTCCCTGTTGCTTAAGCACGATCGCAAGATTGTTCATGCTGCCCAGTGTCGACGGATGCTCCTCGCCGAGCACCTTCTTCATTAGATACAACGTCTGTCGGTGCATCTGCTCCGCCTCCTTATACTTCCCCTGTTCCTGAAGCACGATCGCAAGATTGTTCATGCTGTCCAGTGTATCCAGATGCTCCTCGCCGAGCACCTTCTCCCTCAGATCCAACGCCTGTCGGTGTATCTCCTCCGCCTCCTTATACTTCCCCTGTTGCTGAAGCACGATCGCAAGATTGTTCATGCTGTCCAGTGTATCCAGATGTTCCTCGCCGAGCACCTTCTCCCTCAGATCCAACGCCTGTCGGTGCATCTCCTCCGCCTCCCGGTACCTGCCAAGTAGGGCATAGCTTTCAGCGATGTTGAACAGAAGGCGTATATCTGCTTCCTCCCTGACGTCATGCTCTTGAAAATGGACTGCACTCAACACGTGCGGTAGATACTGTCGCCACACCTCCCTGTTCTCGTGTTCAGGAAAAGGGAATATGTCCGCGAGCCGTTGCATCGTCTCCTCGATCCAAAATTCCTGCTGGCCTTGCGTCTGCAGCCAGTTGCGCATCGCCAGTTGAACCAGTCGATGGACGTCAAATGACTGCTGGTCTTCTCTTTCCGTGATGAATGCATATGCTTTCAGGGTCCCGATCGCTTCATCCACCGCCAGTTCGTCTTCCCCCTGTGAGAACAACGACACTGGGATGTCTTTGTCGACCAGAAAGCAACTCCATCGGAGGATGTCTGCCGCCAAGGGCTGATCTCGTAAGATATGGGTGAACGACACGAGCCACGTCGTGGCGATTGCGTTGCTCATACCCTTATATCGTCCTTCATACTCATTCTCCTGGCTCAGTAACTCGATCAGCCTCTGATCACTGGCCTGGCAATGCTGGCGATACTTTGTGGTCGACATGCCCATCTTGGCCATATATGCCGACGCCTGTTTAATCGCCAAGGGCAGGTGAGCCAACAACTTAAGCAATGCCGTCGTGTTGTCCCGGTCGCGTGTTTGGTTGTCCTTCAAATTGGTCTGTAACATCTCCAAAGCTTCTGTGACGCTCATCGACTCTGCCGTGATGATATTCTGCAGACGGATGTCCAGCTTCACCACGGCTTGGTGGTTCCGCGTGGTGAACAGAATCGAGCCCAGCGGACTCGATGGAAGATAGTCGCATAGTGCCGCTGGACCGAAGAACAGCTCGGCGTCGTCCACGTTGTCGACAATCAGAAGCCATCGCCCACCACTATCCTGACTCCTCGCGTTCTTGACTAGCAATTTGATATCTGCTCCATCCTCTTTGATTCCGGGCACCTGCAGCTTCTGCCCAATCTCCCGATAGGCATTCTCAAAACTGGTCACATCTACCGCCGGGACCCAGAAGACCGAACATTGGGGATCTCGGTCACGGACTCGAAACGCCGCCTCCAACGCCATCTGAGTCTTGCCCATGCCTCCCAACCCTTCGATGGCCGTGTGTTGACGGTGATCCGTTTCGGCACGGGGAGGAATCAACTCGAGAAGTCGATCCATCACTTCTCCTCGTCCCACGAAGTCCTTATTTCTTCCGAAAGGAACCAGCCATTGACGTTGACAAGTAATCGGGAAAGCTCGATTTCTGAATTCTTCCCGCCGCTTCTGCTCGCGGTAGATAATAGCCCCACGTTCGTTGCATGTCGTGATGGCTTTGTTGATTCGTATCCGAGTCTTGTCCGCGAGGTCCATTTCGTTACCTGTAGACCATTCGACGGAAGTGCTGACTTCATTGTGACATTCCTGAAATGCTTGGGTGACATATTCGTGATCCACATATAGTTGTCTGAGGATTTTGAAGAAAAGCTTCTGTAGGTCAAGATCTGTGGTGGACTTGAGCTTCAAGATAAGAGCAGTGTCTTCTAAGCATGGCACATATCTCATGAGCTCACCGTCCAGTGCCACGGGAATGATCCCGTGGCCGATCGCGCGGGTTCGCTGACACCTCACCTGGAGGAACGCGAGCTCGGTATGGACATGGTGGACTTGTCCTGTCTGTCGGAAAGATTTCATCAATCCGCGCATGTCGTCTTGCCGCTGCTCGGGATGAATGCCTTGATGATATCCTTCCTCGCATAGTTGTTGTATGGCATTCATATAACGCGTACCGATTTCGCTTTCGCAGTACTCTTGAAGCGTGTCAGAACCACACAGTAAAACCTTGTCCACACTGCTGATGACATCCTCGTTGCTCGTACTGCCTGAGACCAGTGGCAACAGGCAGATCTGATTGGAGAGGATGTCGCGAACGGCCTCGGCCTCATTGTGACGAGTCGACACTATCGGGACAAGCGAGCGATCGGAGATAATCTGGGCTCCCACACGTTGCAGCCATTTGACAAGGAGATGGACACACCGGTCATATTTGGTGGCAGCATTTGGTTTATCATGTGCATACACAAGGAAGACACTCGGCGAGTGTGACCGTCCGAAGTTATCAAGATTCCCTAGCGTTGTGAGAATCTGGTCAAATGCTTCATTCACAGACCTTTTCATATACGTCAGTATGCGACTTGCCCGAGTCAACCAGATGGCAGCTCATAACACGGTACATTTTGCTTGTTTCTCTCCTCCTTTTGATTCTTTTTAGACAAGCCTCCACTGCGACCTCACATCATCGTCGATGGACGCGTATTCTCCAAGTACAGATGTTCAAAATCGTCACAGAGAGCTGTAGTACGAAGCGATGGGCACCTAGGAGTTCTGCGGCTCTTCGCGCGGCGTGCGTCATTTCCGAAGGTGATAAGGATGCGGTGGGAGAGGACAGAAGGCCAGACTGATAAGACTGATTAGACTGCGGCGGCCAAAGACACTTGCCATCTTGAGCAGTTTCGAAGTGTTCAGCCGCATCCGCCTGGACACAAGGTGCGGGCATTGCGCAGCCGTAACGACATACGAGTCGTGCCCGACGTGTCACGTGCAGCGCTAACGCTCTGAGGAATGATTAGTCACCATGTTGCCGCCTCTGCATCATTGAATGTGAGCTGTCTTCAAAACGAAACGAACCAAGGACGTTGTCTTTACAAGATGAGCCCACATAATATGGTGGAATCCATCTGCGAATGGCCATATTATTACTGGCCCAAGGTAGACTGAGCTAGACCATATCCGTAAAGATCAGCTCGCTAGCGTCAGCAGAAAAGAGTGACAATGTGTCCGGAATGTTGACCACTTCCGGGAACGACTGTAGCAAGTAGCACAAAGTGAAGGTATCTAATGGCCGTGTCGTTGTAAGTTGCGCTCGTGCTGGGTGTCGCATGAATTCGGTTGCATGATTGGATCTCGGCTTCCGGAGCGCATCTTCGGCGTCCATGTGCTTGACGTTCAAATATCCGCCCGTGCGGTATTCAGCCTCAGAATGTGGCGGCCCTTCAATCCCCGAGCATCAAGTCGGGCCAAAACTGGTCGCGACAAGACAGCTGAACACTGGACAAACTTCGCCAGGGTATTTAGAGGCGGATGTTGAGGGCCGCCTCAGACCACTCACGAGGTCTCTAGCTGTCTCCAATGAGCCCCATCGAGAAAAGGTCAACCCCTAGACCCACTATATAGCTGAGGTGCAACTTAGGCCAGGACTTTATACAGGCGGAACAACTAGAGAAAGAGCATCCGCTTACGAAACAAAGAAGCAAGTTTTCCCTATGTAAATATCGCGGTTTCCGGCGATATGGAGCCTTCGTAGCCCACCTCTTCGCGGATGAGTAGCACGTCTGGCGATCACGACTTTGTAGGTATATTGGAGTCAGCCTGACATCTTTCACAGTGCAGTGCCGGAAATGCTTCTGACCATAGCTGATAATATTTCAGTGTCTTTCTGTACAAAGTGCCGACAACGGACTGTACGATATTCCGATCAATTCCGTGATCAATCCAAACCAACTTGCTCTAATAGGTGCTCCATCGGTGGACTAGTAGCTACTGAGAGTTTGTGGCTGCAGCTGGCCTGGAGGACACTTCCCGCGAGTTTTCATAGTAGATATACCCTCGCCGATCGCCTGAGGAGACCTCACCGTTCCTCTGAGCCACACCGAACTTCTGCCAAGCTGTGATTGGTTGATTCGTCTGCGACCAGACTTGTATGCTTTCTTGGGGGAACCGGGGATTTTTCATTGAGGACCAGATGTACCATATGAACCACCGACACAGCGAGTGATTTAGGTTTCTAAGTCTATAGACAGATTCGTCAAGACGGTCAAGGTTCCAATATTCTTTCGCCTGGCAGGGACACGCATCCGCCTCGGGATATCTTGACATATCATGTTTTTGGCATAACGTCGTTAAGTCTTCTATCTTTGCCGTCGTTGCGTGTATACGTCTCTCCAACCGTCCAATGATGTAAGTTCTTAGGTACTGCAACATGTCTTTTTGGTCGAGAGTGGTATGGATCTGTCGGTCTACAGGAAGAAGTAGTGTTGCCTTCCCTCAAAGTGGTCATCACTGCTTTAACGGTGAAGATCTTAGGCTTCTGAGGCGACTGACCCAAACCAAGGTTTCCTCACTTTACTGTGGGTTACGAGCTTGGAACCTCTACGAGTCGGTTCTAGTGGTGCGGAATCCTCTGCCGCTAATCGACACTTGGCCACCAGCATTGCCACAAGGGTCGGGTTCTCGTACGGGAAGGTCGGCCTTGTCACGACCAGTCAGCCTTGTCTCTCCATCCTAAATGCAGCCAAAGGGCGGCCACGACCAGTATTCGACTTGCTTCTAGCGTGCCGAATCACCGCGATCCTGAAACAGTCTTGGGTCTCAATAATGGCCTCCCACCACAGCAGAAAAGGTCACACCACTGCGTGCAGATTATCAATGACCACGGATTGTTGCGGAAGCTGGCGGTCAACCCGGAGCGAGTGGTGACTCCTGCGAGCGAGGTTCAAATTATCTCTCGTTGGCGAGCTTTTGACCAGGGAGTCACATGAAGTCGTCGATGAATAAATAACCGTTCCTCTCCGCTGTGTTCCAATGTATAGTAGTCCGAAGTTATTTAGACCAGTCAGGTAAGAATCTGAAAGTCTGTTACACCGGTGTCACTGACAATGTGAGGCGTCAAGGGTCATCTACAAATATGATGGAGACCATCGATACTGTGAACACCTCACCATTACGGCTGGTCGAGGAGTCCAAGGCCGAAGAACGAAGAGATCAGCCATGCATTGAACATCCACCATCGCCGGACGCACCCGAGTCACAATCTCGAGAGCATGACGAATCTTCGAATCATCGACTGTCTCAATTAGAACTGAAGAATAAGTGGCTTAAAGCAACCTTACAACAGCGAACTGCAGAGCAATTCCAGAGAATGAGGAGCTTCGAGGAAATTGAACGACAGAACAGGGTGATGGTTAAGGGGTTGGAACAATTCCAAGAAGTTCTGCACGGTCTGCAAGAACAAGTCCGGGCTTTGCGGAGCAAAGTAGAGGCAATTCTGGGGATCTTGGATGTAGCTACATGAGAGGACCACTTTGATGCCGTGATTCAACCTCGATAGCTAGTATCAGTACGG
This sequence comes from Vermiconidia calcicola, assembly GCA_035928285.1. Lineage (NCBI taxonomy): Eukaryota > Fungi > Ascomycota > Dothideomycetes > Mycosphaerellales > Extremaceae > Vermiconidia > Vermiconidia calcicola. The sequence goes on from JAXLQG010000036.1 coordinate 22,032, forward strand.
TCATGGAGGCTCTATCGCTTATCTAGCTGATGCAATTCCTTCTTTGACCGTCCACGCATCAAAGTCGCGTGACATTCTCATTCACGCTTTCCAAAACCGAATCCAATAATCTGTGCTTCCTGGATAGTCATCTTCGAATTCTTTTCATTTTCGCATCTCACCACTTCAGCGCCATTTGGTCATTTCAGCCCAGCACCAACTGAACCTCAAGATCATTGAATTGTCAACATGTCTTCCTCCACACCTGTTCAGTCCATCGAGACCGATGAGCTACCATTGCCACGACCTACTGGCGGTCCCACTCTTTCCTTATACCTGTAAACCTATCCCCGAACTCCAAGAGACTGATCCGTACAGTCGATACCTCATTCACTTCACCATCAAGGGTCGGAAAATGAATGGGAGATGGCTATCGAAGCCGCCTCAAAGAAGCCTTTCCGCAATCTTGTGAGGGGTTGGGAAAAGGCTGCGCAGCAAGGAGACGAACAGGTCAAGGCAGAAGACTACATCTGTATTATTGAGATACAAGTCACGAAGGGAAGACAATTCATTCCTGGGAGATGAGGGATAGTCTTCGTCGATTGGGGCTGAGAAAGAACGGTGTGATTCAGATCATACCTAATCCTTCGGAAAACTACGATGCTGGTGGTGCTGCAGAGTATGAAATGGGAGAGGACCATGGTGCTCAGGGTGCTTTGGTCACTCGAGGGTGATTCGATCAATGAGGGCGACTTAGGCCTAGAAGGAGAGGCGGCGCATTAGATCATCCAGCATTGCCCGAAGGAGGTGTGGGTGCGGTTGATTGCGTGCCCCGAACATTTGGCCTTTCCGTTTGGCCCAGCGTAGCTGTGCAAAGTGTACTGAAATAACGATCTCTACTTCAAGATCAAGACGGATTATGCAACAACGCTCATGGATACAATCCTATTCAATTTTGTGCTACGATCTCCGAGTCTATATGAATATCAAACCCCATGCGAGTCATAAGCATGAGGCTATACAGTCCGTTTATTCATCTTGATCATTCCGATCAGCCATCACTATAGATGCGCCCTAGACCTGACAGCGAAGAGCCATCCAGCAGAGTGCCATTACCACACATGAAATAAGAGTACCGTTCCACCTGCTTGTATCCATCCAGCCAGGCTAAAGCAGACGTGAGAAATGACTCTTGATTAATTTCGGTGCCTGTCACACCGAATTTGGTGAGCCATATAGTGTCAATCCCATTATGCGAGGCAGTAGATGCAACATTTTCAACGTGAGATTGTAGATCGCTCAGTTGGCTGGCGTCACTATACCAATGAAATGTAACAAAATCGACAACACAAAAAGAGTTACAGGCCTTGAAAAATTGCGTTAACCAAGCAATGCTCATAGTTTGGTTCTCACTGACGCCATTCGAGATCGCTGGTGAGCCAATCCAAGCGCGATCCGAAAGCGGGTTCATATATAGGATGTGGCTCGCCGCAGCAACCTCTGGTGAAAGGTTGGCCTGTGTAGGAATATCCGGCTCGTTGAAGGATAAAGGATGCCTTGAACCTGCTTCGATAGCAGCGGTGGCATCGTACGTCCAAGTGGATGTGTCCCCAAGGCCCCAAAGCATAGGAACATATTCAATTTCCAGGGGCAACTCCCTCGTTCGGCTGGTCCAGTCATAGCCCCAAGTTACCATGGCTCCTTGAAAAGCCGCTGTCAACGATGGGTCATTGTAGCTCAATCCTCTCTTAGCAGTAGCGAGGGGAGTAGGTAGAGCCGTCGTCACCAGATTCGTCGATATGCCTGGAGCATCGGGCCAAGGGACACCCAAAGACTGTGTCGTATTGATCCATAGAGGCTCCATTGAATCGCAGGGCCGTCCTGGAAGTCTAGGCGCGTAGGGAGACCCCATTGTCGGCTGCACGACCACAATGAGCTTCCGATCTATCAATCAATGCTCCTGCAGAGCACATTTTAACTCGCAACTCATACCTTTTGAAAGACTGAGCGATAGGCTGTCCGACTTGTGAATCTGACATATGAAACCGTCAGGTAAGGAAGATTGACTGCAAGGTCTGTCGCTATATGTACAAGAAAATCCGCGTGGGACGGATTCTTCACCAATGCAACTGGAAACCTACCTGCTGTTATGAGACACAAGTACAGGAGTATCCTTCTAGCCTGATGGGACCATCTACGGATTCTACCCTATATTCGGTGGGAGTGGTGCTTTTCATAACGATGGAATCCAATGGGTAGACAGCTTGAGCATCCATAGCTTATGTTGAATCAATTTGAACGACCACTATATTCTACGGCATTGCTAGTGTCCAGCACTCCAACCACTGTGGAAACTTAGCTTCGTACTCCCATAACTTCTTGTAAATTAAGGTTTTGGGACCTATCTACAAAGTTTCATCACCACTGACTCCAGTGGGATATTGGCTTTATCAGCCACTAGGACCCGTGGCTATTAGGTTCCGAGCCTAGCCTAGTGAGCCGTTCGTAGGATCTCCCGAGCTGGACCCCTGCGGAGAGATTGTCCCCATGTTTTCATAAAGAAGAGGACCACGAAAATCTGGAGTTGGGTCTCTACCTGCTCTTCTTCCACGTATACCCGGCTTTGGTGCGGTCAGACTATCTTGTGCTGTTTCGAGTCTATACGCCCCCAAATTGGTAGGTTTATTGTAAGAAGTGTCAACGGAGGTGCCATCTTTATCCTATCCAGACTGGAAAATTATATGATATAGAACACTGTTTATTGTACTGTAGAACCGTCAATGGTCAACGTTCACCCACTATTGTCGTTTATTCTTCTCTACACTGCTATTTACTGGTCCTTTATCATCAGAGGTTTCGATTCATCTTGATACTTTCAGCCTTGAATCTGGAGTTGTGCTTCTTCGTATCAGCTCGAAGGTGGAATATCGGACAGTCGCTGAAACAGTTGGTGTGATAGTAGATCCTCTGGAGACGGACAGGGAAGATGGGGCAAAGAAGTTGGATGCAGGCCTTCGGCATAATCCCAAAAGCAATAAGATCATATCTGGGTGTGCAACCGATCAGTGGTGCATAGGCTCTTGTCACCAGTGTAACCAACGTGTTATACACTTGGAGGATTTTCTCAGATGGCGTGATAAGGTTGACAGGTGGATAAGGTTGACAGGTGGATGAATACCACATTACCTGAGATCAGGTTTCACTACGATGAAAGAACGTTGAGGACCCTGGTACATATTGAAGTCTATCAATATCAACAGAGTTTACGAGAGCGTAAGAAGTCTTTCAGGCATCGAACGCAGTATACATTCACTAACAGTATCGTAGAGGATCCTTTACAAACGACCAATGTACCATTGGGCGTTCAGGACCCTTGGATGTGTATACGCGTAACCCTTCAACCATCATGATTCCATAATGATCATCTAATCGCTCGCCCTCCCCAAATATTGCAGGCAAGTATTATTCGACGGTAGAAAAGATTACTATCCGCGGCCCTGTCTCTGATACTCAAAAAGCTACAATAAAATTAAGAAAGTGGCCGCACAATATCGTCGATATTCTTCTTGGTTCTGTCTCAAGGAGCTGTACTGCCTAGCGCGCCAAATTCCTCAAACCAATTGCTTGCTAGCACCTTTACCTCCATCAACCATGACTCTAAGGCACTGTAGGCTCCAGGTAGCTCGACCCCTATGTCTGATTTGACCAATCGCATTCTTAGGACCAATTCTTTCTGGAACCAGTCTGGGATGACCTCATCGATAAAGTACCGTCTTTCTGCCTTCAGCCGTCTTTGAGCATTATAAAGGTATATTTCCTGATCGAATCTTTGATTTGAGCGGATTGTCGATTTTGCGTGTTCTGTAAGCACAAGTTCTTCATATAATAGCCTCGTTCTCTGAAGTGACGAGAGAGCAATGGAAGTCGAGACGTAAATTTGTCGAAACATGTCCACTAGCTCCTTTCTTACATGGTAATCTGATAGAGGTGGTCCTGCCACTACTCTAGAGAGGTCCTCAAGACTGTGCTGGTGGGCCGGTTCTAGAAAAGGATCTTCGTCAATGTTCATTCTGAATATTTAACAGGTCTTCAGGATAGGAGGTACACATTCGCACGAAGCTCGAAAGACACTTCGGGAATTGGGACTGTATACTACCTAATGTGTATCTTCGATATAGCCCACGCGAAATGCTGGTATTTAGACTTACACCACTTATGAGTAAATTAGGTGGAATACAACGAGATCCGTGGCCTTTTTCATAGTTATGCGAGTAGCTTAGTTCTATTCAGCTTGGTCTGGCAGCGCAAAGTCCTGCCTAGTGAAACGACAACTGACCGTATTCCCAACCAACGTGTAACGACGGTATTGCTTTGTCCCAGTCACGCTTTTACCTAGCTCCCACGGCCCCGAGAATCTTCTGTTGTGTCCTTCTCGGTCTTTTCGATGGGCGAGGTCTCTCTAATTCCTCCTACACATTGAGAACTACCTTCTTGTAGATGCATCCGTAAACTCTCGCTAACGGACGGAGCCGTGCTACGAACGAAATGAATGGACTCGATGGACGGCGTACTCTGGGGAAGGGATGTCTTATATCTTCGGCAGCAGAAGCATTTTGCAAAAGAATCAAATAGTAGCTTTGCTAGGTTGCAAACTATAATAAACGTGCCACGGCACTCCATCAACTTTACGTGCGATTGAATATTCCTGGCACCTGAATTTGTATACTTTTGTGCTTAAGGGACTTGAACTCTACTCTTAATAGGAGAAGAGGTATTCGCATCCGCAAGAGCCCCACCACGATTTACTGAAGTAAAGCATTGTAGTGCGCGACCATTATATCTTCAGGTCATTCACAACTTGGGCAGTGATATAGGTCAGTTCGGCGTCGTTCACTCAGCGTTGTATTGTTATATACTTCTGTCTCAGTGTCAGCTTAGTGCTTCCTAATTCTCCTTGTTAGAAGTTGGTGGTCCGTCTCCATAAGGCGCAGGTCAACATTGTCGGCGCGTCAATATGAACTATTTTGAACTTATCTCCGACGAGACCATAACTGATATCTTGGATTGCGTAAGAAATCCACTTTTCCACCGTGCTAGATGCTGAGTAACCTGCGTTAGCTCGATATTCAAGACGTACTCGCAGTAGTACGTGTATGCCGCAAGCTCAACACCTAATCTTCAACATTGTCCCAAATTGCTTAAGCTGTGGAAACTTTCACACAGAAATGCAACATCTGAAAGTGATTCAAATCCTGGTCGACAAGGTCCGCGCATCACGTATTCGTGAATTGAAGATCACAGACAAGAATCTGTTCTGTGGGTGCCGCTCAGCCCCAATACCGAACCAAATGTGGTCGGAGTTCCGCAATCTATGCTTTGCTATGATCTGTTCTCTGATCCAGAACGCGCACTCAACTATCCACCTCGGGTGTGCTGCAGCCCCGGGTCACTAGGTGGAGACAAAGCTAATTGAAACAAATAGTCTGGATATTGAAAGCCCCTCCATTGACTCTACTCAACTTTTTGGTGGTTGGTCAGGGACGACTATGGCCCTACGAGGACAAATGGGAGCCACAGTCTGTTCACGATTACATTCACTGTCTATTAGATTACCCATAAGACATGTCTCAAGGACTCTTCCTCCCCTGGACGAACTTCGAAGATTGGAGATTCGAATTTCAGAGCGTCGAACACGCCACACCCGGTCGATTGTTAACCTGGTCGATTTCGATAGTTATCCTCGACTTACTCACCTTGAAATCGAAGGAAACTCATGGTGCAATATCCCGGCTCTTTTCACAGGACGGTCGCAAAGCTTGACGTTCTGTGTGTTGAAAGGGCCCCTCGTCGTCACCACTAAATTCAACGATTTCTTTGGCCGGGTGGCAGAATCGTTGCAATACCTCTATTGCCACGAGACTCACTTGGTCGGCAAAATCGATACGATTTTCGACAAATTGCGGCATCTGTCTCTTCATAAAGTGGAAGCGGCTAACAAATCATTCCCCTTTATACGCTGTGAGAATCTTATCTCACTGGCTATGGAGTGTGATGACATAGCTACTTCAACAAGGCAGGATGATATTAACGAACTACTAAGGAACGCCCTGTTGTCTACTTCGAACACCTTGACAGCGTTGACTTTGAGATCGGGTCTCTTCTGGCTCCTATCTCCGTCAACAATCCACGCAATTCTCTGGATGCGCCGTCTGTCAGTCTTATTCCTCGACGGTGCCTGTTATTTGGATGGCAGGGATTGGGTACTTTTGTCCAAAGCCACGAATCTGGAGGTGGTGGTGCGTGTAGAGCCCTGGATTCAGACTGAGGGTGATGTCAATAAACTCATTTTCCAAGCCGTCCCCGGTATGGTGGGGGACGTGGCAGGTTTATACCATACGCTACCGAAAGTGATCATCAAGCGTCAAGTTTGCTTCTGCGGGCTTCTGAACCGACGATGGGTATTCCATTACATTGGTCTCAATATTCAGTCGACCAACATCTACATCCAGCTTATTGCAGATCCCAGGCAGATGAATTGTTCACACGTGAACCTTCTCGACCGAACAGTTGCAGTGCGTGGTGTAATCTCTGGACGAGAGGCTTTGAAATGGATAATGCCTCTTCCTGGTTCAGAAATGCCGGTAAATATAATTTGGCCGTCAAGGACCTGATCAATTCGGATTGTCATACCTTCTCTGAAAGTTACTGCTTATAGTGTGTCGTTAGTGCGGCGTATACAGATATAAATCTACTCGTTTATGAATAGTCCTGTATTCTAGCCCATCATATGACCCTCTTAGGGAGCAATCTATAGTAGTCTCTGGAAGTACTGTGAAGACAAGAAAATACAAAGGCTTTCCACTTGTACAGTACCCACTTAACTTACCCATAGCATATTTGTCCGCGTTTTATTGTGGTCTCGGAACTGCACCCCTAAATCCACCACATTGAAGGCGTAGGGCATTGAAAACTGTGTCATTGCGCGCCCAAAAGGATTGCAGGAAATTCTCTGGACTTTATTGTACATAGAGATAACTGGTTAGAAAAAAAGGCCCACCTATAAAGGATACTGTAAGGCGTGGGAGATCTAGCCCCCAAAATCAGGCGCGACTCGAGTCTTATATTCGATGATCTCCTCTCATAAGGTGTTCTTTATTCTCCACGCTAGTCTTTCCAATATGTTATACTTCATGCATTTTAGCATCTCGTTATTCCTTTTGCCTGGCCTTGTCATAAGTAACGTCACCTCGAACGAAATCGCATATTGGGACAGACCTCGAGCGGCTCTGATCAGGGACAATGTCTATATAGAGGGTGGTTGGATGCAAACAGGGACCTGGAAAGATGGGGGATGGGATATCGACTCATTGACGACGGCCAATTCTTCTAATGGGATGTTGTTCAAGCTGGACATGCACAGTCCATTCGGCATATCGACGGGTCAATCGCCTGCGATGTTCGAAAGCATTCCAGAAGATAGAATTCAGAATTACTATATTGACGGTTATATGTTCGCCGATTATAATGAATTCTATGCTTGGGGGTAAGTTGTTCGTGCTCTAAGTAGAGACGCTATGGCTGATGATACAAACAGTGGCATAACCTTTACTTCCGCCAATATCGGTCAACGTACGGTGAACTTACCTTTGTATAATACATCCCAAGATACAGACACTGAACTCGGTGTACCAAACCTCAGCTACGTTCCTCAAAATGGGTCGTTTATCACAGTCACGAACGGCGCTGGGGCCAATGCCCCCAGTGAAAGTTCTGGGTTCTACTTTGGAGGTTTCTATAATCAGAATGGGACTACCTACTCTTATTTCGACCAGCCTACCGACCAGTCTCGTTGGTTGATAACCGCACAGATGACCGAACTTGGTCATGCAAATTGGACCAAGACTCCACTGGACGAAGGCACGGCCTGGCGAAGTGAAGGCGGTCTGGTCTGGGTGCCTACTTCGACAGCGGGTATACTGATTGCGATTGGAGGAGTACTGAAGCCAGCGGACATGAATTTTGAAATTGCTCAAGACAACAGCACCGAGTCAATAACTTTCTTGAAAGAATTTCCCGTCTACGATATAGGTACCAGTACTTGGAGCCTACAAATGCTCAATGAGGGTTCACCTATCCCAGATACACCCCTTGCACAGTTCTGTACTGTCGTGGCATCAGGTCCGAATGGCTCTCACCATGAAATATTTGTGTATGGAGGCTGGGATAGCAATGGAGGTCAAGCATTAGATACCGTTTGGATCTTGACGGTCCCTTCATTTACGTGGGTCAAGGCTAACAGTCCGGGACGAACAGGATCTGCGAGGCAAAATCATATCTGCGTGGCTCCATATCCAGATCAAATGGTCGTCATCGGTGGCACAGGATCTAGCGAAGCACCTCCAACATATAGTAGCGCGGTCGATATTTTCAACCTTAACAATTTCAATTGGACTGGCACTTATGATCCGGACATCTATGCTGATTATACGCCTCATCAAGATATCCTCGATATCATTTCAGCTACACCAACGGCCGGCAATATGCCTAGTGAGGTTGCAGGCTGGTTTGACAATAAGTACGACATGCAAAAAGTCAAGTTCTACGGGCCATATCGGAACGACTGCACGGCTACACCTCTCGGAAATATGATACAGGGAGAATGAGACAAGGTATTTTTCGAGTGTAAGCAGCCTAGCTATGCTCGGCCGTTATTGACCGGGTGCACTGATGTCCTGACAAGACTCAACTTCACCTCCTTGACGTGGGATTTTGTAGGGAGCCTATGTAGAAGAGTCTATTAAAACGAGTTTCTTTTAGTCTTCGTTGACATTGGATTCAGCTGTCTACTTTGTTCGAATTCTCCTCCAGACAGCCACCATAATCCTTCACGGGATCCTAGTCTATCTCGAATTTACAAGAGACGCTGTTAACACCTGATGTTGAGGTCGAAAATCTGCCTTGCAATGCTAATTCTCTTGGCTATCATCAGGGCGATTTCGAAAAACGAAGGCTTCAAGGACAGTTGTGTGAAGCCATGCCCAGGCGAACCGACAGACACTATGAAGCGATTGTAGAGTCTGAGCCCACGGAGGTGTGCTTGAGAGTAATGGCTGGCGGTTTGTGCTTCATTCACATAGCCTCCATGCGAGATGGCGACGGTAGGATTGAAAAAGCTCTGCATAGAGTGATCTACCACAACGGCAGATAATTTTCCCTCTGGCGATGGAAGAGGAAACCAACCGCAAAAGGCTATCAAGATCTATCAGATGCTCACAAGACCGTCTTATCAAACGCTGTTGAACAAGTCTATCGGCAGTCATATAATTGAAGCAACTCGGAAGGCCTACACAACGTGAACGTGGACGGAGTTGCGAGGCGATATCTGCCTGTCTTCTGAAAGCTAGATTCTTGAGGTCAAACATGGAGGGTTGCATGCAGCCATCACTCAGGATCACCATTTCCACTGAACGCCAGTCCACGGGAACGAGATCATTGCTGTTTCCTGGCAGAGTCCTAATGGGCCAAAGCAGGAAGCCCTCTTGAGCCTATCAATTGACTTCATACCTTCCCAGTATCAGATGAATCTTTAGTCCGTGCAAAGTCGACTCGCTGAACAGAACCATCATGGATTGGTCGTCTAGAATTGGTCAGCACCATTGTACCGCTCCCATCGATGGTGGCCCGACGCCTTCTACATTTCAGTCAATGTCACGAACGACAAGGTTAGACCGACATCTTCGCGGTGGCTGACGAGTGAGGTGGGGCCGTGATGAAGGCGGCAATCAGCTGGACGCATAGGGTCGATATGACCCTCCATGGACCCCCTTGCCTAGCGCCTCTGCGCGTGGTGTGTGGCAAGGCAGAAAGGCAGAATCGGGATGCCTATCATCACGAGGGTTGCGCGTCCGTGGACACCACATGACAGCCACAACAGGAGCCAAGTCTGTGACGGCAACCACGGCGACCCCCTCTGATACCCTGGATAGATTCCAAGGCAATCCTCCAATCCAGATTTGGAAAAACCACAGAGGACGCTGTGGGCGTCCAACACCCTTACCACATCGAACCCCCTTACTACATCCCTTACTACCTCAGCTCTGACCGCAGTCGGCATCATGCCTTTGCCATATCTCCGTAGTGCGAGTTTTTCGTGCTGCTTTCACCGCCTGAGAGAGTGCGCAGACATGATGGAAGAACCCAAACCTGGTTTCTGTGCAATACTGGGACATCCTTCGTCTGGAATCAGGCACTGATCCTGTTATCCTGTGTGTCCCCTAGAATAAACCCTATCGAGTCAATGACTTTCATTTGGAAAGCTGGTCAAGTAACCCGCCATGTCCCTCAATGGTGGTTCATTGGTGGACTGCTAGGACCGTGATGATGGAGGGCCACTGCCACGGAAAAACTCAGGTTGCGTAATGTAGTTTAGCGTATTCTCAGTCTACCCTATACCCAGTTCTGGATAAGGCCGGTCCCCATCCTTTCTCACACCGGTCGGACATGGCCCACCTGGTCTGCCGTGCAGGGATTGCGTTAGCGCTTTATCGGGCAACTTGGGAGTCGTATGAGTAGGCTGACCATGACGAGCCCACCAGGACAGGACATCAGGCAGACCGATTCAATAGCCAAGCATGCCACTCTCTGGACAAGAACGAATACGTACTTGTACAAAGTGAAGTACCCTGCGCCTGTTGACAGACACATCGCTTTGGCAGTTCTTCCTTGGCCACCATGTCACTGCAATTTCTCGACATCTGTCAGGTTTTCGAGCAGCTGTCGTCCCTGAGAGATCTCGAAAGCCGTCAATTAAGCGTTCAAGAATGGTTTGAACAACATCAGGGTCATATACGACGTCGAGGAGTCCCTGCTCTGGCTCTTTTGTCTTGCTTGTTTCCAGAGAAACGGGCTGATCGAGTATACGCGTTGCGGACACAACAGCTCGAACGCGGCTTGCTTGGGTCGCGCTCGTGTCTCCGAATTGCGACGTCTGCAAGGACGTGATAAGATGGATTTTGCTTCTGCGGTCCAGCAGGTTCTTTCGGCCACGGACGATTTTTCGAATCCTCCCCGACCACTCACTGTTGACGAGGTGGACCATGCCCTGGACAGATTGGCATCTACTTGCGTGTTCTCGTCACTGAAGCTTATTGGACGACGAGAATCTATATAGTCACACTTCCCCCCATAGTATATAGGACCTTCGTGGTCAACCTAAGTATATAGTCGGACCCTATGGTTCTCAATGCTACGACTGCTATAGACACCACTGTGCCCCAGCTATGGAAACCATGTGAATGCGCGGAGACCTTCGGGTCTCGGTCCGATTCATAATATGGTGGTAGAGCTCTGGGTCTTGGCTTTATCGTATATGAAAACACTATCTGAAACAGGCTAGATACGGAGAAAAGTGCGGGTGGTCCTTCGCTAGTCATATTAGCCCTTGGAAAGTTAGAAAGTGGATGTCCTTATACGTGATGCGGCTTAATGAGCCGATAATAAGAGCGCTCAGGATTTGGGTTGTTTCTCCCGCACGAAAAGATGCGGAGGTCCTCTCCATAGAGCCACAATAAAAGAACAACTAAAAACCACTGAATACGGGTTAGAGCCCGAAACTTAAACAACTATAGAGTATAGTTGGTTGCGTTCAGCTGCTACTCCCTTAGGGGTTTGTGGGTAGAGGAACACAATATCCCATAGATCACAGTGGCCTAAAACCCAATTTCTATAAAATCCTATATACAGTATCATACAGATCTTCTCGAAACCTGCCTACCCTTGAGGACACATTGAGCGGGTCACGCTTGCCCAGATCTGCAATAGTCAGTACCATCTCAACCACGAATCACCAACGATTTAATTTCCTCGCGGTATTGCCCATACCGTGTAACTGTTCGTAAAACTTCCGAAATAAATCAGACGATGGGTAGGGTCATCCCGCACACTGGCAGTACAATAGCCAACCTAAGAGCGACAGTAAAGCTACGGCTATTGATTTTCTGATGTGCATACTGTAATAGTCCTGTCGTCGGCTGCGAAAGTCATGCATTGGCAGGCTGGCCAAGTAAACCCAGGGGATCCCGCCCACCTTCCTCAACATTGACGATAAATGTCCTCTACAAGCTGCAGTCGTGGGGTGATGTTTTGCTGCAAACTGGCATTCTCCCTATCTTTCTCGCGCAATTCTCTTCGACAGTCTTCAATTTGCTTCACCTTTCCTTTCAACGCGGCTTAGTTTAGTTCTCTCGTGTAGTGCTCTAGTCATACCCTTTTGGTCCACAGTGGTACGGGGCTCATGGGTATAAGTTCGTTGAGGGTCCTGGATCGGAAAGTCGCCCTGACTTCGTGTCGGGTCAGTACGCTTGGATTTGTGGGGAGCTGATTTGATTTTGAGCTTGCCGCCAAATGACCTGTTTGTACGAGAAACATACAGAGGGAGCCTGTCCAGTCTGGATTTTGTCGTATCGAATATAGTTGGACCTCTACGACACCCTCACTGCAGGTAAATCTTGGAAGCAGTGTGAAGATTGCTGTACCAACCTTTGGACGATAGGTGGCAAAATTAAAGCCATTGCCGGCCAATCATTGAGGGTGAGTGTCGTCGCAGTGAGACCTACTCTCAGCTGATGATCCGCTCGAAACGTTTCTCGCTTTCCCTGGAGTATTTCTTGCGAGCCGTTAACGTTTACGTGATTTCTTCTGTCACATCTAGTCAATTTTGGTTATGCCTTGGGTGACTTGACATGCAGCAGAAGTGACTGGAGGTGCAGCCTAGCTCTTTACGCGACAGTGTCTCAGGCTTTGTTATTAACTGCGGTCAACGCCGAAAGATTGGACTATTCGGATGGGATCAGCGAGAACAGTTGCCTGGTCTCAAATATCGCGACCCAGCCACCTCTTAGGCCTACAAAGACAAATCGTTGGCTGGTATGCTAGGAACACGTTGGTGGCTGACACCTCAGCTGTCAATTGGGTGCTTGCAGGACAGACCCGTCGTCACATTGTTGAGCCCGGACGTAATCATCAGCCCGTCAAGCTTGAGAGCCACACATTGCGCAGGCAACAACACCCTCAGAGAGGGAAGACTCGTCAAAGGGCTCAAGGCTAGCCGGAGCCAGCGCCAATCAGGTGAAAGACCCGCAACCTGTGGCCACCACGTTCGCCCAAAGGTAGTCCTAGAATTGGCGGCACAGGCTCTTAAACATTGTCTGTAGCCGTGGCTACTAATACTACCTTGCCCTCCTACTAGGAGTCACCTCGATGTAGTCCGGTTCAGCCCAATACAGCCTGGCACAGCCTAGTCCAGTTTACTTTCAAATCGCGCTGAATCGATTCCGATGAATATTAAATGTTATTGCTCCGCAGGTGCATCGATTGGGCCGCAGACGTGGCCGCCAGTACTATCTGTCGACCAGGTACCGTATGACTTTCGTATCTATACCCGGAGGTAGACTTCCGCGGATACAGGTGGCCTGCTCCCCAGGTTTGATACACCAGCCCACTTCGACGGACACGGTTCGAACCCACGTGAGGACTAGTGGTTGCCTCATGGTTCGCGAGCACTCCGAAGTGAGTCACTTGCGATACTTAGTGGCTAAGTCCGCCCGGCCCTGACTTTGCTGTTGCTCAGCCAGTTGACAATATAGGCTGCTTCTATCTATCAACAAAACCACACAAGAAGAGGCATCTTCGCCTGCCTCACGTTGAAGATTGACAAACAATTTCAAGCCTTCGTCGTGACCAGGATGAAATCAGCGAGAGTGAGGGCTCGTGTGGCCGCGTGGCGGTGCCCGCAACACCGGTACATACTTTCCGAATCCCTCCTCTGCAAGTTTTGCTCGTGTCGGATCTACCTCCTGTTATAGTGGGAAGAAAGATGAAAGGCACTCACAGCGGCCACGGAATGATTACGTGACTTTCGAAACTGCCAATGTGGATGCAAGTGCATGTCAGCCACCATATGTGAAGCAAGAACCCAGCAACGAATCTCAGCGGTTGAGCTTGGGACATGAAAAGCCACCTGGTTATCAGCCATCGGACACTATACGTCCGTCTATATCGCCGACTATGGTGGAGGACCACCTTCCGAACAAGAAACATGACACTGCTGTCGATTCGACCCATGAGCATCGGTGTGGCAATGGCCTTGGTGTCCAGTCCCTCCACTCAATGGGCCGTGCCCAGGATGGCCTACTTGAAAAGGACTTTACAATGTTGCTGCAGCCCGAGACCAGGCCCATCTCGCAAGAACAACTAGTCAATGAGGTCAAAGGTATATATGCCGGCCTCGTCATGGTCAAGAAGAAATGCGTCGAAATATGCCACCAACAGTCTCAAACGACAACCAAGCTTTCCAACGAACAGTGGCAGGCACTCATTGCACTACACCGGACACTCTTGCAAGAGCACCACGATTTTTTCTTGGCTAGTCCACATCCCACGCGTCTCCTGCACTCCGGCGTCTCCCAACAAAGTATGGTATGCCTGCTCGAATGTGGAGATATGGTATTCATTCTTTCCTTGAGTTGCTGCGTCAACGTTTGCCGTATTCGCTCGAACATATGCTCATCTTCGTTCACCTCGCATATCAGATGATGGGCCTGCTTATGGAGTCGGTACCGACATTCCATGAGACATGGATCGAGTGCTTGGGCGATCTCGCCCGGTATAGAATGGCAATCGAGGAAGCCGATATGCGAGATCGCGAGAACTGGTCCAACGTCGCCGGCATGTGGTATAATCGTGCTGCTGACCGCTCGCCGACCACAGGGAGAATACAGCATCATTTGGCAGTTCTAGCACGGCCCAATATCGTCCGTCAATTGTTTTACTATACCAAGGCTCTCATCAGTGGCGTCCCTTTCGTGAATGCGCGGGACTCCATCATGCTGCTGTTTACTCCATTCCTAGAAAAGTACGAGGTAACCAGTCAAAAATACCCAAAGATGGAAACCTCCTTGGTCACGGCTGCAGGCATTCTCTTCACCCGTGGCTCCATCCATGACTACTGCGGACACATGACCCAGTTTGTGTCCGAACTTGATGGGACCATTAACGGGACGGGATCCAACCTCAAAGTCCAAGGTGCAGAGGTGGCATCATCTCTCATTGCCATGATGCTGGATTTTGGATCCGAGGAGAATTTCTTGTGGACAGCCTTCTGTGTCCACTCCGATTGGATCAAGCAAACCCATACCGAAGGACAAACGGACTTGCCCACAGACACCGTGCTGGTTGAGAACCCCATGGTCAACAAGATTCAGCCGAAGTTCCGGATAGAGAATGGCCCCGTCAACCCACAGGACTTCACCCAGGTTTCTCCACCAACCGGTGATCGGCTCGGAGTCAAGTTCGGTTCCTCTGATAAGATCACCTCATACACTCTTCCTGTTTGGCATATATGCCTCTCGATTGTGGCCGGGAAGGTGGGTGATCGGAACATCTTACTGTTCTTGCACTTTACCTTGGCCTTTCTCTGGAGTCTGTCATACATTCCGGGAGGCCTTGTCTATCTTGAAAGCTACGTTCCATGGGAGAAATTGGTCTTGTCGTCGAACTCAATGAACAGGTCTGGAGTGGTGGACGCGAGAATCGAATCCAGAGAGTTTCCTCGGCAGCAATCTGGAACAGGTCGCCAACTCCCTGAGGACTTCTTGTTGAGGGGATTCAAGTACACCTCCTATTAGTTCCCCGACGACTTTTTCGAAGGGCAAGTAGTGGATGAGGATGCCCGCACTCTGGAACTTCCATCCCACGCTGCATCGCGCGCCGAGAGATGTCTTTGGCTTGGTGTGAGACTGGCATCGGTAAGAAGAAGCCCGTGCTTGCATTTGAGACTCTTGCTGACTACGGTATTAGTTGAAACGTTACATCACCTACGATATCGTCTCCAAGGAATTTTCTTGCACCGAAATCGCATCGGCTTTACCACATATCAGTATTTTATGCCGAGATGTGGACATATTCTCGAACAGGACTGAAGACGCGGGATTTGCCGCTTGATTGATGGAGACTTTGATGCCTACATTTTGATAGAGCCGAATGCTGGCTGGCGAGAAACTGATTGGGATCACTGTTTATACCAGTGTCGAATAGTGCAGGGGCCTAAAGGACCCAATAGAAGGCTGGACAGTCCACGTAGCATACGAGGGAGGGGCGTCAGCACCAGAAGTTACTCTACCGGGCTATAGGTGGGGAAGAGTAAGGAGCGAATGGGTGGCTCATGCGGGACTAAGTGGCAGCAATATAGGAACGTATGACGGTAATCTGTGATTATCCTTATTACTTTTTTTTCAGGTGCTGAACCCCGAGCAGTTGAAGTATCTTCGGGGTATGGGGAATATGAGCCGACATCAGATGCTCTGGCCTAGGGGACACTCGGGTTGGGCGGGGCGTACCCGGCGTCATCGATCCCCGGATGGACAGCAGGATATTGCACGGAGTTCCGGGATGTATCTTAGGGAAAATGGCACGGAGTCCAACTCACCAGTTGTGCGGTTGGTCATGGTTGCCCTGTACGACGGAACTGGAGTAATCGACCTATTGTTGGATTGATGAAAGCTCCTGGATGGGCCTCACGAGCAGATTCAGAAGGAATTACAGGACGACAGGTCGGATTCAACCTTTACGAGATCTTTCACTGCGTCTTGTGCGAGGACGGACATCTCTTCCGACCCGTCAGCCCAGACGCTCATTACCAAACAGTACACGTCAAGGACGCAAAACAAAGTCTCGACAAGCCGCTCCTGTGTCCCGCATGCCGTCGATGCGGCCTACTAGCTCTCTTGAAAGCAGGGGCTTGTGAAACGGTTCAAGTATAGCTGAAGCCGGCGCTAACCGGGCGACAAGCAGGCCACCTGCGGCCACCGCGTTCCCTGCCGAACCCCACCGGTCGTGTAGGCCGGTCTGAGGCCCAATCGATGCACCTGTGGACGAGGGTGGAGGACACGTCGGCTGGTTGCCGCACGAAAGATACCCCAGTGTTGGCGGCATGGAACTCTGAAGAGAGACTCAGCAAGGACACAGGGACTTTGCGAGACAATCACTACGTCGGGAAGACAGTTTCTCAACCCATCGTTTGGGAAGGAAAGGATGTAAGAATTATCACGCTAAGGGTTTACACCTCTGCCATATATTTGTTGGACGCTTTCCGCTGGCTGTTGTTGATATGGCGGGGGTAGGGCGGAAACGCAAACTCAAGCAACGGTCGAACAGGAAGGCTTTGCGAACCAGGGGCAACACCAACCTCTGTCACCCTAGCAGGGCGGTGGCACGCCTCGACCAGCCTTCTCACAAGTGAGGCACTCTCATTGATGCCCACTCTAGGAATCAATGGGCCCCTAGCGGCTTTGCAGGAGTACCAGACGTGCCTATAGTCCGCCGAGTGAGCTCACTTTTCCCTCAACGTCCAAGCTGAAGAGAGCAGACTAGCTCCCGAGAGGGCTAGTGAGAGACCTTAACAGGATCGTCGTCGCCCACGCCGTCATCACCTCCCGCGTATCGCGATCTTTATCCGGAAGACGGCGGCGGCCACGGGGATTGGAGCTTCAAAAAGTCCTCTGTCCCTCAAGCCGCCGCAGACGCAGCGACAGATCTTCACTTTGGGGGCCAAGCAGATGGCCAGCGTTCGGAAGCGTCATCACCCGCTGCAACTCCTGCGTTACCGGCGAGAGAGGCTGTCGAAAGAGTCGAATTGAGCCGAGATAGGAAGTTGTTCTTCTTTTGAGTACGTTTTCCTTCAATCAGACCGCCGTTCAACCGAGTAACAAGTTTTTACAGATTCCGCTGCTTACACTTGTACTAGCTTTAATGATTAGGAGCTCTAGTATCTTGATTATCTTTGGATCTTCGGCCAGCTAAACCCTAATGGCGGGCCAAGTTGTCGAGGTTGGGTGAGCAGCATTGACTTTTATGTGTCCTGAAGACCCAGCGAGGTGCTGGGCAGGATCTACGACTTGAGACGAACTGCCTAAGGGGGGATGAAAATTTGCGATTCTTGTATATGGAATTATATAAAATTGTTTATGCTGCCTACCAGAGGCGTCTTTAAAATAGGTGGCACTAGCCGCTTAAGCTTCATGAAGCTGATATAGCTCCTTGGTTTCTGTCGTGCTCACGAATCTACGAAGAGCCAGCCGCCGGGAACGGCGATGGTGGTCGAGCATTGATTTTTGTGTGGGCTCTGGAGCAGAAAAACAGTCGACGAGGCGAGGATAGAGGTCACGATCAAGATGTCCTGGTACCATGGGTACTCAAGCCCGAGCATCATACAAAACCGGACTTAGCAACGACCTACCATCGCTACTATCATCTTTACCACGAAGGGGAACTGGAGGAGACCGCACAGACCACCGGTGCTCGAATAGTTCAATCGATCTTTGACCGAGGTAACTGGTGGATCATCATTGCACGGCAGCGTGGATTCTGATCGGATTATCTGTTTAGCCTGCTCACCACGTTCTCTGACGGAGCTTATCCACTTGTTACTATATTATAGACTCTTCGTCAATCGTCTCGTGGTAAAGGCATGCCTAATTAGATACGAAACAAACATGAACCCCGAACTCTGTCGTTACGCCCGCCTGCTATTTATTTAACGATGCTCGCTTAAATCCGAAACTGCGAGAATATATCACCGAAAAGGAGAGTTGCGGTCTTTTGAGTTGTTGTACACATGGTGGAAAGGGTCGCTAGGGTGGTAGGCAGGAGGAGAGAATGCTGGCAGTCCTGCGGTGAGTTCCTTAAGGGACGGCAGCTGTGGATGGCCCGTATGCGACTCCTCGAGAAGTATTGACTCACGCCGCGCCCGAAAAGAAGGCCCGATGGGGCGAAGTTGTCCTCCGCACGGAGGCAGAGATAGAGACACTGGCTCGTATGTGCCGGTACTGAGGGAGAAAGGAGTTACTCCGGCACGCTTCGCCATCTCGTGTTCTCCCATCTGCCAGTGCATTGCCTCGACAGCTCTCCAGGGCATGGCCATCTCTTCTGCCACTTTCGACCACATCTCTGCACGGAATCTAGTGGGAGGCAACGTCAGTTCGTTGCCCAATAGCGTTCGATAGCGATGGCAAGACGAGAGTACGACTTGGGTTCCACGATCTGGTGCGACGTTTCTCAACATACCTCTCGTACAACCTTGCGAGCTTATTCTTGCGGTCCTCGTCCCATTCACTTCTCCTCTCCAGGTAATTCTGATAGTGCAATCTGCAGCTGATGGCACTACGACCGGGCAGGTGCTTGCTGATATCCTCCCACTTCATCCCATCCTGGCGAAGGTGAATGATTTTTGTGTCTTCTTCCGGGGACCATTTAGACTGCTTCTTCGCAGGAGACTGAACTGGATGGTCCTGGTTTGTCGACAATCTTTTCTCAGGGACCGCTGAGCGCGGCTGCTGTGGCAAAGGAGCCACGCTGGTAGCCACGCTCGATGGCACTGGGTCGGACCGAGACATTGAAGCAAGCGAACTGACGGACTGGCTTTCGTCTTCGTCGGGGGCCTTGAGTAAGGCCGATATATCCACGATGGGCGTGTGGCGATATGTTGGTTGGAGGAGTATGAGGGTAAGGTCGTCGCACACGATCAGTGGTTGGTGTTATACACATAAAACCAGAAGAGGAGTAAAATATTTGGATTGGCAGTGTGTCAGGCTGAACAAGGCCGCCAGGCGAGTACTAATACCACTAACTCCGGGGTTCCTGTGCACGACGCCGATCGTCGTAGCGAGACTCAAGCAAGACGCCGGTGTTTCCACGGAACGTTGCAGGCACAGTGAAGTTCGATACAGGAATGGGCACAGATATTGTTATTTCGACATCTGTGGGAAGACAGCAGATGGGATGAAGGTGAGGGCCGCAACAAACCAGCTTGCTTAAGAAGTCCTTTCGAACACCGAAGCCGTCGAAAGTGCGGTCGGAAATGAGCCCGCCACAAAGTGTGCAAAGATCCTCGACAGTGACCTAGCCATACCGCCCAATGATCTGTCTTTGACACTCGGTATTCTCCTGTCGGTATTGCTGCCTAGGAATGGATTGGCTCTCGAAGTTCGACAACAGTATCCTCCCAATTACGTATCAGGAATAGCTTCGGCTTCAGCTTCGTAGACAATACCTCTTTGGACAAGCTTGTCCAGTCTACCCACAAGCGTCCCTCAGTTCTGTGTCGGCCGTCTTTCGACTTGTCGGCAAATCGGCCACTTTGGATGGCATTTTGGTTGTCGAGTTCCAGCCTCCTGAATCGTTAAGTCAAATATGTTGTCGTAATGGCACCCTGGTCACGCCTTTCGGGGCCCCTCATCGCCTGGCCAGTTTTCGTCGCGTGAATTTCCATGTGCCCTATGATCTCAGATTTTACTTCTGCGCGGTATAATTAAGCAATCTGCTGCTGGGTTTGTCATCCTCATCTCCACTAACATTGTCGCCCAATTTCTTCATGACCACATCAATGACACGATCAAGCGAGAACCTCTCCCAACTCTGTGGGCAACGTAGAGATCCGGACAGGAGGATCACCCTCGAAGGCGGTACCTTTAAGGATAAGTGAGTAGTTCGTCAACGAGTCATATCCTCACCTAATCTGTGTAGATCGGCAGGAAACCAACATCTCTCACGGATTTGGAAACATGTCCGAGAAGCCGAATGGATCGACGACATTATAAACCCATTTACCCAGCATGGAGTCAGGCATGACTACACGGATACCATTGAAGTCAATGAGATTTTATATGAAGAAGTCAGGGAAAGTCTTCGGCGCGAAGCAGAAGCTATGGCGAAACAGGTCAAAAAGCTTCGAAATCCGAGTAAAGTGGACGATTCTTGCCCTCCCCCTTATTTCCGAGCGAAGTTCGATCGACCTCCACCACGATACAGCCGGTATAACAAGCCCGAGCTTATCGTGCAGAAACAGTCCCAATCAAGATAGTGTGGACCGTCGTCCATGTTGTTCATGACATGCTTTTCGATAGTCTCTTCAGGCAGGCCAAAAATGCAGACAATCGAGTAAGAGTCCTTGAGAGACAAAGGAGATGCAGAAACCGCAAGACCTACTTAACAACACTTTGTAACAACGAGAGTTTACTGTGAACCGTCTCATTTGGTTGGGGTGGAGGGGGGGGGTGGGGGGCGGATGGGGGCGGATGGACTCAACTTTTACTTTACCTGGCGCATGGGTCTTCCTTATGATCTCCGTAGCGGTACCTAGGGCCTTCGTCATCGTAGATATAGACATAGTTCTTTCGCTCTCGAGATGATGGATCGTATGCCAACCTATCAAATGCATCGTAGCTCCCTCGCTCGTCGGCTACGTTCGTTGGTCCATGTATGAGCACCCTTTCTCTTTTCATATCGCACTGTGTAGGGATGTCTGAGGAGTCTGGACTGAAATGGGAGTGTTGCTCTTTGGGCAAACAATAGTCGAGAATGATTCGAATTTGGCCTTGTGACTGATTCTCCTGCAAGTGGCTGGCTTCGCATGGTGAGTTGTTGTAAAAGGTGCCATGCTGAAAAATCACCCTAGGATAGTAATTCATCCTCATCGAGTGTGCCCTTGTGTGCCCACAACCGAGCCAAAAGTACTGTTGCCGGTCACTGTCTGGTAGTAAGTGGCGGTATCAAATGAATGTGAAGTGGAGCTTGTCAGAAGCATAAAAGCTACGAAAAACGTACCTAATTCAGGTGTGCGTGTGACCCCCCTACCCAACCTCTTCCATTTTATGTCCTGGATGAGCAAGCTGATCCACCTGCATGTGTAAT
Source organism: Vermiconidia calcicola (assembly GCA_035928285.1). Lineage (NCBI taxonomy): Eukaryota > Fungi > Ascomycota > Dothideomycetes > Mycosphaerellales > Extremaceae > Vermiconidia > Vermiconidia calcicola. Next base: position 43,755 of record JAXLQG010000036.1, read on the forward strand.
TCTGCATTGAGCATTAGTCTTTAGGGCGTCGTTGATTTGCTGCCTTACAGAGTGGAGGGCATTACAACAGTGTTGATGTAAGGTATTTGTGCGACAGTGGCGTCAGAAATATGGCCGTCTCCGTCTCCTATTGCTACCGCATTACCGACAAGGATGTCGGGGCTGAGGCTTTGAGTCCCGACACAACCCTGACAAACGCAGAACCGTCGAGGACTTCATTCTCGAGGGCCACAGGATGTGGAACAGGTTCAAATATCTCGTCGAAGACTTCGAAGTGCCTATGCAAAGAGTTGTAAAGCGTCACAGCGCAGGGAAGATGGGTAAGGAAGGAGCAATCGAGTTTCTTGACACAATTTTCGGGTCGGGACCGCCACCTGCGGACAACTGAGCAGATAATGAACGAGATCAGACTTTGGACCACGCATTTCGACCTGAATTGCGAGGAGACGATCAAGACAGTCACCAAGTACCGAAGAATATTTCCTAGGGCTTCGACCTAGCGGTGAGCGTTCGCACGACCACTCTTGGAAATCGGGAGGACGAAAGGGAGGTGATGCGTGCTTAGCCTGTTTCATGCATGAAGGGTGTCTCAGCAAACAGAATAATTTTCATTGTTGGAATATGACGGCGCCAGCTTTCCTAGATATTTGCGCACTCCACTTGACCAAATTTAGCACAGCCAACTAGCCTTGGGCCGATGACATTGGACATATCAAGACCAACTGACAATTTCCGGTTCTGACTATTTCACCGTTATCTTGGCTGCTAGCACGGTAAACGCGAGATAAGATACCTGTCACTCGGTTTCTGCTGGTTAGATGGCGAAAGTCTTCGCTATCATCTGTTATACCTTTCCTTTGCAGGGCGTGCACGGGCCACAACTACCTTGACGGAGTTGTGGCTCGTGCGCTCCAACTTTAATGTCACTCCAATCGAGCGATCACGAGGCAACCGACGTGTCAATGCGAGATCCTTTGCACTTGCAGGGTAGGGTGGCGGGCTGGGCGCGCCGCCGCTTTTGACATCTATAAGAACCCTCGTTGCCCCTCCAACCCTCTCGTCCTTTTCAATCTGTTTTCCTTTCATCACCTCGATCGCGCTGATACACCTTGTCGTGCGTCATGCACTGCCGCCTGTATCCCCATCTGCCCCATCAGGGCCCCTTCGATTCTCCACTGCTGCTTCGAAATTCGCCTTGCCTCTCCCAATGCACTCCGATCACCCTCTCAATCCTCGATCCTCGCGGCCTTTACACCCTCGATGCAACCCGTTTCGGCCTCCTCTCAAGAGTCCAATTCCTACGTGACACTTCTGGCTCCACCGGCCGCGTAATGTGCAGGCTCAGCTGATTTGGCGATCATCTGTACCTTCACCCAGGATCCAAAGGGGCTCGGCAACCCGGTGTGTCTCCTCAAAGTACCGCCCCGCCCAGATGATTCTCTCGATGAGCTTTTGGGCGCTTGTTCCGCACCTGCCGAAGAGTTGAAAGATCGTCCCCTAGACAACCTCAGTCACCGTGCTTGACAACTCGATGGTCTTGCTGCACCGTTCGTGCCGGGATTATGTGTCTTGAACCTTTGGTGGAGAATGGCGTGGAAGACGGCGAAGGCACAAGCTGATGTTGTGGTGCAGGCCGACACAGCAAACTGGGTACCGCACTTCGTGCGTTCAATCACAAAAATGCATCGCAATTCGAACGACAGTGTTCATGCATTGCTGCCTGCGCTGCGCGTCGAATTTGCAATGTCGTGCGCTGAGTCCTACGTTTTGGCCTTCAGCGCTCGGGGGAAAGGCTGTCATCCGGCGACAGCGGCATCGCTGCACGAATCGCCAGGAGCTCGGAGAGACATTTTGTCAAGTTTGGGAGACCGACAGTTGATGCCGAAGGGTACGGCAACATTGCCAAATTGTACGAGCATCTCGCTGGGTGACATGGTGAAGCGGTTGTATAAGAGGATGATGCCAAGTGAGTTCTCAACGCTGTGCTTGACAAAAAGTTCACCAAGCTTGATAGACAGCGCCTCGGCAGCGACTATTCTGTCGAAAATTCTTGCAGCGTCTAATATGTCGGGGGAAGAGTCGTAGTGCTCATGCGAGTACTGGAGAAGAGTCATGGCTGCCATGGTTTTTGGACGCCTTTTGACCTTTGCTGAGTAATTGTGAAAACCGCCGTAGGGGACCAACGTTATAGCCTACCTTGAAAGCTCCGAAGGCAACTCATCGACCGGCCATAGAGCTTGTTTCAACGAAGTTTGGGGACCGATTCCTTGAGCGTCGTCGGGATCAACTTTTCGGATGAAAAAACCTGATTACAGGAAGAGTGTGACGCAACCACAACATCTGTAGTTGGTCCTTGTTGTGTGATACCAGTCACAACCAGCGTGAGCCTTGACTCCCAGCCTTCAGGCGCAATCTGCTGCCGGGACTCTTGAGCACTAATGTCTCGACTGTTAATTTGCACCATGGAAGGGGAGAATGGAGAACCGTGAAAGGCTCAGTGGTGTGTCAATACCAGCAAAGACTTGCTTTTGACCCTTCCTGCCTGCCTCTCGATGGTGGATAACATCCTCCTCCAGTTTCACGACAGGCACGAACCCGCGAAATCGGCCATCAACATTTCAGATGTGTATAGGAGGAGTGATACTCATCGTCATCTCCTCTCTCGACAGGTTGCTTCTGTTTCACCATTGCTTGCCTTACCTTACCGGTTACGAGGCTACCCTCAGAGCGTGGTAGAGTTCGAGCTTCCCTTGCATTGAACACACGCCGCTATAAACGGTCGCCGCACAGGCAACAACTACAACCAGTCTCTCGACTAGTGAGGCACTTAGTAATCTGAAATATGGTGCGGCAAGACTGTTCAGACTCTCGCTCCAAGATGTGCTAGTATTAACCAATGGTCTGCCTTTGATAATTCCAGTCCCCTCGTGTACTGTGTAGGTATTGCTCCCTGCGGAACGGTTGGCTCCTGATGATCAATGACAGCCACCCCGAAGTTTCATAAGAGGCACGGACCCTAGGATTCGATCATCAGCTTTTCAATGCAATGGGAGGGCGTGATACTGTAGTCATGAGTGGCATGTCTATTGGCTGAGTGTGCATAATTCATGGAGTCGGCGAATTTTCTTGGAGTACACACGGACGATAGAATCCAGCCCACCAGCATTTCAAATGTGACGGACATTTAGCTGGCCATCCAAGATAAGTCGCTAGGCTGGTATTCCGGTTGGGAGGCTGGGTTATGGTTGCTTGTCCGGTTTTGTGAATTGCTGAAAGTGGTTTGAGCGTCGGTACCGCTGCACATGTGAGTCAATATCCCAGCCCCCCTGCCCCCTGGATGATATCCATTACTTCGAGTCCTACAATTGGCTTAGATCTCAGACTGGACGGGCTGGAAACGGAAAGACCCTTCCGCTCAGCTCTATTGGAGGCTGGTTCCCCTGGAGGCGGGTTCTGCGGTGGCAGCGGCAGATAAAGAGACGAGAAGGAATGGATTCTTTTGATCGATGAATACTCGTCAAGTGTGAATTATGTTCCATCCAAAAGCGTTCCTCCGACATCCTCACCGCTATCCCTCCTATCGAAATGTCAGTAAACCTCTACGGCAACCGCTCCCGGCAAAGTGCTCGGACGGGTGCAAGTGTGATGATACTACTTGCCCATGCGTGGTAAATAACACAACCTGCGAAGCTTCCTGCAGTTGTTCATCTTGTCAACGACGTTACCCTCCCTGTTCATGCGACAATGGCTGCCAGTCCAATTGTGCATGTCGTCTACTGGGGCGAGACTGTATCGATGGCCATTGCAAGTGCGCCGCCTGTTGGAACAAGTACGCCACATGTAGGATACCTCCTACCGAAGTCAAATTTTCCAATATCTGCGGGAAAGGCCTCTTTGCCAAGTACGACATTCTCCCAGGCACCCTTATCGGAGAATATTATGGTCCGCTGGTGAACAACGAACAGCCGTCGGCAGCACCTCATGTCATCCGATTTGCATACAGCAAAGGTTTGAGCCGTTGCACTTCAAGTGGAAAATGGACTTATCCGTCAAAGATCATTCAATCGAAGCGAGCGCCGAATGTGCGATGGCCTACATCAACCACGCACCTCGAAGTGTGGCCAATGCTCACTTCGCATATTGCGAGACAGCACGAGGGAGAGTCATCCGCGTGTTCGCGAAGAAGACCATCTTGAGACCGAACGAAATCACGATATTCTACGGGTAAGTCCCGTCCGAAACTTAAGATACAGTCCAGCTGATGAACTCAGTCTCATACCAGACGTGGACGCCCCTAATCCAGGAGACAAAGCCGTACAATGTAGGTTTCGTCAACCGTGTAGCGAATGGTATGTCTGATTAATCACAGATCGTGGGCTGATACTACAGCCTGGAAATGTGGTGTTCGTGCACAACGGTAAAGAGGCTGATTGGCCGGCACTCGTGGAAGACATATCATTGAGCTCAGATGCCAAGAGAAGGCAGTATCGATTGCATGTTCAGTGGCTCGAACGCAACCCAAAAGGGTGTGCTCGCAGACTGCGCGACACAGGATTTCGAGACATCGTTGACATCGAAACAGTTAACAAAGTGGCCAACGTGCGCACTCACACGGGAGCATGTGTGCACGAAGACACGTGGTGCCGTCCATCATCTACCGCGTTTGGATGTTCAGATCGATCAAACACGCTGAATAGTACTGAAATTGGTCCTGGCACCCTTGGCGTACCCGTTTCGAATCTATTCCCGTGCCAAGGTGGCCCCGACGAAATTCGCAATCAGGCAAAGCTTGTTCGATGGGGCCATGACGGGAGCTTCTCTGCAGGAAGAAATCTACCCGTGCTGGCAGCGGCTATCAAGAGGCAAAGCAGTGATGCTTTAGATGAAGACGTTACACGTTCAACAGCTCGTCCAAAGAGAAGTCATCCCTCCAGCAATGTCGAAACGAAGTTCCCTGAGCCGACATACGACAAGGTTTTCCACAGAAAAAGTGACCTTATCAGACATGAGAGGAGTCATTCTGTCCTGAAGAGCGGTGCAAGTGCCACGAACTCGGCCAGCCGAACGAGGGGGAGCCTGAATGTCACTGGAACAACACACAGTCCCAGAACCCATCGTTCTACAATGCGAGTTTTGCGAGCTCGGCATTAAACGCAAAAGGAACTGCAACCGCACATGGGGATTCAACATGGCTGGCATTATGAGCGTACCAAGGGCAAACCAACGAACCCTCGAACACCTAGGCATGGATTGGGGGGATTTCGACCAAAATGCCTTACGTATTGACAGGCTAGCCATCATTTTTTGCCTGTGTGGGGGCTAACTGCATTCTGCAGTTGGGGGTTCGGTACCGTGAGGCGGGACAAACCACTACAAATCAACGAGCTCGTGGAGGATTATCCTGAGGTCGTGATGAGAAGGGTCGATCGCCCATGGACTTATTCACCTTTGCTCAATCTCGTCCTCCCCGCACTCAGAGCATTACAACGAGAAATCGAGTGCGCTTGAACGTCGGCAGCTGTTATGTCCTTATCTACCGAGCCTAGTACTACAGGATTCGAGATCTCGGGACCCCGAAACGTCACGGCTATACACCGAGGGCCGAACATTTACAATGAGCGCCAAATTCTCACATATGTGCGCAAGGTCATCTTGTGAGGAGCAAGAATTTGAGAGTGTGGGCGAGGTCATCGAACATGTGCGCAGCGCCCATAAGCTGCAGTTTATCCATCGACCTGGCCGGCTTGGTGTACGGGCCAGTCATGGGCACCTTTGGCAGTGCTTCAAGTGCGATACTAGATGGTACAAGGGCCATAGAAGTTTTGATTCCGACAAGGCGATGTGGAATCATTTGAATCAATGTCATGATTTCGACCTTGACGACATCAAGCATATCGATCGAATTCCGAATACAGCACCGCTAAAACTTACTGTACCTGAACGCTCCAACGGACATATTGAGGCGTTCGAGCCCTGGAAAATGCAATTTTGTTCTATCGGGGACTTGCACCATCCGTAATGATGGCGATGGCAACTGAATTCGCGCGTGAATGGCTGGTTGAAGGGTGTCTGCACTACGATGACATGCCACTAGGATATCAACGACTCTTGGTGTGTGATCACGGACGTCTGCGTCATGTCTCAATTCTAGGAGCTACAGGAGACGACTACCATGTTCTTCGCCACAATATCGATACATCATCGAAGGAGTGACATCTTCTGAAGTGTCCCAAAGGAGGCGAATGGCTTTGCTGCTGAATTCATCATGCTCGAAGCTGATGAACCCTTTCCGCGCATACTGAACATGAGTGCCATAGAAACTGTCGCAAGTAGGAAGTTCGACTTTTGGTTGGAGAATTTTATAGCCTTTTTGAGCCATTGAAGATATTGAGTGTGAGATAGCACCCACTGACAAGTGCCGGCTACTCGCTCAGGATTAATATCCTTCTGTGCCTCATACAGACCGATTTGGAACGCTTGGTGGCATTGATGACGTTTCTCGTTTTCATATTGGGTTTTATTTTGCTGGGTATATCAACACACTGGCACAAGGATAGCACCGCTGTATCTTGTAGGATCAATGCTCAGAGTTTCCGGGCTCCCCTTGGACCTAGAACCAAGCAGCTTTACCCTGCAGCCACCCTCCTAGCGCTTTGCTTTTCCCCTCTTTCGTGTTGCTGCTCTGTCCTCGATTAGCGCGAGGAAAAGAAAGAGGGAAAAGAAGCCGCGTTCGCGGCTGGCCAGTGCCGAACTCGATACCGTGCCGCTTTGATGTTACGACACAGCGCCGTGCCCGAGTCGAAGATTTTACCGTTGGCTGAATTTGTGCCCTACATGTTGAGTTTATCGCGGCAAGAGAAACTTAGACAAAGAATTCGGCGGCTGCTCAAGTCAGTTCGTGACGAGTGCGCTTCACTGTATCCTGATGAAGGAAAACGATTTCCATCAGGTCAAGGTAGCTATCCAACGTCGCTGAAAGGCACACCGATGATGGCTTTTGCCCACGAAACCCATTTAACTGCCGGCTCTTTCTGTACGCCTCTCTCGTCAACTGCGGCACCAGTGACCACGCTTCCCTCGAGTTTCCCCTTCTCCAGTCCTTCAGCCTCGCCCATCGCGATAGCATTCGCATTTGGAAACCTTCTCTCTTCCACCACTGCTGCAAGTATTTCTGCGAAACGATCGTCCTCAACGGTCTTTCTAGCAAGATTGCCTGAGATCGGAGCTAATGCTGAGCGAACTTGTTTGCCGTGTCCCGAAGATCCCATGGGCTGAGTATGTGAACTCTGCTCTTTGACTAAGCCTTTCCCAAGCTTCCTTTTGGCTTTGCGCACCATCAATGCACGGCCCCTGGATTTAAGAGAGGGTTTGGGTGTTCGGCGCGTTTTCACCGTTGGGAATGTAGTGGCCATAGCGATGCTGGGTAGCGTGTCGTAACACCACATGTTTTGTTGATCACAGATTCCCGTGTGAGCGCCGACGTAAGCTATATCATTGACCGTGTCGACGTCAATTTTCTGTTGAATGCCTGTTGGTCGCAGTCCCCGAAGGCAAACCTGCTGGTCGACTTCCAACCACTCAATGTGCAGTCGTTGTCTAGGACTGATAATATCTCGGACAAATGCCATCCAATCGTCCGGGTCTTGATCGTTGCGCACAAGTACCACGTCCCCTGGCTTGATGCAAAGGCCGTGATCTGCAACACGGGCGTCAGAAAGTTTGTTTCGTTCACACAAGGAAGAGACGTACACTTCACAGTCTTCCCCTTCACAAGCGTGGAATGAACATCTGATAAGGAACCAGAAGCAGCAATTTCCGCGGAAAGAGTCTTTCGCCCGTCAACCTCCTCGGTTTCTGAAAAGGACATATTGGTGTGTACTCGGAATTTGAGAGAAAGAACGCCTCTTAGACTTACACAGTGGTCTCTCTTGAACAATAAATAGACTCTTCTTCTCTACACCAAAATGTCAAACGTTTTGACAAATAAGGAGATAGCCTTGCAAACAAGGAGTGTGCGCTGTTTCATCTCTTCCCCAGGGACTAGGTGAATAGTCTTCTCATTGATCCTTCTAGACACGGTTAAATGGGCGTTACGATCCATGCGGGAAGGGCGATTGCAAATTCACCGCTCACATTCTTTCGAAGGCGGGAATGATCAGATGGATGCATTGACTGGAGGCGCACAAATTTCCAAACAGTTGAACAACACCTGACATGGCATGATTTTCGAGACTACCAACGTCCAGATCCAGTACCCCAAGGAAAAAGAGAGCCAGATGAGACAGGAGACATGCGTCAGAAGCAAGAAAGAATAGTCAACCAGCGGCATATGTGAAGGAAGTTCTGGACGAGACACCGGTTGAATTCGGGTTCAACGATGCCCCGTCGATCTAGCAGTCGACCCAGAACCCGAGGCAGATGCCATACTGGACGAGCCACAGCGTAAAGCAGGAGCTGCACTAGATGATCCCGCGGGCAGAACGTGACCCTTCGGAAGGTCCATTGAATTTTGTCTATGACAGCAATGCTGAGAGCCTACCGTTGTGACTGGGATTGTTAGGCTTGCCGCATGCATCCATCCCCAAGCAGTTTCCGAGTGTTGCGCTACAAAAAAATCCAGAGGCTGGGGCTGGTTCTAATGCGAATAGCTGTTCCACCTAGCAAAGCCCACTGAAACGATGGGTGTCGACCACGCGTCATTTCTCATAGCCCTGAAAGCTCAAGCAGCTGTAACACAAAACCTTGAGGGCTGAAAGCGCCGCAGGTAGAGTCAAACCTCCCTCTCCGCCTGAATCAAAAGTATGTTTATAAGGAGTGGTGTTGAGTAGTCCAATATTACTCTACAGCAGTTAGCTTCTACAGCAAATAGGAAAGAAAGCGTGAACTACACTCACGTGGTGGACCTAAGGATACAGTAGTTAGCTCCTACAATAGAGCATGCTGTACAGCTCAGTCATGACAACGAGTATATTTCGAGCTCTGTTATGACGCGTAATCGTCCACACTATCCTCAACGCAACTGCCTACTTGAGGGTTCCCTTCTCGTGTATACTGCCCTTCTCATGTATATTGCTGTTGAAGCCAATATAACTAGCGGCCCGCGCGTCAGTCGGGGGCCACAATTGCAGCAATGGATATCTCAATGAGAAACTTAATGAATAAATCAAATGGATCAGTCTCTTTTCAATGAACTTGAAGCGTAGTAAATCTGACTTGGATTGGTAGAGTGCATAGAGGTTGGGAGGTGCAGATACGTTTCATCGTTTTTCATCGTCCCTTTTGGGTTGGATGCTAGAATATAACCGTCAGTTCCATCCAGGAGCTTTGGCGCCTTTATTTGCCCTGTTGAGCGTCTCATTCTGCAAGAAAGGTGCAGTAGGTAGGGAGAGAAGGGAAGAGGAGGAGCGTAGCAGTCGGCGGGGCCAGAAGTCCTCTTCTTTTACTCTGTTCTTTTCGATAAAGCGGCGAGAGGCCCACACTATATTGGGACAGCCACGTGGCAGCCTCGGTCCTGAACCCATTTTTGGCGCCTTTTCTCACCGGCACTGCGAATGCGGAGAGATTTGGCGCGTCGCAGCTTCATCCCGTCGTTCCATTTTGCAACAACTTCATCGCCCATGTCCAAGTTAAAGCCAAAAGACCGGCTGATAATCAGTTTGCCGGGGGTCGGCAAGCCGTTGGGTTACCGTAGGGATTATGTTCCCAAGAGACCCATGGCCTTATGGGAGAGTTCCCGTGAGGAGTCATCGAAAGTTTCCATTGACTGGCTCCTTGAGGAAGTCTAGCCCTAGTGGATTGTTGAATGTTTCCCGAATCCTTTAACCACGCGGACCGTTTGCCCTCGGAATATTTGACTCCTGTGAACTCCCCCCTAATGTGATGGTTCGGAATACACCCCCTGCGGTAACCCAGCCCGGGACCCTTACTCCTCTTTTTACGTTAAATTCCCACAAGTCTGACAAGGAAGGGTAAATTAGATAAAATTAGTTTGTAACATTGGGTAACTCCCCAAGCTCGGCAAATCTCATGGATCCGCCATCTCACCTCATCTCCAAGAGCTCGAGGACTCTACAGCCAAGCGAACAACTTGAATGGTAAAGTTGCAGCACGGTTTTAAGGTAAGTGCATCTATTTGTCTTCGTTATTTCCTGTCCCACTAATCACGTCAACATGCCAAACATCGTTAACGTCACTTCATTCTCAGCCAATGCTTTTTAATGTGAGAAATCCACTCGTGAAACCCCTGAGAAATGCTCAGCAGGGTTTCCTGTAGGAACCGGCTGCTAGGCAGCTAGTGACCCGGCCAAGGCGACAGATAGCCGTCGTACATGACGTTGGCTGTGGGCTGGAGGAGTTGTACACGACAAAGCTGCGCCGGCGTGGTCATCGGAGGCATTTGGTGTCGGCGCTGTGCAGAAACTGGTGTCGAGAATATTTATAAGGCGTCGACATACAGATTTGACTCGACGGTGTTTTCCTGGCAAAGAGAGTGTTCGACTTGGAACCTCTTCCTTTTCTTGTCGCGTGCAGATTTGTGTGCTGCCGAATGAGCACATGCGTACTCTGACTGGCTATTCACGGCGACTCCTTCGAAGAGAGTAGCAGGTTTAGACATCGAAGTCCACCGCTTCTACCTGGCCGCCATGTCGCCGCCCGCACATCATTATTGCAGTTTAGATGCAGGGAGGAGGTTTTGCAAGGGATTTTCAGAAAGCTGAGTTGGACTTTTACATTCGCCTTTTCCGCTTTTCCACCTCTTATATGCCTTCTTATCTAAGTCCCGCCACACCTGTGGTGTATACTGTAGATCGTTTCTCTATTACTTTGGTATCGACAAAACCCCCAATGTCTTCGGATGACAAGTTACGTGTCGAGCATAGACCTTTCAGGATTTGGACCGTCTCAAGCTTCTCTATTTGGGGTACGTTAGTCCAGTCGTTATTGAGAGCTGCCGAAGGCAAGCTTGTGAGTTGATGTCGAAGCAGCCTCATACCCCATCCAGAAGCACCATGGAGCCTCGGCTATCTTGAACCTGCTATTTGAATCTCTCGCCCGTCTGCGAAGAATTGTTGGGCATCTTCATCCCTTCGGCCACCGTCAACTCCTTGTTAAATTTGCAGCTTGGGCGGCCTTCAGGCTTCCGACTACGGCCAAGGAGACTAGAGGTGTCATTCCGTATATGGCCTGCAAAAGAAGAAATGTGAGTGCCACTCGTCGCACGCAATGCATCTGTGTATGGTGGGGAAGTACTACTAACCGCGAGGAATTTTGCGATGGCCATCTTCTCCTGCTTTTCTGCACCGGTTACGTCGGCCAGGGCCATCAGTTTCATAGCAGTCGGCCCAACGGGCATCAGCATCATGGTGAACCATAGCATCGGATCACCCGCTAGGAGGTTGGTCTTGGTGGCAAGGCCCCAGAAAAGAGGGATGCTAATCCTGCGCTCACTAGTTGGCTAAGGCCTTGCACTCACATCAGGACCGACTTACGCCGGCCACAAGATGAACCTGAAAAATGCGGTGAATAATAGTGGACCCCACGACAAGTATCCCGTGTCTTCATGCCGTTTTTCCTTCCTCAGGCTGGTGCTTAATTTAACTCCGACAATAACAACCTGCAACGACACGAACAACTGACCAACGTGCTTGAGGCTCTCCGTGAGCCAGGCGCTGAAATAACCACCTTGGTCTGTCTCTGCAAAGAAAATCCGATGTAGCGGCGGTACCAAGCCAATGATATCGCCCAAGACTCCTCCAGCAAAGGGTGGAGTCAGAAACGCATAGATAGAACGAAGAAGCCGGCGTGCGGGTGCTGGTAAGCTGTGAAACACGGGTCGAATGGCACTGGCCACATTGTCGAGGACACGATATACATGGCGATCAGTGTGATCTGGAAGTAATGAAGTACGATGTCTTCCTGAGTCTGGTTCGTCGTCCTCCTGTGTATCGTCTTGATCCTGATGTTCTGAATCGTCGTGAACCCGCGACTGACGCTCGTTCCACCATCGGACCAGCTGAGGTTGTTCCCGCGCGTCCTCCTCATAGCCATTGAGTTGAGACGGGCCGACCCCAAATGTGATGGTGTTGGACACGAATGCAGATACCAGGAAGTAAGATCTGGCCCTGTCCATGGCGTCGGAGCTAGAATCGGCAGGGCCCGCTAAAAGAGGGGAGAGCACTCCCGTAGTATCCAGACCTTGGATGAGAAGTAACGGAAATGCGGCAGTGTTGTTGAATGCGACTGCCCCGACTACCCACCGCGGCACATGAAATATGTTTTCCACCGTGCGAGCGACTGAGAGTGACAAAAGTTGGTAGATAACGGCCCAGACTGAGTGAATGTCAGTCACACCAAAAGCCTTGCAGTAGGAGGCTCTGAATACGCAATTGGTGGCGGAGCTAAGACAGCAGATTCTGTTGACTTACCAAGGATCGGAATGTAGGTGAGGATATTGTCCAGATGCAATTGAGACCCCAAGTTCGTGAACAGTAGCGCTGGCAGGAACATGTTGACCGAGACCCTGCTTATTTGTTTTGCAGCGGAGGACTCCATCAAGTTGCATTGCGAGGCTAGCAAGCCATAGCCGATGGTTAGGAGGATAGAGACGGAGGCCTGTATGGCACCTGCAAATGGCAGCCCCAAGCCGGTACCTTCTTGAACCATATCGGTCTTTTGAGACTGTGCAAAGAGGCAGCAACGTGCGAGAGAGAGATAAAGTGCTACGGGAATCGGTGAAGCTCAAGGCACAGCAGAGCCCTTGAAGCTGTACGGCTTTTCCGGGTGTGAAATTACTATGATTTTGTGGACAGTCAATCGTAAGAATGCGTTCTCTGGACGTCCTGTACTCGGGAAGCCAGAAACGGCACGCTACATGTATGTAATGTGTCTCATATCCGTGCAAGTGACCGTGATGTAAACCGGGGTATGCGGACTCAGTAAGTAACATAATGGGTGGAAATCAAATCCGACGGGCCGGTCGAAAACAGGAAAGGTCGTCATGAAAGGGTGCAACGACGGAGCTGTCATTCTCCAAGAGATGCATGAAGTCGGTTTATTTTGCGAAGCAGGGCTTCCGCATGACTGTGCAGGTGAGAGTCTGTTGACCGCTCGTCGATGGTCGATATGGCCCAGCCTTGTCAGGAGTAGGAAGCTACGTAACGAGACTTAGTGGTTGGGGGGATTACGGGAACGCCGGAACAAGCTTTCAGGAGGAGAAATGCTTAATCTTCCTTGTTTGAGGATCGCCACAGGACTTGGCCTATGTAACACGGAGCCAGCATCCAAAGTCATTTTCGAAGAACCCTAAGTGTTGCCACATGCTGTGTCAGGTGTATGTCGTAGTGGGACTCTAACCTGGAGGTGACTGGATGCCCTTCCTGCTAGGGGAGCGGGGTTCTGACTGCTGTGGAAGAAAAAAGGCACTCTATCTCTGTCTTGATCCGTAGAGCGTACTAGTCTCGGCCCGCCTTACTATATGTCCGTACCCTCAGCTCTCGTCCTGGTGGCAGGCGTGCTATACTTTCTGCGTCGAAAACTTCTCGATGCGTTCATCAAAGTGGAATATTCTCCAAGGCTGACTTTCCCTACGTGGTCCATGCCCCCGACATGTCGGGGGGAAGGTAAGTGCTGAGCTGGGACTGTTTCTTCTCAAAAGGAAAGCCTGATATGGCGATCGAAGAGATACATGGCTCGCACTGAGATCTCCACTAACATTTGAGTTCCGACCTGTAATTGTGGGCTTGCTCGGGAAAGCAGCACATCCGTCTACCAATTCCTTGCATTCCTCCTCGGTCCGCGGACTGTCTATGAATGCCATATCAGCGCCGGCGTCGAGAGCTGCCTTGAGTCCCTTGACACCCTCATGGAAGGCTCTCTCGCCACTTCGCGCGCAACCAGGTGCTTAGCTTGTCTGGCATCCGTGCGAGCAATGTTTATAAAGTTTGTGTCTTCCGTCGCGTCGACCGTACTCATAACCCTTTCGAGATAGACTTGCAAATCAACCACGTCCTTCCCCTTGAGCTGGCCGCATCGTCTGGGGAACACCTAGTCTTCAATGTGCAGCCTAGCAACACCTGCGTGCTCATAAAGCTGAATTGTGCGCTTGATGTTCAGTGGACCACCGAAACCAGTGTAAGTGACATTCGATGCATACTCATTCCACGGTATCCTTGTGGGTCAGCAATGGCGTCAAGTCCGGATATGGCTTCCGGATAGGAAACAAACTTTCATCATCCTTAGATAATATCCGACCTTGCATCTGTTGTGCTCGCGGATAGTGCGGAACAAAACCAAGTTTTCGTTGTCGTTCTGCTCATTTGGCCTTCCTACTTGGGCTGCAAATGGCACGGGCTGCTGGGCCTGTACGATGCCTCAAGGAAGAGAGGAGTGATTCCGCAATGTACCGGTGAAACATATGATTTCTCTTGTCCCGCTGTAGTAGACGTGGTTTGGGTCCTCAACGTATGAAAAGGAGTGATATGAACACAAACCAAACGCAACCCACCAAGCTACTAATTCATGTCGCCATGAGGCGCCCCAAATGATTGGCTAGTTGAGTTTAAGGTACGGATTCACAGTCGAACCACCCGTAGCATGACGTCCCTGGTAGCGGTCGCCGTCGCGTGTTAAACCCCGCAGGATTTTCCCAGACTATCCGTGGGGCAAAGCGCCGGTGAAATTACGTTCAGTCGACGCTCTCCCGGAAAGACGGCATCCTCATTTCCAGACAAGGTCATCTACTTCCGCGCTTCCGAGGCAACGCCTTCCTCCACATTGATGCTGGGTTCTATACCTAACTCGAAGCGGCTGGCGGGCGAACATCAGATACCGGTGTCTCCGAATACCCTAAGCCGGCCCGGAAAGTAGCGACAATATGGTAAGGCTTGTGGTTAGATAAGACAGTACAAGCTCTCGCTGTATCAGTCTTCGCACTTGGCAGTCTATGGTTCTGCCCAGTTCAAGGAACCTCTGGTCCATCTTTTTGCTTTGAATTGTCCGGTCTAATTGATATGAGGGTGCAGGATACTGCCATCCCCCTTAGAGGTACGTTCCTTGTTGGCCTCGAAATATTGGCTGCTATTTTGTGCATAAGCGGAGTAGGACATGCTGCAACAAAGCTCAATCTCCTAACTACAGAGCTCGAACAATTGCTCATCTACTTCAATCGACGAATATTCACCCCTTGCCTGGGTATGTCAATAATGTATTCAAGCCTTTACTGTACACAGGCTGACATACAGGATCATCTAGTCTTCGTCAAACTCGCACCCGGGTTGACATGGCATATACTTCCTCAGCTTGCAATAATTCCTGCATTCTACCTCGTCCATATCCTCTGTTCTTTGGGTTCTTGCCTCTTGCTAAGCTGGATGACAAGGCAGCCTCGACGGCTCCAATATGTGGCAATCGCAAATTCCGTATGTGATACGTTGTCTCTTCTCTATTTCTCACCCAACCTTCACTGACGTGCGACTAGATTTGTGGAAGCACAGATACCATCGCCCTTCCGCTGGTTCTTCTGCTTCTTGAAACCTCTAGACCTTCAATCGAGGAGCAGAGTTCGAGCAGGGGCTACCAGTACAATACGACACGAGGTTTAACGTACGTTGTTGTATTTCAACAGCTATGTCACCTTACGCGGTGGACTGTCGTGCAGGTGAACCCCCCACAAATACCATCTGACGCGCTTCAACACGGCGACGCTGTCGCTGCTCGGAACTTGGAAACATGTGCCGCAGAAGGAAGAGAAGGCGTTGGCGACAGCACGAAAAACCAACATGACCAGTCAAGGACCCTTGGGGAAGTTGACGAAGGTACATCAGCCGCAAATGAATCTTCTCCTTCCCTGGAAACATGTCGTCTTTCCCATTGCAGAACCTATAGATCATGCGGTCATAGTTCCACGCAATCATGCTTGACCCTCAGCAGAGAGAGGCAGGGGAGCCAACACGGCCAGAACAACTCAGACTTGAATGGTTCAGCATCAATATCGCTGAACAGACATACAGTTGAGGAAAATTCGGAGCCTGGCTCAAGACAGCAACATACCAACCCAGAGCCAAGTAGGAGCGCTTTATTACCGATATCTCCGCATGGGGTGACTATGCATTATCGAACCTCATGTGATCAGCTTTTATCACCCGCATTGGAAAGAGAGGGCGAGCTTCGGATCTTCCCTGGAATTGAGTCTAGGTCATGTCTTGCCCAGAATGGGCGACGTGTTAGGGACCAGCTCAGAGCGATAGGACGGAAAGTCAAACATGTCATGCAGAATCTCGACAGGTATCCGCCACACCCAGTTCGCGCTGCCATGGCATTGGTACCTGTCTGTATTGCACGGACAGGCGGAGTCGTGGGCACATATGTGGCACCTTCCTTCGCATCCCTCATCGCCGCCGCTACCGTTGGCTCGGTTCCAGCAATCAAAGACTACTTCACGACGGAAAGCTTCATCAAGGACTCCTTTGTCAACGCGGCATCTCAGCTCGCAGATGTCGCAATCCCAACATGGTTGGTCGTGCTAGGTGGGCGTGCTGCCCGATGCGGCCCGACGCCTCAGATATTCACGCAAGGTGAATTACGAGATGACTCGTCAACAGTAATATTGACCTCGCTGCTCGCAAGCATGTTACTACCAGTCCTCTTTATGAGCGCATTGCTCGCTCTTTTCACCGGAAACAAACTGGTCCTTGCGTTCAATGACCCCTCATTCCTGCTAGTCAGCATCTTAGTAGCAGGCTCTCCAGTGGCGTACGAGTTGGTGGAGATTTCGGGACAAAGGAAAGCGTGCCCCAGCTTGATGCGTCGAATCGTACACCAGGCGTGGACGATTGGGTAAGATGCCCCCCTAAACCCCTATTCGTGCGTTCACAGGTTGAAAAGACGTTGACGATTTCCAGGATGGTCATGTACTTCTTCGTACTGCTAGTATTTGCTGTCAGGTTCACTGGGCTGGCCAGAGGCCAACGGCCCAGCCACTGGTAGCCCGAGGGATCAGCTCGCGCAAGCAGAGGAGTCAGAAGGCTGTCTGGACAGGACACACCTATTCACCACTGCAAGGCGCTATCTCTTTCCATCACTGCGACATCAGGCCGTCGAATGACTCGAAACTAGACCATTTCAGCTTCCCGTCGCGGATGTCAATGAAAGAAGCGCCCTATAGCTCGAACTAAGGGAGCATTGCTCTATAATGTGGCCATACTTATGCGTTGACTGAGGATCCGAGAACCGTACCAGGGCCAAGCGGAAGATGAAATACGCTCATTGGCTGTCTAACCACGGTACCTTTCACTGTTGGACAAAGATAGCGCTTGCGGCAACGTATCTCCTGGGTGCCTAGGTTCATCGCCTGGCTTGAGAAGTGTCTCATGGTACCCAGCATTTACCGTTAGAGAATTGAATCGAAGTATCGATATATAGCTATATATACTCGCAGCCTTCTGAGTTTGGTTTTATTCCTCGACACTCTTGACATCTCAGTTTGGATACTACAATCCCATTTGGCTTAGAATGCATTCCACTTCGTGGCGTACTTACAGCTTCCTCCAAGGATCATCTCCTTCCTTTTTACCCTTCCTGAATTGACCATCTGTCGACCTCTCCCTCTTTAGGGCACAGACCGGAACGTCTCCTACCACACTCATACTCAATCACCTACGCCTGCCACGGGAATTGACGGAAGAGTCGAACGGAGAAACGAAGATTGGGCTACCAACATTGAATTCATGGCTGGGACGTAATTTCTAGGACTCTTCTTGCAACCAGATGGACTGGTTCACGACTTGAATGACGTTACATGTTTGCTCCTGGCTTCTTACACTGAAGGTTCGTGCAATGGGATCAGCGTCTCTTTAATCGGAATTGCGACTGGGTATGGACCGTGCACATTCTATGGCTGGATGGAGCAATTGTGCCAATTCCAACGCTCTTTCATAACATGTACTGTATGTAGATGTGAAGTTGTGCGCAAGTGTCTCAACGCATGGGAGCAAGATTTTCAACCAATCAATTTTAGTCACTTCAGATTTCTTCCCCGCACGGAAGCTAGGACGGATGTTCCAGGCACTGGTCAACGTCATCTTCACAGGACTGCCAAGGCTGCCAAGGCTGCCAATGGAAACATAACCTGGTCATTCTCCGTTTGTACGCGCTGGCTAAGAGCAATAAGAAGCTCAGCGTGACCGACACAAAGTCGTCGTTTGCGCCATTTCCGCATCGTCTTCGAGCGTGGCGGCCGCAACTTTGATTTTCCAACATTTTCTCAAACCCAGCCTCCTCTGGAACGCTCCGCCAACCTCAGCTTCCGTTCACTCCTTCCCTCGCAATGGCACCCGCTCAGCGTGCGCATGATGAACCCGACGCCTCCGAACGCGATCCTCTTCTCAAGCAGCCTCGGGTGGAAGATGCGCCACAAGTCGCTCAGGGAGCAATGCCCGTTTCCATTGCACCCAGGCTTTACCTGTCGCACTTTTTGTCGACATGGAACTCTCGCGTCTTCGAATTCGGTGCCGTGCTCTATCTAGCCACAATATTCCCAGGCACGCTACTGCCAATGTCCGTATATGCGTTTGCGCGGGGCCTTTCAGCCATCATTTTTGCGCCAGCTGTCGGACAGTACATCGACACTGGCAATCGCTTGCAGGTAGTGAGGGTTTCGATTGGTATGTCATATCGGCCTTACACGGCTCCTCTTGCTAACTGTGTCGCGAAAGTGGTGCAGCGACTCGTTGTGGCAGCTTCTTGCGTCGTCTTCTACATCCTCACGATCCGTCTGTCGCTTGGACACGGCGGCAAAACGGGCATGCTTGTACTTCTTGCATTCCTGGCTTGCCTTGAAAAGCTGTGCTCCATCATGAATCTGGTATCTGTGGAAAAAGATTGGGTACAACCGGCCACCACACCTTCACATCTCAGCATGGCTAATACAAGGTGACAGGTCGTCGTAGTGACCAAAAAGGACAAAGCAGCTCTCAGAGAAATGAATGCGCAAATGCGCCGGATAGATTTGCTCTGTAAGCTGTTAGGTCCATTGTTCATCGCTCTTATCGACGGCTTCTCCACCAAGGTTGCCATTATTGTCAACTTTGCCATGAACATATCATCTGTCGGCGTGGAATATTTTGCCATTGCCCGCGTCTACCGTGACGTTCCTGAGCTCCAAGAGCCCAAGAAGCGCTCACACGCAAACCAAGGAGAAGCCAACCCTTCGCAAGAGTCGGAGAGCCGGCTCGCACATAACTGGCGCCATCTTAGGGACATCATGACCAAATCTGCGACAGACTTCAACCTATATTTCCACCATCGTGCATTCCTTCCCTCAATAGCTGGCGCTCTCCTATACCTTACTGTCCTGAGCTTCGCTGGACAGATGGTCACGTACTTGCTCTCAGCCGGCTACAGCGCCACACAGATTGGTATCGCGAGAACGCTGAGCGTGGCATTTGAAGTCCTGGCAACATGGGTAGCACCGTGGCTGATGACGAAAATTGGACCGGTGAGGGCTGGGTTCTGGCTAGGCAGCTGGCAAGTTATAATGTTAGTTGCCGGAATCGCTGTGTTTTGGATGTTCATGGATGAGCCGACTCTCTCTGCGACTGGACTCGTGGGCGGCACAATACTCAGCCGCGTTGGCTTGAGAGGTTTTGATCTTTGCACCCAGATCATTGTTCAAGAGGTACTGTAAATTCTACAAAGGACGCAGGGACAAAGCTGACAGCGTCTACAGGACGTCGAAGCACAGAATCGCGGCGCATTTTCCTCTGTCGAAGCAGTGTGGCAGAACGCTTTTGAGCTCCTGTCGTACGCATCGACCATCATTTTTTTCCGACCCGAGCAGTTCAAGTGGCCAGCTTTGATTTCTGTCGTAGCAGTTACTTTCGCAGGTTCAGCATACACTCTGTACGTCCGCCTAAGGAGGGGACACTTGGTGCACTTCGAAGCGGTTACCAACTTTTTATCAACTGGAAATGGAAAGCAGAGGGAGCAAGAGCGTGTCATAGAACGCATCACATCCAACAGTGATGTGTAGGCCAAGGTACAGAGCCGGAAGCATACATCTCAAACTTTATCGGATCGACTGGGATAATTTACTGTAAACTATACTTGCTGCCTCCATTTGAACTCCCTCGACCGACCAAGTCAACAACGTAGAGTTCTGGATCTCTTCTGCCCTGGCAATCATCTCATCAACGTCCCAATTTGCCCAAACATACTTGCTCTTGAGGAATTTAGCCTCGGGCGATACAAGCCATACACAGAAATGGCCGGCCAACTCGGCTGTTCGCATAGTCAGTGGTTGGTCGAATTCCGCATGGAGTTATGGACAACTTACCCGCATCGTTGCCCTTGAATTTTGCAATCTCCGTCATCCGCGTGTTGACCGATCCTGGCTGCACGTTGACAATATGCAGCATCGGGTTTTCCGCCGTGAAATAATACATCATCTTAAGCGCGGCGGCCTTGCTGACTGCGTACCCGCTCATGCCTGGCATTGGTGCGATGTGCGCAAGGCCGGGCCGAGATGTTGATGATCGTGCGCTCCGGCGTGGCCAGCGGGAGAAAAGCCTGCACCGCGTTCCAGGCGGAGAGGACGTTTACGTTCAACTCGCGCATAAATTCATCACTGTCGTAGCCTGCAATGCCGCCAGGGGTCTGCAACATCCATGCGTCAGTAATGGACTGAAACGCGGCATCTGTTTCGTCACAGCTCATCAGGTCCGTGACTTTGTAAACAATGGTCGTTGCGCCGTTCGTGGCGTTCTTGCCGATCTCCTTGGCGGCAGTCTTGAGACGGTCCTCGCGACGGCCGAGGATTGTGACTGACGCAGCGCCTGCTTGTGCAAAAGCAACTGCGATGGCCTTGCCGATGCCTGTTCCGCCTCCAGTCACGATGATGTTCTTGCCCCGCGCGGAGAGATCAGGTCGGAGGGGTGATACTGCCGTATGGCTCGTGGTGTATATAGTACCAATGAGAGACCACCACGTGCGCAGAGTTAACGGGAATAGTCATATGCGAGTCATTCTATCGGGTTCGGCCTCATAAGTCTCAACATCGCGAGAGATTCCTACTCCCAAGTACATGAAAATATGGAGGCAGCTTCGCCTTGGGCGCGAGAGGAAAGTCTAATCCCTTTTCCAAGATGACAGCGGAAGCAGCGTTTATCGAGTTTATCAACGACGTCGGGAGACCTTACACATTTCCTTATCCTAGTTGTCGGACATGGCAGGTGGCCTCTCATGCTTTCACCCCCAATCCAGTAGTAGCTAACAGCAAGTGTGCGAAGGGCATGGAAACCCTGATAGCGGAGTCCTGTCGGCGAACTTTAGCCGATATCCGTCAGAGTCAATGTAAGTTATCAGGACCCCATGGTCGAATCATCCTACTAAGAATATGGGAGGCAACTCTTCAGCCCGGCTGGACGGTCACAATCCATTTCCAATCGCTAGGAAATGAGGATCCTCAGCTAGCAGACGCCCGTGATGTCATCCACGACTAATGGGGAGAGATGCAGCGCTTGGATAGACGCATTGCAGATGAGCGAGATCGGTGGGAAAGGGAGAGAATCCGAGAAAGGGAACGCTGAGAAAAAGGGAGGAAACATGCACGAGAACGCTGGGAAGACGAGCGAGTGCGGGAGAGGACGCAATGGCAGACACAACAGGAGGCAAATAGAAAGCATTGGGAATCGGGCAGGAAAGGGCAAGAGAGACTTGGGAACGAGAGAGGGAAATAGATTCACCAATAGCTCAAAAAACGATAACCGACATGAGTCCTTGTTTATGGTGGCTGGCGGGGAGACCTCCAAGGGACAGAACGAGGCCATAGATGCAGGACTGAGAGAGATCCTTTTCGAGGTCGAGCTTTCTCCCCAGACGTTTTTCGATGTCCTCTCGAAGCCGAATGGACGCGTTCTCTCCCTCACCGTACATCACAGGGATGAAGACATTGAAAATCCCCTGTGAACAGTATGCCTTGTCCTCCCTCTTCGTGGTGTGGCATTCGGCTGCCCATCGCATTCTCTCATCAGAGCCAGACTGGGACAAAGGCGAACCGCGAAGAGCGGCGACCGGAATACCGGTTATCTCGTGGATCTGCTGTTCGGGTGTGGTGTTCATACCTAGATACTCCCCTTCCCGCGAAAAGAACTCCACCGAGGCTGGAGCGATCGATTCTTGAAGCGTCCAGCCCCGTTGAACCACCTGCATTTTCGGAAGCCAGTTCCACCTCCGCTTTGTATGGTCATCATCTCCATCGCGGAGTGATAATCGTCCGCCTCGTGACCGTAAAAGGTGTCGACATTTTCATAATGTCAATCTCAAGTATTGACCCGTTTGTCGAGTGATGGACTTTCATGCCTGTGCAATACATTCAATCTCAATGACGGTACCGTTGCCAGGAGGAAGTGCCTGCAAGCACGACCGTGATGGCATTGGCTTTGGCAGGAATCGATGTACACCTCGTTCATTGCGGCGAAGTCCTTCATGTCGGCGAGGTACACATTGTACTCGATGACCTTCTCCAGGAACGACAGAGCAAGTTCAAGGACTTCTTTCAAGCTCTGCAAGACTGTTTTCTATCATGCCAACGTCAGTCAATGACTCCCGGAGCAGAATCTCATTTCATTGCATCCATTACTCAACGTCGCCTGCTTAATCTGCCCCGTTGCTGTTTAACCTGCACAGAAAACAAGGCCGGGGACTTGACGGCAGGGCCTGCAGAGCACATGTTAGTCACCGTTGCGACAACATGTTTGAGACACTGTGACTGCATAAAACAACCTTGTCGGCTCCTCAATTGGTCGGAAGGAACATTCAAGATATTAATCCACAGATCATTGGCCGATTGTGGGTAGACCTACTGTGTCGACGAGGCATTGGTGAACATGGCAGAGGGACTCGTGCACCCAGGCCATCCTTGCAGACCTGAAAGTATGTCGTTGTGGTAGCCTCGGGAGTGAAGTGTTGGTTTTTAGAATCGGAGAAAGTTCTCTAAGAAGGCATGAAATTGTCAAACAAAAAAGGAAAGACATTAGCATACTTAGTCAATCAAAGAAAGTGACAATGAATAGGTGTTGTAGCCCAAGCTTGGGTTGATCACACGTTCCATGCGTATTGACCCAGGCACCCGGCCTGGCCCCTTGGCAGCCACCGCGGCGCGGGCGTGCATTGCGCACGGAATATCCATCCGAGCACTCGTCATCCAGTTTGGCTCTTCCTTGAAGATAATTGACCAGTCCAAGCAAACTCAGGTTATTCAATGGCTTAAACACAACATACTGGCTTAGGGATACAGATTTGTATGTGATGGGTGGTACAGTATGAGGCAACACCAGTGTCATTTGGACTGTTGATGGTCGCACCTCAGCCACCGAAGACATATTCTCAATTTCCAATCCATCAACTTGCAAAACAACCTTATCAACTGTCGGACCTCGACACCAAGAACAGGCGCAAATACCGCTCCAAATGAACTCACTCCGATTCTCAACAAAAGAGCCCCAAACCCTCTGCCCGGCCTGTACTCTAAGGGGCACCTATAGCGTGGAAAATAAGAAGCCAATCCCTCCGCACTTGGTCTCCAGAAGGTTGTTTGAACATGGGGTCCGCTTCATACTGGATTAGCTTTGTTAAACAATCATCAGCGAGGTCCTGGGACATCTCGGTCTTGCCCCAGATTGACCACTGCCAAAGCCAGTCATTGTTGTATATCCGCCAAGCCTCCCACCGCTCCGGACCGTCATCTGCGGCTCTTGAGGTGGCATCCCATGCCACAGCTAGCCATGGGAATTCTTCTGCCCAAATCACTTCACGGTCCCAACACAGGAGCCAAGGTGTTTGCAGCAATCCAAGCAGCCATGGCTCATCCCCATGCAGCTTGCCAACCGACATGCCGAAGTATGTTTGAGTAGCCATGAATCTCGCACGAATCCCGGATCCGCTCCCTTTCTCCCCAACTTCGTGCACGAACTTAGTGATTTCTGACCCAGCTTGCACCCTCTTCCTTTCTTTGGCCCGTCATGGCCCAAAACAATTGCGGTGGTAAAGCCCAAAGCATTGGAGATCCCTGATGTAGGCGTCAGCTTGCCTGTGGTGCAGCAGTTAGGTCGTGACAAGCAAACCTGTGCATCCTCTGGCATTGAAGCATGCTGACTTTGGCGCCGAATCGAATAGTATTCGTGCGCCAAGGATATCCAGGCTCTGTGCAGTCCTGTCTCAGTCGCGAACCTTGATTCCACCAACTTCCATGGAAGCTTCTCTTGATCTCTAAGCGGTAGGATGATATTGCCCTTGGTTAATGTGCTTGAACTCTCTTTTATCTTGTTCTGGAAGCTTCTTGAGCATCTTGTCGACACTTTGCTGCAAACTGGCATTTTCCCTATCTTTCTGCCGCAATTCTCTTCGACAGTCCTCAATTTGCTTCACCTTCTCATTCAAAGCGGCTTCGAGAACTTTAGTTCTCTTGTGTAGTGCTCTAGTCATACCCCTTTGGTCCACAGTGGTACAGGGTTCATGGGTATAAGTCTGAAGAGGGTCCTGGATCGAAAAGTCGCTCCGACTTCGTGTCGGCTCAGTACGCTTGGTTTGTGGGGAGTTGATTTGATTTTGAGCTTGCCACCAAATGACCTGTAAGTACGAGAAATATACAGAGGGAGCCTGTCCAGTCTGGATTTTGTAGCATCGAGTGTAAGTTAGATCTCTACGACGCCCTCACAGCAGGTTAAATCTTGCAAGCCATTTAAAGGTTGCTGTACCAAGTTTTGGACTATGGGTGGCAAAATTATAAATGGCAAATGAAGCCATTGCCGGCCAATCAATAAGTGAAAGTGTCCTAGCAGTGAAACCTTTCTGCTCAACTGATGATCCGTTCGAAACGTTTCACGCTTTCCCTGGAGTATTTCTTGCGAGCCATCAACGTTTACGTGATTTATTCTATCACATCTAGTCAATTTAGGTTATGCCTCGGGTGACGTGACGTGCAGCAGAAGTCATTGGAGGTGCAGCCTAGCTCTTTACGCGACAGTGTCTCAGGCTTTATTATTGACTGCCGTCAACGCCGAAAGATTGTACTGTTCGGCTGGGATCAGCGAGAAGAGTTGCCTGGCCTCAAACGTCGCGATCCAGCCACCTCTTAGGCATACAAAGACAGATCGTTGGCTGGTATGCTAAGAGCACGTTGGTGGCTGACACCTCAGCTGGCAATCGGGTGCCTGCAGGGCAGCTCAGGCGTCACAATGCTGAACCCGGACGTAATCATCAGTCCGTCAAACATGAGAGCCACGCATTGCCCAGGCAACAACACCTCAAAGGACTCAAAGCTAGCCGAAGCCAGCGCCAATCAGGTGAAAGACCAGAAACCTCTGGCCAGCACGTCCCTTATACCGCTCCCGAGCTTCACCGGTTAGCAGGCCGGTCAACGATGACCGTGTTGCGGCCACGTCCTAGGGCCAATTGATGTGCCTGAGGACTGGGGGAGGAGACGTTGGCGTGGAGATTGCCCAAAAGTAGTCCTAGCATCGGTGGCCTACGCTCTAAACAATGTCT
This sequence comes from Vermiconidia calcicola, assembly GCA_035928285.1. NCBI lineage: Eukaryota > Fungi > Ascomycota > Dothideomycetes > Mycosphaerellales > Extremaceae > Vermiconidia > Vermiconidia calcicola. The sequence continues at coordinate 69,294 of JAXLQG010000036.1, forward strand.
GTAGCCGTGGCTACTAATACTGATTTGCTCCTAATAGGAGTCACCTTGCCGTAGTCCGGTTCAGCCTAATACAGCCTGGCACAGCCTAGTCCAGTTTACTTCAAATCGCGCCAAATCGATTCCGAGGAATATTAAATGTTATCTGGTCCGTAGGTGCATCGACTGGCCCGCAGACGTGGCCGCGAGTACTAATTGTCGACCAGGTACCGCATGACTGTCGTATCTACATACGGACGTATACATCCGTTGATACAGGTGGCCGTAATGGAGGCTCCCCAGGTCTGATACACCAGCTCACTCCGACGGCCACGGTTCGAAGCCACATGGGGACTAGTGGTTGCCTCATGGTTCGCGAGCACTCCGAAGTGAGTCACTTGTGATACTTAGTGGCTAAGTCCGCCCGGCCGTGACATTTCTGTTGCTCGCCCATTTGGCAATATAGGTTGCACGCTACCCAGCATCGCTATGGCCACTACATCCCCAACGGTGAACGCCTGCCGAACACCCAAGCCCTCTATTAAATCCAGGAGTCGAGCATTGATGGTGCGCAAAGCCAAAAGTTGAGGACCATCGTTTCGCAAAAATACTTGCAGCAGTGGTGGAAAAGAGAAGGTTTCCAAATGCGAATGCTATCGCGATGGGAGAGGCGGAAGGCCTGGAGAAGGGGAAAATCGAGGGGACGCCTGATCACTGGTGCCGCAGTTGACGAAAGAGGCGTAGAGAAAAGAGCCGCATTTCGAATGGGTTCCGTAGGCAAAGGCCATCATCCGCCTGCGTTTCGACAACATTGAGATAGCTACCTTGACCTCAGGGGAACTGCTTTTCTTCATCATGATACAGTGAAGCGCATTCGTCACGAAGAGGGCATACTCCCCCAAAATCCCACTGACTTGAGCAGCCTCCCAATTCTTTGTTCAAAGCTTCTCTTGCCGCGGTAAGCTCAATATGTAGAGCACAAATCCAGTAGACGGTAAAATCTTCGACTCGGGCACGGCGCTGTGTCTTAACATCAAGCGACGCGGTATCCAGTTCGGCATTGGCCAGTTGCGAACGCGGCTTCTTGTCCTTCTTTCTTTTCCTCGCGCTGATTATTTATCTAGGGCTACACTTAAGTACTTCTAAGATTGATCTCCATTCTTATCTTGACTTGAAACCCTCACGGGTCCGGCGGTTCCTACAAATTGCCTCGTTCTGAGGTCTGCCGCTCCGCAAAGGCTTGACGCGTCAAGGAGCTGGACTTTTTTTCCGCGGTACCCACGAAATTTCGTCCGAGGCAGGATGAAGACGTGATCCGTTTTAGGAACAGCATCAAAAGCATTGTTGAATTTGGGCCGACTTTCCACAAATTAAGGCTCTCTTGACGAAAATCTCCGATCTGGCAACAACTACCCGTCGAACAGGGTGTGCGGCTGGTCGTGGAGTGTAGACACTTAGCTTCATTTATCAAGCCCCGAGCTGGTGTCGTATCCCCCTCGCCCACCCATCCTTTCATGTCCTTTCTCCGACACATTGGTAAAACCGCTGAAGACCGTAGTTCCCTAGGGGGCCGCGAGCCGCTACAAAACTACAATCCCTCTAGGGGCTGGAAGTATGTATATGGGTGTGACTCATCTATCCCCTGCTCTGTGTGCAAGTCTTGAGCGAGCCTTAGCAACTACCAAGGAGTCTTCGAGGTTGGACCGATGCATTTCACCCAGTCATTCGTGTCTTGGAGCGATGAATCGCTGCTAAAGTGCCTCAGACAGAGCACACAGCGGTACACGCCTCATTTAACTTATAGCTGATGGAGTGTGCCTGAGAAGCGGGAACGGTGGTGGGTCGTCCAACTGAAACCAGCCGGTCGTCGCCTCCGTCGCTGCCTCCGTTGCCGCCTTGGGACTTCATCACCACGAGCTTCTTCGTCACACTTTGATTTTTTTAACTCCCGAGCTGCAAGGGCAAAGTAGTACTGCATGAAGCTGTATGCGGTCTTGGAGTTACCTTGGGGCCTATAAGATTAGCTATGCAACTGAAAGATGATCAGTGTCGCGAGGCAGTGACAAGTCCGTACACCTTGCGCTCACAGCATCTGGGCCTAGTAACCTGGTCGGCACAACCAAAAGCCTGGAGGCGCGACAAGCATGTTATATGGGGACGTGTGTCTCAATGCAAATGCCAATTGTACCTTTGATCGTTCTGGACCCCGAAGCGAGTGGGTTGGAAAGGAGCTGCGATAGCACGTACGAGCTGTCGTTCAATTTCATCGGCGATGGTTACCGGAAGTTGAGAGTCGCCCGGGAAATAAGTTCATGAATACATACAGCGCGAGCTCCCCAACTCCTCCCGTGGCTCCGGAAGTGTTCGAGTTCGTTGGCATCAGGCCCGACGCAGAAAGCGGAACGACAGGAGAGGATGGCAAGTTGGCACCGCTCGCTATCGCCCAGGCGAGACTTGGTTTGAGATCAACCATACCGTGGGTTTAAGCATCAGGCAGGGTATTCCTGACGCGTTGATATAAGGGTAACAGTCCTGGTCTTGACCACATTGTGTTCGCCAAGGCACCTTACTTGGTGGCAAAAACGCTTCTATACGACATATTCTTTCACAAAAATCTGAGGCTATCTTGCGGTTTCGGTCATTGAAACAGTTCGAATTGAGGCTGGAAATCTGTTGCGTCATTGGCCTAGCCCGTTTCTGTTCAAGCAGAAGTGCTATCTTTCACCGTTCTTTCTTTTGCTGACTTCCTGGCTTCCAAGCTATGTTGTGGCTCTCGATCCTACGGGTTTCTACCCACTGTCGCTAGCCAGTGAGATAACATCCGTAACGTCAGCATCACTCTCAGGGACATCCCGAGTCTCACTGCCAGATCCAATGTAGATATCTCGAATATCATCTACTTCAAAACTTTGCCTGCACCACGGGCAGCCTGTTTTTTGGCCGAGCCATAAGCTCAAGCATTGTCTACAGGCACTGTGACCACATGGAGCGTGGCACTCTTGAACGTCACCATGCAGATGTTGCACCGAAGATGATTCCAATTCCTTTCGCGCAACTTCCAGCTCATCGGCCAGTTCTCGATTTCGGAGGCGTAGTGATTTGTTGTCATCTTTACACTGTCGCAATCTGCGACTCTGTTGTCTAAGCTTCTTTCGATTGATGTCGGCGATTTCTCGAAGGTTCGGTCGCTGTCGTTCATGTTCGAGTTCAGCTTGTTTGGCTTGCAATGTCGTCTTCAATAGCCGCGCCTGCCTCAATACTGAGGAGAACTTCCTTCTCGCGATTGCGGCTTTCTCGAACTCTTGCAGAACGACTTTGTAGCCTACCACGTCGCATTTCCGGGTCGTGCCGTGATCTCTTGATCATCAAGCATCTGTAACGTGCCGCTGCACATGATTCGGGTCTTTCAACAATTCGAACAAATTCCCTCCAAGTCAAAACGACCTCCCGTGAGCGACTTCGAAACTTCAACGGCGCATCCTCAACACCGTACTGCTGTGTTGAAGAGGTTTCTTTTTAGATTATACCCAGTAGATCCGCACGTCCAAGGGTCGTACGTGGATATCGCCTTAGCAATCAACTTTTTCTCATTTACTTGACTTGATGTCGAGCCATCACGTAGGCCAAGGAGCCGTACTCAATTTTGAATGACTACGCGACTTCCTTTCAACGGCAACCCTCTTCGTCACTGTGTCGGTGTAATGCCGTGGCTCGTGGTATCAAAGCGAAGGACTGGCCGCTAGATAGTATGTAATCACACGTTTAAACGAGCCTAGTCAAGCGTAGCTTGGCATGGGGCGGGCACAACCACAGCCTGTCACGTGACTTGCATTTTGAAATAAAACGGAAATCACGTGGCATGGACTTCCACATGACAACGGGCCTTCCCTCTCCCCGGTGACTTCGAAATATTCGTAACGGATTTTGTTTCCCCATAACGGCAGTCCTGAAGCATCCGTCTCAGCCAGACAACCCGGGACTGGATTGAGGCTGTCTGAGTCACTGTACTCGCTTTCCCCGATCTTGACGAACAACGAGTATCGCGACCCCAATTTTCGAGGTTGGATGGGCCCAAGCCCCGCCTAGCCACGTGTGGAATCGTCTAATCACATGACGGAAAATAAGCATCCGACATGAGAATTGGCGACGCCGCTAGAATTGTCGAACTCCTCTCTAAATTGACAAGCTGAATCGACCTTGTCTTTTGAGTTGATTTAAGAAAATGTATACCAAACATTTCATTCCTCTCGAATCAGATCCAGCCATTTTCTCCGAGTTGATTCACGTTCTGGGTGTTGAGGAGAAGCTAGAATTCGTCGAAATCTACTCTTTCGATGTCGACACCCTCATCTATCTTCCCCGGCCCGTTCTGGCTGTCATTGTCATCTTTCCTGATGATGACGTCGCCAAATCTGCTATCACAGGCTTTGGGGAACACAGTTTCACAAGCGAGGAGCGACGCAGAGTTGTATGGGCGAAGCAGACCATCAACAATGCTTGTGGACTCTACGCTGCCCTGCATGCAGTCTGTAACGGCACCGCCAAAGACTTTATTAGTTGAGTGACCTGCGGTCAACAAAGGCTTCAGTCTAATGACCCTTCTCAGAAAGTGGATCAGTGTTTGACATCATAGCAAGCGCTTCTAACGAATCCAGGCCGGATGTAGCAAACATAATCGAAACCTCCGACCAGATCCAGACCCAGTATGCAAACGTGGCTGTGAAAGGGTCAACGTCGCCCAGTGCCCCTACCGATGAAGTCGAATATCACTACGTATGTTTCACAAAAGCCACGAATTCTCGGTTATGGCTTTTGGACGGCGAGAGAGATGGTCCGCTGGCTTGCAACGAAGATTGTGGAGTGGAGGGGGACGTCCTGGACAGCCCGAATCGGGAAACCATCCAACGTTTCCTCGTCGAGCACGGCAGTGCAAGTTCGAACCATTTTGCAATGATGGCACTGGTCCAAGCTTAGTTAAAATCTACACTCAGGCAACGCTCGAAGAACATTCGATCTCCCGATAGACCAACTGCATTCTCTTCCGTCCACGTTGTAGCACTGTAGTCGATCATCGCAACTTCCTGCAATTTCCTGACTGCGTAATAGTTGTTCCATGAAGCCGCAACATGAAAGGCCGTCCAACCTTCATGATCCCGGGAATTAGGATCCACCCCAGCCTCCACAAGAAGTTTGATAATGCTCATCGACCTTGGGCCACCATCCGTCCTATTTGCACCTGCGAGTGCTAAATGAAGAAGTGGAAGATCTCTATGGCGTGATGGTCTGGACTGTTTCGGGTTAGCCCCGTGCATGATCAACAGGCTTGCAGCTTCCGTCCAGCTGTACTCAGCTGCCCAAGCCAGGGCTGATCTTCCCCGTGAGTCCTGCACGTCAACGTCAAACCATCCTCGAGGAACACCACTTAGGTACGTTTCGAGGCTGCAATACTCACCGTCAGTCTGGAGTAGCACTTTGTGGAGTTGGGAGAAACCTCGAGTTTCAAGGTAGTCTTGCCAAAGCATACTTGTGTCCTGTTTCAACAGCATGGCGGCTGGGCGTAACCAGTCCAGGATATCGCCACTTCTCTTCCATCCATCGCCCTCGTCACCAGAATGCCGTCAATCAATGTCTCGATGGCGGAGCTGAGGACTTATCCAGATTAACATCAATCATCCAGGAGGTTCTCAAACGTACTTGCCGATTTCGTCTATGACGTCTAACGAGGCGCCACAGTCCAGCAAAGCCCTAAACATATGCAACACTGTTTCCAGGCCCACATTTTTGAGGCAATAGTACACAGCATACTGTGATATGTCAAACCCCATAGGGCTTTGGCGGATAGAGAGATCTTACATAGGTTGTGGCAAGACCATATGGGTCCACATCAAAAGCTGAAGCTTGTCTGGCTTTATTGAGTTCTGTGGCATTGACAATATCACCCTCGTAGATGATTGTGAACAACGGCCAGCTGTAAGGCCTCTCATATGTGAGATTTGTTTGGTTGATAATGGCGATCTCAAGGCCGAGATCACAAACCGAATTTCCAGTATAAACCTATTTATTGACCTGCGGTCCATAGTTTGGGGTTGGAGGGCTGCTCCGAATGAGTACTGTAACTGAACAATCGGAGGTTCATAGGGCAACCAGAGCGGAGGGAAACTCACAATGACACATTGTGCTATCATTGATGTCTGACTCCCTAATCAAGATGTTGGACTCACTATGCTGTTGTGGCTTAGAGGGTAATAGCAATCCACGCACAGACGTTTTCCTTTGAATATATCAGACATTTCTCCTGACGAGGACTCCATCAACTTACTGTAAGCTCAGGAGACTTGCCATTTCTACCTCCGGATCGTAGGAGCACATATTCGTCCCAATCTTTTTGAGAGCTTGAAGCTTCTTGGGCTTCTTCAACTTGCTGATGACCATACTCAAGAAAATTGTGCGTTCTTCCTGTGCAAGATTGCGGAGGGGACGATACCATGTTCGATCCTGAAAACGGTTGGGAATGCCTGGTAATGGGATGTACGCCTAACCTGCCAATGGATGGAATAGCACATATGCATGCTCTTTCCAAGACGAAATGATTCCATCAACGACAGCACACACGAGAGAGGCTCTGCCCTTCCGCGCTCGGTGTATTCGTGTTCTGCCGTTGCCCAGAAATTCACGGTCACCAAGTATTGCGGGAAGACTTGGACCCAAATTAAAAATGGCACCTAACAAGAAATCAAATGTAGCGGCGAGGCTCCTCAATCTGGGAGATTTTGCCAGATCTTCGAGCTTTTCAACGAAGTTGGAGACGCTCTCATTTTCCCGTTACGGCACTTGCCATCTGAGGTCTTCGAGAAAACGTGCTCGTGGGAGCTTTGCCTCTGCACTAGGCTTAAGTGGTGTAGCTCTCGCATCCAGATCATCAGATACATAATTCACAAAGTCGGACACCAGTTGACGGATACTTTTCTGCTCAGGATCTCCCGGAAAGCCCTGGTAGAGGCTTAGATGTTTCAGTCTTGCCAGGCTTTGCTTCTCACAAGCCGGTGAGATGGAAACAACCTGAGGATGATCACCAGCTTCATCGGTTTCTTTTTGGAGGTTGCGAATGAATGCTTCTGCGGCGGTGTGACATGAGAGCTTATCTGGCAGTTCTGGGATGACCGTACATTGACACCTCAGGATCAAAATTAGCTTAATGCAAGGCCGGAAAGAGTTTGACTGACCACCCAGTACGTCGCACATCATAA